>CM046031.1:18271675-18596675 GCA_025215565.1 Flaveria ramosissima | reverse complement strand
AAAGCATGGACCTTTTCACCAACTCATGTAAGTTGGTGACTTTACAGAGTTGCAGCGGAAAGGTGGTCCAACTTTATGGTAAAGTACATCAAATAAAGGCATGTCTCTAAAAGTCTTCGGAAGAAATCTATCTTCACTCTTTGGCTTCGGAAGACTTTGTTCATGAAGCTTCGGAAGACTTCACTTTTGGCTTCGAAAGATGTTCGTCTTGGCTTCAGAAGATTTTAGACTTAGATTATTTTTAGTGCAAGGTGTAAAACTTCCGAAGCATTTCTACTTATGTTCTTCACTACATGCATGCAGAGAGACTTTGGATGTTTTGGTCGCATCAGACTTATATGAATCCTTACAAACTACCCTAGGTTGATGCTACCAAAACATTTGAAGATCTTCAGCTGTTGACAGTCCTCATAATGATGATGACCATGCCCTTCTTCATTAGATGGTCAGGATCACTCAGACTCTCATAATATCTTCTCATCTCATAGAGATCATGTAGAGGTAGGTTAATAAGTCTTGCCATGTGTAGACATTTTCACCACCTTGATCTCTGATCACATGTCATCTCTCTAGATTAAGTGTGAAGGTCCAGGATAAGATAGGTCTCTCAGGTGCAAGAGGAGCCACTTGTATTGGAGTTCATTGGACTGCCTCTTCATGCACTTCCTCAGGTTGATCTGACTCAGCCTGAGGTGTAGAGGTGGATGATTCAGGCTTCTTCTTTTTCTTTGACTTTGGTTTAGAAGCCATACTCTTCTTAATCTTTGACTTAATACTTTGAGACCTTGATCATTGAGAAGTCTCTCATGCACTCCTTTATTAGAACTGTCTTGCCAGTTTGCTGTGGAGAGAAAGGAGAGAGGCGAGAGGCAGAAGGAGAGTTGACCCTGCTATGGATCAGAAATAAAGTTGCTGAGGCTCAGCAGGAGGTCCAGGTTGTGTTCTCCATTGTTCAACCTTAACCTCCACTTCAGGTGGGGCTTGACTTGGAGGGGAGTGTAAGTCAATTAGCTCTCCACTCTTGATCTTCTGCTTGATTACCCTGATATGCTCATTCATTGTGGATAGAGACATAGGGCCAAGTCTCCTTCCGGAGAATCCGTACAGCTTCAAAAAGCTCATCATCCTTTGTCTGTCAATAGACTTCTTCATACTCTTCTGGATGATGGCTCTTGACTTTGGAGCCTCTTCCCTCATATTTCTCTTTGTTGCCTTTTGTTCTTTAAGCACTTGAAGTTCAAGTTGTTTGAGATACTCAAACTCAATGTACTCAAAGGACATGGGAAGAAGTGCAGATGCCTGGTGGAAACCTGTGGCACTCAGGTAGTTGATCATGTTTTTTCTATCTGTTTCCTTGTCTACTTGAGGTTGTTGTGTAGCTGCCACAGCCTCTTGCACAGGGCTTTCTTGAACTGGGGAGAGAGTAGGAACATGCTTGTATAATCTTTTCTTTCTTTTGTCCTCTTTGAATTGGAGAAGTAGCGTTGCATCCTCTGCTTCCTTCATCTCTCTTGACACTTCCATGTCGGCCAGTTCATTTAGTTCCTCTAAAGGGAGAGATATAATCTCATCTATGTCATAGTTCCTGGTTTGAGGGCAGCCCTGATTGCAGCTTGCATAAAGCCTGAAGACCCAGAGGAACTTTCACCCCTTAGCTTCCACTTCCTCTCTCTCTCTCCTCCTCCTCAACCTCCTCAGGAGTCAAAATCCTTTTCTCGTTGTCACCCACAGACCTTTGTGACTCAGGGTAGAGAGAGGTTTGGCCTTCATTGCTTGGTGTAGTATCCAAGCTCTGGCCAGAGAGAGGTTGTGAGACACCTTCACCAGTAGGTGTTTCACTGAGGGTATGAATTTCAGAAGTAGTTGTTAGTGTGACAGGGCTCTCAGGCTCTATCACTGGGCCTTCAGCCAAGGTTTTCAATTTGAAGTTAATCTCAGGCTCTGCCTCAACATCCAGTTGACCAATGACATTACCTGATTGCCTTTTTCTTCTTCTAAGACTGAACTCTTCAGTAATTCTGTCTTGAATCCTGAGTGCTAACCTGTCAGCTTGTCTAGATTGACTTTGGTTGACAAGTGGCATGTTGATCAGGTCAAGACCTTCATAGTAGTTTTAGGTCTGAAAATTGAACACCTCTTGCTGCCCTTGAACTCTTTGAAGAATGAGGGCTCTTCTATCAGCATCATACCTCCACCAAATAATATAGTTTGAAGTTCCTTGGGGTGGGGATGATATAGCCCTTGGAATCCCTTCCTCAAAGAGACTCATAATGAAAGAGTCTACAGTGTCCACATCAATGTGAACTTGAGGAAGTTGCTGAGTATGCACAATTGCAAGTGAGGATGGTGAGTCCTTAATGTCCATACTCCCTGAAAAACTCCCAGGTTCTGTGACTGTAATGACTTTCTCCCCCTTTTTGGTAGCATCACCCGCTTGCATAGGTGAGCTAAGAGTTAGGTCAATCACATTCACATGTTCTTGTGTTCCTGGTTGAGCTCTCCTTAAGGGTCTCCCAGCTAGTTTTTCCCTGAGATAAGATATCTCAAGTTGCTGATCATTGACCCTGTTGTGCAGGGTAGTCACCTGAGATTCAAGTTGACTAACCTTAGAGACTAAATAAGAGCATGTTTTTGATAGTTTTTGCACATTTAGTCTCAAATTCCCCTTATCTTCATCAGAAGAATCATTGGAGGATGAGATGATTGGACCAAAGTCCGCTCTCTCACCACCAGCTTCAGGTTCTTGGCTGCTAGATTTCCTCTGCACGTTGACAGCCTTAGCTGAAGTGTCAATGGGCTGAGTTGCCATGGTTGAGGTCTTAATGATGTAATCACTTGCAGAAGTGAGAGCCTCTACCATATGGACCTCCTGAACAGGTTCAGGGAGATCCACCTCAGTGACAAGTGACTGATGTGGGCAAGACAAAGGAGACTCAGGAGTACTCATCTCTCTTTGAGTTGGGGAAGAGTAGAGAGACTCATGGTACTCACTGAAACCTAAGTCTTCATCAGTATAGAATGAGAGGTTGGAAATGGGTTGATTTAAGTCTAAAGGCTGGGGATGGTAACTGTCCCCTAAAGGTTGTTCACTTGAGTGTTGAGACTTAGAGTGAAGGCTTAAGGTAGTTGGGCCGGTGAGCTCATCAGGGTGAGCATGAGAAACCTCACCACTGATTCTTGAAGAGATGGGAGTGGTTTGCTCCTCAAGGGAAGTGGGAGCTCTAGTGTCCACTTCCTCTTGTATGGGTGAGTGTATGGGGGCCTGCACAAGCTCAATAGCTTGAGCAGGGGTTTGTTTGGATTTTCTTTTGTAGGTGAGGGTGATTTGTGGTCTTTTTGGTGGTTGGGAGGTTGAAGGTGTGGGTTCAACACTAGCTTGTGTTGCTAGGTTGTCACCTTGAGCAATGAGCTCTAATATTCTTAGGACAAGGGCTGTTTCTATCCCTAAGAAGCCTATAGTTGGCTTCTTCATAATTTTAAAGATGTCGGGCTTCATCTGTCCCAATTTAATAATATTATCTGTTTCCCTCAACTGTGAGCCCAATTCACAGTTGAGAATGTGTTGAACATATCTAAGAAACATATAATACTCTAAGGAGTCCTAGTTAGCAAGCAAATTTGTATAAACAAACTAAGAGTACCTGAACTTGACCCCTTGAACCATTCCATGCACTATGAAGGAGAGATCTTCAGGAATCTGGTCCCACCCTCCATGCTTGTTTGACAAGCTGTGGATAACCACATGAAGCAAGTATTTCCACTGGGATGAGACCTTTCCTTTCCTAAAGGTCATTACAGAGAAATCTCCCTCACAGCCCATCTGCTCAAAGGAATGATTTACAGCTTCCTTTGTGAAGGACAACTCACCTTCTTCATCATCCAGCTGCAAGTGAGTGTTGATGATGGCCGGAGTGATGAAGATTGTCCTCCCCTGCACTTTGGCAGACAGTGCCTTCTCCCCATCCATAATGACCTCTTGGCAGGTCTTCCAAAATTCAAGCAGATGATCCTTATAGAGAGTAGGATCAACGGTTAGGGAGGTGAGGTAGTTTGATAGAGCTAAGAAACGGCAAATCTCTGAGAAACTTTCATCTTTTTCAGAGCTTAACAGAGCAACCTGGTTGTGTTGCCTGTGAAGTTACATGGAGAAATCAGGGTTGTTTCTACGATTTAGATTGGTCATTTTGAGAAGCTTAAGGGTGAAGGAAGATGAAGAACAAAGGCGGTTAGAGAGAAATTAGGTTTAAGGAATAGTGAAATTGAAGAAGATAGTAAAAGAGGGGGGAACCGTTGGGTATTTATATGAAAATGATTTGAGACAAAGTTAATGAAAGAGAAAAAACTGTGAAATCCAGATGTTAGTCCCACCTCTGAAAAGTAGTTACTTTTGCCCCAAAAGTAGTTTTCTTGAAAGTCGAGAAATCTTCCGAAGGTTATTTGCTTTGGAAGTTCTGAAGGAAATGTTTCCGAAGGCAAATTGGCTTCGGAAGATATTTCAAAGGTTTTTGAGAATTTTTCTTTGGAAGAGAATTAACACTTAGAGTTTTTATTCTAAAGAGAATGAAAACTTCCGAAGGTAAATAGCTTTCGGAAGAAACTTGTTCTTTTAAAACATAAAAGTACTTAAGTTGATTTTAAGCTTCGGAAGATATTTCAGAAATTTCTTTAGAAGGTAAAATTACTCAAGTAGTTATTTGTTTACTAAGACATAAATTTCTTCCGAAGGTAATTTTAAATCTTCCGAAAAGAAAAGAGATCAAAATTTTCAAAAATCTAAGAAATGTCTTTTGAAAAAAATTTTCTTCTAAAGAAAACAAGGGCTTATGAAGGTGATAAAATAGACAACTTAGGACACACAGGTTTTAAAAATAATATGATTAAGTTTTAAGAAAAGCTATTCAAAGTTAATCATCCCAATAGCTGATACAAGATATTTAAATCTCTGCTCGTCAAAAGCTTTAGTGAACAGATCAACATATTGTTCATTTGTGTTAACTTTGACTAGTTTGATTAATCCCTTTTCAAAGTTATCTTTAATCAAATGATACCTGATATTGATATGCTTTGTCCTTGAGTGTTGCATAGGATTCTCTGTTATTGAGATATCACTGTTGTTGTCTATGTAGATGGGAGTCTTTTTGAAGTTCAATCCGTAGTCCAGCATCTGATTTTGAATCAAAAGCACTTGAGCACAATAGCTTGCAGCAGCAATGTATTCAGCCTCAGCAGTTGATGCAGACACACATGATTGTTTCTTACAATGCCAAGAGACTACTCTTCCACCAAGAAATTGTCCCCTTGATCTAGACTTTGCAGTCATGTTGCAACCACCATAGTCACTATCTGTATAAGCATACAGATTAAAGTCAGAATTCTTTGGATACCAAAGGCCAAGTGATGGAGCACCTTTGAGATATCTTCAAATTCTTTTGACAGTGACTAAGTGTGACATCTTGGGGTTGGCTTGATATCTTGCACAAATGCATGTAGCAAACATGATATCTAGCCTGCTAGCTATGACGTATATAAGAGACCCAATCATTGCCTTGTAGAGATGCTCATCAACACAATCCCCATCAAGATCAGGTCCAAGGGAGTGGTTTCTGGCTATGGGTGTCTTAACAACCTTACAATTAGTCATGCTAAACCTTTTAAGTATATCTTGTACATACTTTGACTGACTTATGAATATGCCATTATCAACTTGCTTCACTTGAATTCCTAGAAAGAAATTGAGTTCCCCTATGGAACTCATTTCAAATCTCTCCTTCATCAGCTTCTCAAAGTCTTTGCAATGCTTTGGATTAGTTGACCCAAAGATAATGTCATCTACATATACTTGAACTAGCATTATGTCATTTCCTGTTCCTTTGATGAAGAGAGTTCCATCAATAATACCCCTTTTGTAGCCATGCTGACAGAGATACTGAGATAGAGTCTCATACCACTTCCTTGGTGCTTGGTGAAGCCCATAAAGAGCTTTATCAAGCCTAGAGACATAATCAGGATGGTCAGAATCTGCAAACCCAGGTGGTTGTCTGACATACACCTCTTCATCAATCACCCCATAAAGAAAAGTACACTTGACATCAAGTTGGTAGACCTTGAAGTTCTTAGATGCAACAAAAGCTAGGAATATCCAGACAGCTTCAAGTCTTGCTACAGGAGCAAAAACATCTATGTAGTCAATTCCTTCTTCTTGAGTATATCCTTGAACAACTAGTCTTGCCATGTTTTTTATTACAAGTCCTCTATCATCTTTCTTATTCATGAACACCCATTTGGTTCCTTTGGTAGTCTTCCCTTGAGGAAGAGGACATAGGTTCCAAACCTTTTGCCTTTTGAACTGAAACAGCTCCTCTTGCATAGCTTCAACCCAACTTCCATCCTTTAGAGCCTCATTAATTTTCTTTGGCTCTATCTGGGACAAGAAACAAGAGTGAAGAGAAACATTTGCATCATGGGATTGTCCTCTTGTTCTCACCCCTAAATTAACATTTCCAATGATGTTTGTGGTAGGATGAGACTTGTGGATCCTTAGCTGAGGGATCATAGCAAATTGCTTAGACATATCGAAATTTGAGAAATTTTGATATGGCAAGGAAGATTCACCCTCCACATCAGCACACTTATCAAGATTGACTTGATCCAATGAGTGTGTGATATCGTTGATGTTGTCTTCAATGGAGTGGTTATCAGTATCAAGAAATTCCTGATCACTTTCACCACCACCATTTTCTCCAACATTTGAAGCTCCTTCTTCTGAGTTTTGTGCCTCTAAGCTGGAATTTGAACGAACCCCAGAAGTATCAGCAGGATTTGTCATTGATATGATGGTAGAAGCTTCATTTGCAGGATTGGTTACCACTGGAGCCGAAGATGTATAGCTAGAAGGTCTTCTTAGCTCAAATCTTGGGTCAGGATCACCTGTAGGTAGTATATATGTGGACCTTGAAACATTCTCACAAGATTTGTTAAAACAGTTGGTAACTAAATCAAGATCAAATAACCAATCAGGACCATAACCTTTCACACTGGGAGTGTGCTCATTGAAAGTCACATTGGCTGACTCTTCAACTACTCTAGTTATGAGATTGTATACTCTATAAGCTTTAGCGTGAGAAGAGTATCCAATGAAGTGTCCATCATCTAATTTCTCAGCAAACTTGGCAATTTGATCTTTGGTATTCAAGATGATGCAAGGACATCCAAATGACCTGAGAAAACCAATGAAAGGTTTTCTCTTGTGCCAAAGTTCATAAGGAGTCTTACTATGTGTCTTAACCACTAAAACTCTGTTTTGCACATAGCAAAGTGTTTACTTCCTCTGCCCAGAAGGTGATGGGCGGTTTAGAGTCAGTCAACATAGTTCTTGCAGCTTCAATTAGTGTCCTGTTTCTCCTTTCAGCAACACCATTTTGCTGAGGAGTCCTGGGAGCACTATATTGTCTTGTAATACCTTTTTCATCAAAAAATGTATCAAGGATTTGATTCTTGAATTCAGTTCCTTGATCACATCTTATGGTTTTGACCTTGTGATCACATTGATTCTCAATATCTAAGATGAAATTCTTCAGAATCTCAGGGGTCTCATCCTTAGTTCTAAGAAAGAAAACACAAGTGAATCTTGGAAAATCATCTGTGATCACCAAACAATAAGAGGTCCTTCCTAGACTCATTACACTGGTGGGGCCAAAGAGATCCATATGTAATAAGTGTAGGGGATTAATGATGGAATTTCTTTCCTTTGGCTTGTGAGATACCATATGTTGCTTCCCCTTCAGGCATGCAACACAGTGGTCATCACTTGTAAACTCAGAAGATTGTACCCAAGCTCTTTGACAAAGTTTACCTTCTCAATGCTGAGCTTACCATTTGTGACCTTGCCCCTTCCTGTAATGTAACCTCCTGTATCTCCTTCAAAAGCAACTAGTCCTCCATTAATTCTTTCAAACTTTTGGAGTAGTGACCTATTGCCTGTCATGTGCTTGGAATAGCCACTGTCAATGATCCATACATTTCTGTTTGTCTTGAGTTGTTCCTGCATAAAAGAGATGGTTAGTTACATTTAGAAAACCAAGCCTCATTGGTCTTGGGCTCATCAAAAGAAGTTGAAGACAATGCAACAGTAATTGATCCTATAGTCATGCTAGAAGGATCATTTGCTGATGTTGATAGAGAACTTTAATCCACTTGGTCTGTCTTTGACTTCCACACCACCTTTGGAAGCTTAGACTTGATTTTCAATACTTCAAAAGTTTTGATGACTTTGGAAGTTTTGATGACTAGTCCTTCAGATGATCATGCTTTCACTGCAGCAGGCTTCAGTGCTTCGGGAGTATTCCTTTCTTCCAAGACCAAATTTTCTTCCGAAGGCAAGTTTCCACTTGTGTTCTTCTTCATTTTGGAGCTTCCGAAGGAAACAGATTTTCCTTCCGAAGCTTGCTTCTTTTTCTCCAAACTATTAGAAGTTTCTTTCTTGTTCATGTGAAGAGTACTCTTTGGATTGTAAACACAATCTTTAGCAAGATGAGAAGTACTCCCACACATAACACAGTCCATTTTCTTGCTTCTAGGAGTTTTCCTTTGTGAACAAGGCTAAACTTGATCACTTTCCTTTTCCATCTTCATCTTTGCAGATGTTGTGGCAATTCTTGTGGGGATAGAACTACCTTTGGAGCTGGATGGTTTAGGTTGTATAGCAGTGGTGCACAACTGATCAGCCTTCTTCTTGATGATGGGATGATTTGGACATGAACCAGAACTCTTGTTGATGGAGTTTAAGTTGGTGTCTTCAGCCTTCACCACTTCAAATCCTGCAGAGATGAAGACTTGTTTCTGTGAAGAATTGAAGGTGGCCTTGATCTCTTGAGCCTTTTTGGACTTTCTTTTGGGCTTCCTGATCAAGTTCTTTCTTCTTGACTTGGTCAACCCAACAGCTTTGCTCTCCTCAGAGGGATGGTGACCCTTCTTAGAATGCTCTTCTTCACTCTTCTCAAAGCCATTCTCCACCATCTCCTCTTCTTCCTCTTCAGTCACAGGATCTATGAAGGGAAGCTCATCTTCACAAGTTCCACACCAAGGAGATCTTATAGACAAGATTGTCTGTGGAGGAGCTATCTCACAAGATCCCAGTCCCTGCTTATTTTGATAACAAACTTTTGCATGCAAGGATGAGGATACTATGTTCTTGAAGGTCTCTTCTTCAAGAACATATTTTTCTGTCTTGGCTTTGCTGATCACAAGTTCAGCCTGACATTGAGTTAGCTTAGTAATGAGGTCTTTGATCTGAGCCCTTTAGTTTGTATGCTCATGTTTAAGATTTGAAATGGTTTTCTCTAAGTCCTCTATCTTTAGTTTATAATCATTTTCAGCTCTTTTAAAATCAGCTTTTAAGATATTTAAGGACTCAAGATCAGATCTCATTTCTAAGTTATGGGACCTGTATCTATTGACTTTAGCAATATATTCAGGAGTACAAAGATGTTCCAATACCTTGCCTTCATCGTGGTCTGTCATGAGTGCTTGGTTTGGAGATGCATCTTCTACCTGAAAGCTCCAGTCAAAGCTTCCTTCTTCAACAGCAACTGCAGATTGCTGGCTTTGGCTTCTCATTCTGGGGGCTTTCTCAGTGTAGTTTGGTCTGGTTTGTGCTTGGCCACCATTTGTCCTTGGTTCTTTACACTCCATTGAAAAGTGTCCCATCTGGTTACAGTTTTAACACTTTACTTTGCTTTTATCGAGCCCAAACTTTCCTCTAGATGTATTGCTTGGAAACTTTCTCCCTGTCCTCTTGTAGAACTTCTTGGCTCTGTGAGTGAGAAGAGCCATCTGCTGGACTATCTCCATGTACTCCAGATCATCTGGATGGATACAGTCCAAATCTTCAAGGGTGAAGAGAAAGTTTCATGTGGTTTCATTAGCAGAGACAAAAGAATGAGAAGAACTTGTCTCTTGGAAAGGACTTCCTTGAGTGTAGCTTTCCCTTGGAGTCTCTGGGAAGGTGATGAAAGGGCCCTTTTGTGAGTTGTCAGGGTAGCATATAAGATGATGTTGTGGCTTTATTCTTTCCCTTTCAACCACATGGAGGGCTGAACTCAGTTGATTGCTGGAGTTACCAGATGAGTTTTGCATGTTCATCTCCATCTGGTAGCCACTAAGAATACCATACAACTCTGTAAGAGTAAGAGTCGTAAGGTTCTTAGTCCTTTTGATAACAACATAGTAATGTGTCTATTGTATAGGAAGAGAGGACGCAAACTTCCTTACAATGTCCCTGTTCTCAAGAGTTACTCCAACATCCATTAGAGTATCCACAATCTCAACATATCTGAAGTATTGTTGAATAATGGTTTCACCTACCTTGAAGGTGAAGTTTTCAAACTGCTGCTTCAGGATATCCTTCTTATTCTCCTTTGCTTCAGTAGACCCCTCATACATCAGCTTCAATGCTTCTCATAGTTGTTTGGCAGGTTTGCACTTCTTGAAGCCTCTGTAGATGGAGTTTGGAAGAGTAGTTTGAAGGGCTGTCCTGGCTCAATCTTTATTCTCTTTCTGTCTTCTTTAGAGTAATCAGCCATAGCCTTAGGAATCATACCACTACCAGTAGCAGAAGTGATGCTTGGTACGTAAGGTCCTTCAACAACAGAGTCCTACACCCTAGAGTCTTGAGACTTGATGAAGCCTTCCATTCTTTGACACCAAGTATCAAAGTCTTTAGGATTGATCAGTGGAGACTTTGTCATAGTTACAATTCCATATTAGCTTTGGTAATAGCTGCCATTTGAGTTGTTAAGTATTTTTTGTGTGTGAGGGATCTTAAGATGGTGAGATCTTATATCAAGAGCCTGAAATGCTCTGATACCAAATGCAGGACCGTTGAAGGGTATGCACTTACAACACAACAACACAATGAGGAGAGTTACTTATAACACTTAACAGAGCAAATAGGGAACTGGTTAACTTTAGTAAAAGGTGCTAAGAACACAAGTAAGAATGAGACAAAACAAGATGGCAAACAACACAAGTAATTGGTTTTCAAGAATGTTGTGTATTGCTTCTCAAGTTCTATTACAAATGTTACAAAAGCATCGATGGAAAGTTACAAGTACTTGAGATAATTTATACTACATCCTACAGCCGGCCATACGCTGGATACATATGACTAGACAACTACAAAATCAAATGTAGAGTCAAAAGGCAGATTTGCCTTTTGACTACTGACTATGACATACCATAGCTCACATCCTAATATATTACAAAAAGGATAATAGTACATAAAGTAGAAAGCACAGACTCAAGACCTCAATGTACAGTTACCAAAAGCATGGACCTTTTTACCAGCTCATGTAAGTTGGCGACTTTACAGAGTTGCAGCGGAAAGGTGGTCCAGCTTTATCGTAAATTACATTACATAAGGTATGTCTCTAAAAGTTTTAGGAAGAAATCTAACTTCACTCTTTGGCTTCGGAAGACTTCACTTTTAGCTTCGGAAGATGTTGGTCTTGGCTTCGGAAGATTTTACACTTAGAATATTTTTAGTGCAAGGTGTAAAACTTCCGAAGCATTTCTACTTATGTTCTTCAGTGCATGCATGCAGAGAGGCTTTGGATGTTTTGGCGGCATCAGACTTATAGGAATCCTTACAAACTCCCCCTAAGCTGATGCTACCAAAACAGTTGAAGATCTTTAGCTGTTGACAGTTCTCATAATGATGATGACCATGCCCTTCTTCATTAGATGGTCAGGATCACTCAGGCTCTCATAATATCTTCTCATCTCAAAGAGATCATGTAGAGGTAGGTTGAATAAGTCTTGCCATGTGTAGACATTTTCACCACCTTGATCTCTGATCATATGCCATCTCTCTGGATTAGTTGTGAAGCTCCAAGATAAGATGGGTCTGTCAGCTGCAAGAGGAGCCACTTGTATTGGAGTTGATTGGGCTGCCTCTTCATGCACTTCCTCGGATTGATCTGACTCAGCCTTAGGTGTAGAGGTGGATGATTCAGGTTTCTTCTTTTTCTTTGACTTTGGTTTAGAAGTCATCCTCTTCTTCCTTTTTGAAGACTTTAGCTGAGAAGACTGGTCTGCAGCACCTTGTTGATTAGTCTTGTCTTGCTCAATTGGGTGTTCCTCCCTCACAAGTTCAGAAGGAGAGGGAGTTTGACCCTGCTATGGATCAGAAGATGAAGTTTGCTGAGGCTTAGTAGGAGGTCCAGGTTGTGTTGTCTCAAATTGTTCAACCTTAACCTCCACTTCAGGTGGGGCTTGACTTGGATGGGAGTGTAAGTCAATTAGCTCTCCACTCTTGATCTTCTGCTTGATTACCCTGATATGCTCATCCATTGTGGATAGAGACATAGGGCCAAGTCTCCTTCCGGAGAATCCATACAGCTTCACAAAGCTCATCATCTTTTGTCTGTCAGGGACTTCTTCATACTCTTTTGGATGATGGCTCTTGACTTTGAAGCCTCTTCCCTCATCTTTCTCTTTGTTGCCTTTTGTTCTTTGAGCACTTGAAGTTCAAGTTGTTTGAGATACTCAAACTTCATGTACTCAAAGGACAAGGGAAGAAGTGAAGATGCCTGGTAGAGACCTGTGGCACTCAGGTAGTTGATCATGTTTTTCCTATCTGTTTCCTTGTCTACCTGAGGTTCTTGAGTAGCTGCCACAGCCTCTTGCACAGGGCTTTCTTGAACTGGGGAGAGAGTTGGAACATGCTTGTATAATCTTTTCTTTCTCTTCTCCTCTTTGAATTGGAGAAGTAGCCTTGCATCCTCTACTTCCTTCATCTCTCTTGACACTTCCATGTTGGCCAGTTCATTTAGTTCCTTTAAGGGGAGAGATATAATCTCATCTATGTCATAGTTCCTAGTATGCAGGTAAGTAATCCTGACTGCCCTCAACTCATCATCATGAGTGTTTGGTCTGGGGACAGCCCTGATTGCAGCTTGCATAAAGCTTGAAGACCTAGAGAAACTTTCTCCCCTTAGCTTCCTCTTCCTCTCTCTCTCTTCCTCTTCAATCTCCTCAGGAGTTAGAATCTTTTTTCTTTGTCACCCATAGACCTTTGTGACACAGGGTGGAGAGAGCTTTGGCCTTCATTGCTCGGTGTAGCATCCAAGACAACTTATTTGGTATGATTGCAGAATCTGATCAAACGGGATTGAAACAATATTTAACGATAGATACTGACCCTGAAATTATTTAAAAATTATAAAAAATATTACTGTAACATAATAAAATAACTTACCTTAGTTGAATTGTTTAAAAAAGATAACGATTGTTCCCACGTTATTAAACTCAGACGAGGCCAATCAATAGCTATTTGCACATACTCATGTGGTTTGCCATAATTATTAATTATTAGAAATGTTAGGACCTGGTATTTGAACGAAATACCGAGTGATTGCGTGTTAAACCAACTCAAATAGTGCGGAATCCTATTTGATTGGCGATCCAATCAGTGAGAACACACGATGAATCAATCAAGAATTGATATCAACGTCAGAAATCGATTAGGAACCGATCTGATGTGTTCTATGAACTTGGAGAACGATTTGGGAGGCTTCTGGACGGCTAGGGTACGTCTGGAGTCGTAATGGGATGAATGCTTCCGTTTTCCCACGAATTGGGTCTATTTATAGGTTAGTATTGGTCAATCGTGCGACTGGGCCATAAGTATGGTTCAGTCGTGCGATTGAACCATGCGGTTGATTCATCCGCACGACTGAGTGTTCAGTCGTGCGATTGAGTCAATCTTATGTGTCAATCATACGACTGATCCAGTCTCCTGGTTCAGTCGTGCGATTGAGTCAATCGTATGAAGTTATTCATGCGTGTGGTCCATTCGCATGGGCCATTCGCATGAGAACTTCATTAAGTTAAGTTTGAATGTTCTATTTAATATAACTTAATGTGCACTCATTCAAACATTCATAAACCCAATCAATTCAAACACAACTCATTAATGAAATATTAAACATTACAAGTAACAACCAATTCATATCATTTCATTAATCGATTACAATTACATCAAACTCAGACAGACAAGTTCATTACATTACAAATCATGATCTAGGGACATACATGTTTCAACAAACTCCCCCTTGGACCTAGATCTATCTATTCTCTTGTCTTCTGCATCACCTCCTTAAACTTCTTGTACTTCTCCTCTTTAGTGACTCCTGCGTGTATCTCAAAAGCAAAGCAGAGTCGTATAACGTTTTGGAACTGGAGGGCTTGTACAATATCTTGCGTGTCATAGAATAGTGGCCACTTATATAATGTGTAGACATCATTAGCAGATAAGTTGGTTAGCCACATTGGGTCGAATACCCTGATAGTATCCATTTGGCCCTCTCTGTTTAGAACTATGACCGCTTCAGCTGTTCTCCAATCGTAGTACCACCATTTGAAGTGGGGAGTGAAGTCCTGTGGCATTTCCCTTAGAGGGATTCTTGACATGGTTCGCGGGGGACTCCACTTCAGCACTATCTTTGGCTTTCCAGTTATGGGATCAACTTCAGAACGTCTGATATACCTCGTAGGTTGTTGAGGTTTGAAGTTGACCCACCTGGTGTGGTACTCTTTCCTCAGGGCAGCCTCAAACCAGCCTGACATCTTTCTCGGGTCAGCATACAGCAGCTTTAGTTTAGCCAGCTGGTTGAGCTCAAAACCAGGTAGAGTCTTCAGATCATGTGGGAACCTGAAGTACTCTATGCCCTGCTCCCTCTTAACAGCATAAGCGTTAAGGTCTTCAAAAGTAAGCCCAAGAGATAATCCTGCCCGACACCTTATGGTGTTTCTTGACTTTGTAGAGCTTGGTGTAGGCATCTCTCTTTGGTGCAGCCCGCTGGGCTCTAACTTCCTCAAAACAGGCAGCCCATTCAGCCTTACGAATATCTACATCTGCATTGGAGGCTTGGGCTGTTTCTTCAGTCTTGTCTGCTTCTTGCTCCATCTTGTTGAGTACCTCAAAAGTATCACTGACTAGGGATTCACCCAAATTGGGGACCACATTTCCCTCGGCGTCAGCATACTGAGGATACTCTTCGGCAGTGATGTCTTCAATCTCAACCTCATCAATGTCGTTCAGTTCCTCATCACTGGTTGAGTCCACTGTTGGAGCGTCCTTCACTAGTTCATCGGGATTGAGTTTGAACATTTCTGCTATTTGCTCATCAGACAGGTCATGAATTATCTCCCCTTCTTCAGGGGTATAACTCACAGACCGTCTTACTATCCCTTGTAGGTCAAGAATCATAGTTAACTGAGTCTTGACCATTTGAAGGGGAGTAAAGTCAAACTCATCCCTTTGAAAGTTTGGATCTGTTTGATATAAACATTCAACACATAAATCATTAGTAATTAATCAAACAGACATATATTAACTTAATATATATAAACATTTAATACATTTGTTTTTCATTACATGATTCAAGTACAAAGTAAATAAATACATAAAACGTCTAATCAGTACTTTGGTCCTGAATCTGTGGAGTGTCGCTCGGAGGAGCAGAAGTAGTGGATGACTGGTCTTGTCGACGTTTGGATCTCCGCTCCTGACCTGAGGCAGAGGCCGATGCAGCCGCATCCCCTCCTTCTGCCTCGTCATCATCATCATGTCCTTCTGTCCTCTCTTCTTCTGTCTCCTCATCATCATCATCTTCCTCATCATCATCCTCATCTTCATCATCATCATCTCCGTCATCCCCGTCACCCTCCTTTAGCTTCAGGGGCTCATCCTTCGACCCCTTCAGCCTCAGCATGATCGTCTTATTGGTCGTCTCCAACTCCTCAATACGTTTGGCGGACTGAGCCTGAGTATCTTGGAGTTGGGACACCTCAACTCTCTGCTGGTCTATGACCGAGCTTGCTCTGCCAATTGCTGAGATTGGGCAGCAGCCAAGTCGGTCAACTGGCGGATCTGCGCCGCCTTCTCCTCGTCAGCAGCAAGCAGACGCATAACCATCCGGTTAAGCGCTGAGAGCTGCTCCTCTACCCCAATGTGAGGTAGAGTGAATCCATGTACCTGTGAGGGCTGGGCTGATGGTCCAGCCTGATGTGTGGTGGTGGTGGCAGTGGCTGTGGTGAATATGGGTCGGTGAGCTGATGGTGGTGAAGTGGGGGTGAATGGTCTGGTGATGGATGGGATAGATATAGTGGTGGTGGGTAAGGTGGTGGATGTGGTAGTAGGAGTAGTGGCTGTGGTGGCTGTGGTGATGGGTGGAATCTCAGTAGTGGTGGTGGTGGTGGCTGTGGTGGTAGAAGTGGTAGTCACGAAGGTCAACCGACGCTTCTTCTTCTTCAACCCATGTGGTTGAGCCATCCGCTTCCTCCTGGTCCCGGAGGAAGTAGATGCTCCCCCTGCAACTCTGCTACCTGACCCCGGAATGTAGTTAGGGTCAGTGTCTCTCTCCGAGGAGTCCCTTGGGTGCTCACCAACCACCTTTAGCCCGTGGTCTGTGGGAACGACTTTGCTTCCCACAGTCCTGGTGAGGGGCTCCTCGTCTGACTCCTCCTCCTCAATGTCACCAGCGACAAACTCCTGATGGAAGCCGGCCATCTCTGCGACCTCTCCGGCAGTGGCTGACCCCGGGGGAATAATCTTTGTATCTGTGCCTCTAGATGGTGCAGGCATGTCATCCCCGGCGTCGCCGCTATCATCATCATCAGAGTCTGTCTCTAGGATAGCAAGATGCTCCACATCTGAGTCACTGTCCTCGTGGCGCCACTTCCTCTTCGCTGGCGCCACATAATCAACCCGGGCCAGATGCCCAAATAACCTCCTGACAGGGGGCTTCACCTGCTTCCCCCTGTAAACCTTCATCCTGCCGAGAGTCGTGTCGTCCATGACCTCGAGGATAACAGCATCCTCCTTCTCCTTCGGCAGGGAAGGAAGCTTCTGATCAATGATCATCTGTAGAAATCTAGGGTACATACAGAAGCCTTCCTTCCCCTTCCCCTCGAGGTTCTCCACCAAATAGCTGAATATCATCCTGGAGAAGCTGAACGGGTGGTTCAGCACCAACGCTGCATAAGCGTTCTGAATCTGGTCAGAGAGCTCATCAAAGCCTCCCTTCCGTGATGCTATGCACTTAAGCAGTACGTGCGCAAGGTACTTAAACTGGGGACAGAGGTTACTCTTGTTGAGTACCCCGGCATTAATGTCCCCAGAGTACTTGGCTCTCATGAAGCATCCACGGACCGTGAGGGGGTGTAAACGTGTGGGACACTCAGCATCATCTCCAAACTGGAGAACTATCCTCAGATCCTCCTCAGAAACGGTGATAGCCTCACCGAAGATCGAGCTCCTGATGCAATGAGGCTCGGTGGATCTGTCTACCGATGCGCCTTCCCAGAAGGCCTGCTGCACAGATCTGTACGGTGTGCAGGGAGTAGATATAGCGTGAGCGATCCTGGATCTCTGTAAGAAGGTAATAATGCCAGCAAAGTCGGCTGCATTCCTGGAAGTCAAGTCCAGGTGAGCACATATGTTGTGCTTGGTGCTCATATTCCATCTACTCGCCATCTGTAACACATAATAACATAAACGTTAGTTTCGTTGGCTAAGAGTATAAAGCAACACTTAAACTTTGAATAAAATTATCTGTCATGCGACTGAGGTTGTACGACTGAAGACAGTCGTGCGACTGAACTGTGCGATTGAGGTTCAGACGTGCGATTGACCTCATACGCACGACTGAGTGTGCGACTGGACTCATGCGCATGAACTCTTGTGCGGTTACACCAGTCGTGCGACTGAGTCTCATTCGCATGGTTCAGTCGTGCGATTAAGTGATTCGCACCCTTCAGTCGTGCGACTGAAGTTCATCAGGACGACCAGTCGTCTGTCTCATTTGTTCAGTCGTCCCAAGATCAAATCTACGCAGAACAAGTTTTATCATTCAATTAACCGGTTCTTTAGTGTCGCCTACTCTTCCCTAACAACCTATTTTAACCAATTTTAACATATTACTTAGTTTTAATAGGTTATTAGGGTTTGACTTCGCGGTTCGCACTTCACAGTCTTATTAGTCCGATTAGGGTTTCATTCTTTCTGATTTCGATGAAATAAGACTTCAATATACCTGTAAGATGATGAACGAAAGTCAGTATCACAGAATCAACAAGGGAAATCAAGCAGAGAAAATTTGGGCAGAGTAACGGTACACAATGCGAATTAGGGGCGATTTGAGAATGTGGAGTCTCTGCGACCGACTCCACCTCTATTTATATCCACCCTAGTTCCAATCGTGCGACTGAGTTCATTCGCACCTTTCAGTCGTGCGAGTGGGACTCAGTCGTGCGATTGGGTCAGTCGCCCTTCTCCAGTCGTCCGACTGAAGTTCAGTCGTGCGACTGACTCACTCGTTCGCATTTAAGCATCCGATTGGACTAATCGTATGTTCCATTCGTGCGAATGGACTTCATTCGTATGGTTAGTCCATACGTATGGTCCATTCGTGCGAATGGGTCATACTTAGTTAATTTTCTGCTATTTTACCAATTTACCTTTAGTCTCTTTTATATTAATTAAATTAACGTTATGACCTTTTGATCATCTCAGACATGATCCTTTTATCTTGAAAACACTTTGATCACCTCAGACGTGATCCTTTTAACCACTTTGGTCACCTCAGACGTGACCCTTTTAAAACACTTTGTCACCTCAGACGTGACTGATATAACCTTTCAAAGAACATATGGTCATCTCAGACATGACCCTTTTAGTGAGTTTATTCCTTCTGATTTTCCTGATGTAGCCCGACACTTGACTCAAGTTAAAACTTAAGACGACTAACTAATTTAAGACTTTAAACTAATTACATAATCAGACATATTTTTGGCTTTTTGTGAGAGATAAATCCAGAGATTGATATCTACGGGATTTGATCGGGAGTAGATAGCTTCAACTTAGGTTGATCACATCTGGACCAATTCAATTTTTGGAATCATACAGGCAATTCAAATCATTTGGGACTCGTTAAAAAACCTTTTGATGCTCAAGTTCTCGATGTTCATCCAGAGTCTTTTGCAACATAAGGAAATCATACTGAAACTCTTAGGTTTTCACATTGATTTGAACCTTTGAGAATGTAGCCACAATGATTGTCAGTATGTTTGTCCACTTAAATCCATACACAGACTTTTGACACAGACTGGTGACTTATTTAGGTGTAATTATTTCAACTAACACTTGTGTATCCCACACTTATATGGTAATCAACATCCTCAGGAGCTTTTGAGCGGTCTACGGGTATTATTACAAGAAGAGACTATTCTTAGAGCTTTCAAAGAGAAGCCTGTCCTCAGGTCAGTGCCATCGCACAGCAGAGAGGCGGCAAACAACAATGAATTCTAGAATATCTAGGTTATGCTTATCCTCAGGTCAGTGCCATCGCACAGCAGAGAGGCACATAACCTATCTCCTTGTTAGAGCAGCTTATTTTATTTTGCACAAAATGCACCAACAACATAAGTCATTAGCTTTATTGCATTTGTCTTTCATTTTTTTCTTTGCTTTGCTCTAGTTATGGTCATCCGCACACATTTGTGGCGTTTACTTGCTCATTACCCCTTATTGGAATATTGTTGATTGTGTTAACCAGTGATAAGATGGACGCCCACAGTCAGTTGAACACTTTAGTTTTATCTTGAAATCACCAATCAGGTCTAGTTGTCTATTGTGTTGAATCTACCAACATATCATATATGGTCTACCAGCCTCTAAGTCTACTTTCTTTGTGTCACCTTAGGAGTTGCCAGTTTTCTATCATCTTTCCTTTTGGTATTGCTTAGACTACACAGATTTATTACTTTGAACTTTTGCATATTACTAACACTTAAATTTTAAAGTCCCTCTTGATTTGTTCCTGTGTACTATCATTTTCCAAAGGTATTGAATCGGTATCACAGATACAGTCTACCTTATTTCAGCTCGCTACTCCTTCTCCCTCATTTTTTTTTTTTTTTTTTTTTTTTTTTAATGTTAACTTGCTGACATATTCTCCCCCTAAAATACTAAAATCATGTTTGGTTTAATTATTTTAGGATTTTAATAAACAGCAAGAGAACATGAGTTTAAATAAAATTAAAAATCAACTAGAAAAATAAAATAAAAAATAAATAAAATAAAGTAAAATAAAATTTAAGTACACGACATCGGACTACACATTTTCATCATCAGGAATTACCTCACTTTTCTTTTTAACACCGTTGACCTCTAATAAATATTGAAAACGTGGTTTATCAAAAGCTTTAGTATAGAGGTCAGCGCGTTGAAAATCAGTATTAATTTTAACCACATCAATTAAGTTCTTTTCAAAACAATCTCTTATGAAATGGTATTTAATACCGATGTGTTTGGTCTTAGGATGTTGGACCGGATTTTTAGTTACTGCAATTGCAGCAGAGTTATCAACAAAAATAGGAGTAGATGAGAATTTTAAACCGTAATCCCGCATTTGCTGTTGAATCCAGATGATTTGAGAACAGCAACTTGCAGCAGCAACATATTCGGCTTCACAGGTTGACAAGGCAACCGATGTCTGCTTCTTACACTGCCAGGTAACTAATCTTCTCCCAAAGAATTGACACCCTGCTGATGTAGACTTGTAGTTCATCTTGCAGCCCCCGTAATCCGAGTCACTATACGCGGTAAGCTCAAAGTCATCATCATGAGGGTACCACAATCCAAGTGTGGGTGTACCCTTCAGATAACGAAAAATCCTCTTGACCCCGATCAGATGGTTGACCTTTGGTTTAGCCTGATATCTTGAGCATAGACATGTAGCATACATAATATCAGGTCTTGAGGCAGTGAGATACATGAGAGATCCGATCATTCCTCGGTACATAGTGGCATCTACTAGATCTCCATTCTCATCCGGTGCTATATCATGATTAGTAGCAAGTGGAGTCCCAGCAGCAGAAGCATTCTCCATGTCAAAACGACTGAGAATGTCTCCTACATACTTGGTCTGATGTAGAAAGATCCCATTAGGTGTTTGATCCACCTGTAACCCGAGAAAGAACTTCATCTCCCCCATGGCACTCATCTCAAATTCCTTCTTCATTACTGCTTCAAACTCTTTACATAACTCTTCGTTCTTTGACCCGAAGATTATGTCATCAACGTATATCTGTACAAGCAGTAGGTCGCCATCCTTTTCCTTAATAAACAGTGTACAGTCAATTACTCCCCTGCGAAAGCCGTGTTTCACAAGATGAGTTGAGAGTTTCTCATACCAAGCTCGAGGAGCTTGATGAAGCCCATATAAAGCTTTGTCAAGCTTGTAGACTCTATCCCGATGATAGGGATCTTCAAAACCCTCGGGTTGACTTACGTAGACTGTTTCTCTGATTTCTTCATGAAGGAATGCACTCTTTACATCTAATTGGTAGACTTTGTTCCTGATAATGACCCCTTGGTCATCCTTCTTGCATTTTAGTACCCATTTAGTGCCAATGACTTTAGCACCTTTAGGTTTATCAACCAGTGTCCATACACCTAACTTCTTAAACTGCAGAAGTTCTTCTTGCATGGCACTCACCCACGCCTCATCATTGAGTGCTTCACTGACATATTTTGGCTCAACCTGCGAGACAAAACATCGATAGGCACCATCATGAATGTAACCTTTCTCCATAACCGAGGCGTAATCAGCTGAGTACAACTGATTTCGGGTTTGTACTCCTGATCTGACATCTCCAATGACATTGTCAAGGGGATGATAAACATTTAGTCGTGATCCTGGAGTAGTAGGAACAGCTACCTCAGAGCCAAGATTATGAACATTTGGTTCTGCATCTGAGGTAGTTGGAGTTTGAGGTTCTGAAGTCGAAGGTGCATCACTCGTAGATGCTTGTGGACTTGCTGGAACTGGAACCTGTTCCTCCTGACTGTTCTGGTCATCTCTTCAGCTTCATCTTCAGAGGAGGAGTCACTGTCGTCGACTACTCCCCCTGACTGAGTAGATGATTCTCCCTGTGTGCTAGATGGTGTATTCAGAATATCATACATCATCCTAGTTGCTAGCTCATCGTCCGAGGGAGAGAGAGGTATGTTGAAGGATTTGAAGAATCCATCATAATCGAAGAAGTAGGCAGGTCCTTTTCCTGTAGGTGGTGTGGTATATCTCTGAACGTCGACATTACACCACACTTCTACAAGACCCGTTGAGTTATTGTAAACTCGCTTATTCGGTATGTTGTATCCTAGAAAGATTCCTTCATCTGCCTTCTCGCTGAATTTTCCTTCTTGCGTCTTCTTCAGAAGTGTACATGGCGCGCCAAAAGGTTCAAGATACTCCAAATTCGGTTTGCGTCTTTGTAGTAGCTCATAACATGTCTTTCCGTGGCGCTTGACTATTAGGACTCGATTCAGTGTATAACATGCATTTGCTACTGCCTCATTCCAGAATTGGATAGGCAGTTTCGAGTCCGCCAGCATAGTCCGTGCAGTCTCTATCAAGCTTCTATTTTTCCTCTCAGCAACTCCATTCATCTGAGGCGTGTATGCTGAAGTGAATTGATGAACAATCCCCTTTTCCTTGCAGTATGCCTCCATCCATTGATTCTTGAATTCGGTCCCGTTGTCTGAGCGTACTTGTCTAACCTTTAGCTTGTAGAGAGATTCCAGAGTGGTGACTAATTCCTTGAATGACTCAAATGTTTCTGATTTGGATTTCAGAAACATTACCCAAGTGAACCTTGAGTAGTCATCAGTGACCACAAAACAGTACAGATCGCCTGCAATGCTCCTTGTACTGACTGGACCAAACAGATCCATGTGAAGAAGTTCAAGAGGAAGTTCTATTGAATGAACTTTCTTTTCCTTATGAGACTTCTTTGTCTGTTTGCCTTTCTTGCAAGCTACACAAAAGTCAGGAAGTTGGAAGTTCTTGACATTTACTCCTCTCACTAAGTCCTTCTGAATCAAGTGATTCATCTTCCTTTGACTAATGTGTCCCATTCTCCTATGCCAGGAGATTGAGTCCTTCTCAGTAGCTTTAGATAGAAAGCACTGCACTTCTTGATCCGTTGGAGCAGCTGTTGACAGATCCAAGACATATAGATCCTTATATCTTGAAGCAGTCATCAGAACTTGATCCTCTGGAATCATATAGTCTTTCTTCAGCACGTAACACTTGTTGTTGTCGAAGATGACTTTAAATCCTTTATCGCAGATTTGGGAAACAGAAAGCAAGTTATTTTGAAGTTGTTGAACGTAGTTCACCTTATCAAACTTAACTTTCTGATTTCCCACTTCTCCCTGTGCTGTGATGTATCCTCCCTTGTTTCCTGCAAAGGAAACATGCCCTCCTTTTATTTGTTTGACATTTGATAAAAGGGCTCTATTTCCTGTCATGTGCCTGGATGCTCCGCTGTCTATAATCCACGTGTTAGTCTCAGCGCTATACCGAACACCCTGCACATATCAAGTAAATGTATTAGTTTAGGTTAGGAACCCAAGCCTTTACTGTCTTGGGTTTCCCAGAGGCATCACACATCATAAACTCTACCCATTGACCTTTAGAAGGTGAGGGTAACTCAGATTCCTTCTTGTCATCAGTATCAGTCACACAGGTAGACTTCTCTTTCCATAAGCCAGATTTGTGCAATGCCTGTTTATGATAAACAGTCGTCTGGCTTACAGGTTGGACTTTAGGTTCACTAGATCTTCTAGGTGGAGTTAGAGAACTCCTCTTAGAAGACCTAGGTCTAGAGTCCTGAAGATCAATCTTCTTCCTAGGTGTCTGATAGAAAGGACAATAGGAAGCAATATGTCCACATTCTCCACAGTTGTAGCACAATCTGCTATCAACCTTATAATTTGACTTTCTTTGTGGAGAAATGCGTGACACTTTAGTAACATCAATCACTTTAGGTTTTGACTCTTGCATGTTTGATGTTTTCTCTGGTTTAACAAATTTAACTGTTTTAACTTGTTTAACTTGTTCAACTTTTGGTTAACTGGTTTTTGACTTGTAGCATGTGAAAAATTAACCATTTGAAGTCTTTTTGGGTTCTGATTTGACTCGGTTTGACCCTGACTTTAAGTTAACTTTTCAAATTCATTTTCCAGATTAACACAAGGCAATTTACCCTTTGCCTTTGAAGTGGCCTCCTTTTGTTTCTGTCCAGATGCAGTAGATGAACATGATGTGTCTGGATCAGTAACAAGAGGAGTGGTCACCACATGATCCTTGATTGGGTTGTTGTTTAATGGTTTAGACTTGGTGTTCATCAAGGTCTCAGGTGGTGGTGGAACCACTTTGTAGCCTAATCCCTCCCCATTATTTCTTTCTCTCACTAAGTGTTGAACTATGTGTGAAGAACTAGTCCAACTATGCAGTTTCTGTTTTAAGGAATTAACTTCTACTTCTAGAACTGCCTTTTGTTTCTTAGTGTCCTCTAGGGAGTTTAGATAGTACCTAATGTCATTTGATTGATTAAAGGCAACTACTTCGGTTTCCCTAAGTTGCTTAGTCAATAGGTCTATCTTTTCTTTATAACTATGCTCATTTTGTTTTAGAACTCTATTGGCCTCAGTGCATAGTTGTAAGTCCTTTACTAAGTTATCATTGTGATCTAATAACCTAGCAAATTTTTCATCAATGCTATTCCTAAATATATCACAGTTAGAACAAGCATGATTATTAAACAATTGGTCAGTTGTACTTACCTGTGTTGTTTCAGAGGAGTTAGCCATCAACGCAGCATCAGACGTCTCTGGTTCTGGTGATTCTGACTTTTCTGAATCTGACTTGGAAGTTTCCTCCTTTGGTGTGTAACTGACTTCAGCTGCAGTTGTTTCTTCACTGTGTGACATTGCTATATCAACTGCTAAATCACCTTCACTCGCAGAATCATCATCAATATCTTCAACACTGGCAATGTTAGATTCTGGGTTGACAAATCTAAAACTCCAGTCCTGTCCTTCATCATCATGAGCAGTCAAGGCTTTTGGGTCCTTGTTTGATGAAGTAGAACTCGAGGCTTGCTTGTCTTGGTGAGTAAAGGATGAGAACGGGTTCCCATTACCCGTCTTCTTTGGTTTGACACATTCCCTCTTGAAGTGCCCTTTCTCTCCACAGTTGAAGCAAGTCACCTTGCTCTTGTCAAAACCAAATGTGGTATCCTTAGTAGCTATCAAGTTCTGTCCAGTCTTCTTAACAAACTTCTTCGCCCTTCGGACAGCGCTAGCTAAGGCCCACATTATATCCATCCTTTCCAGCTCCATTTCATCTACCTGCTCGTAGTCTTCATCAGCCAAATGACAGTTTCCAATCTTCCCAGCTACAAGTCCATCATATGAGTGAACTACTGCGGCGAGAAGATCCATATGCTCTCGTGCTACTTCTACAGTCACATTACCGAGATTCTCGGTCTTCAATTTAGTAGCACTTGCTTCTGATCCAATATAATGGGTACATGATGACCCTGACGTGTCTGATCCAGAAGTAGAAGCATGTGAAGGACCTGACGAGCTAGACACAAATGCTGTCTGGAGAGGTGCTCCAGAAGTCTTAGCTTGAGGCGTGGCATTGTATAAAGCTGGGTTTTGTGTATATGAAGACTTCTGTGCTCTATACTTCATCCTTAGTGCTTCTTCACGCAGTCTAAGAATAAAGTCATTTATATCCAGCTTTATAAGTATACCATTCTGTCTAAGATTAGACACGAATGAGGCCCACTTATCAGGCAATCCATCTGCGAAGTTGCTTACTTTTTCTTCCATAGTTGTTTCCACTCCATGTGTATGCAACTCGCTCATCAAATGGTAGAATCTGTCTATGACTTCATCTAACCCCTCGTTACCAATTGATGAGAAGTTATCGAACTCCTTCTTTAACTCCTTTGCTTTGATTGCCTTTAACGATGCATTCCCATCATACCTTTTCTCTAGCTCATCCCACAGTTTCTTGGACTGCTTGTTCTCTGAGTACTGGTGGAATATATCTTTGGGGATTGACTGAGTTATCATCGCATAAACTCTTTTCTCAGCATTATACTTTACTTTCTGAGCGTCAGTCATCCCACTTAACGTTAATTTCACTCCATCTGCTCCCACCGGTGTACTATACCCAACCTCGATAGCTTCCCACAGATTAGGATCTACTCCATTGAGGTAGATCTCAAAACGTTGTTTCCAGTGAGGAAACTCATCTAAAGTCAAGAGCTTTGGTGGTTTATTGTGAATACCCACCTCACTCTCAAGCAGCAGCAGGTTCTGAATTCTTGAGTCCTTCCCCGCAGTAAAGGCTGACATCTGATCTTCCATGGTTACTAAACTTAGAGTCTAATCAAATCAACTTTAACTGATGCGACTGAAGGATGCGAATGGTCTTATCGTGCGTATGAACTCTGCGATTGGTTCAACCGTGCGACTGAACAGGGCGAATGGTTCAGTCGTGCGAATGAATCTGGTGCGTGTGAGCTATGCGAACGAAACGGTTCAGTCGTCCGAATGAAGGTGCGACTAGGTCCAGTCGTGCGAATGAACACTGCGAATGAGTCTAGTCGTGCGAATGGGTCACTCGTGCGACTGAAGCTGCTGTTTTGCGAAAATTTCTAGGTTTGACGGGTTTCAGCCGTAAAAATTCGAAATTTTGCAAGTCCAAATCGTCTAAGTCCGTAGAAACTGAACTTTGATGAGCAGGGAACGTCCAAGATCACTTTTGATGCAAAAGATTGCGTTTTTCGTGCAAAAACACAAACTTTTATGCAATCTTGATTGAATCAACACGAAATCAAGAGCCAAAGCTCTGATACCACTTGTTAGGACCTGGTATTTGAACGAAATACCGAGTGATTGCGTGTTAAACCAACTCAAATAGTGCGGAATCCTATTTGATTGGCGATCCAATCAGTGAGAACACACGATGAATCAATCAAGAATTGATATCAACGTCAGAAATCGATTAGGAACCGATCTGATGTGTTCTATGAACTTGGAGAACGATTTGGGAGGCTTCTGGACGGCTAGGGTACGTCTGGAGTCGTAATGGGATGAATGCTTCCGTTTTCCCACGAATTGGGTCTATTTATAGGTTAGTATTGGTCAATCGTGCGACTGGGCCATAAGTATGGTTCAGTCGTGCGATTGAACCATGCGGTTGATTCATCCGCACGACTGAGTGTTCAGTCGTGCGATTGAGTCAATCTTATGTGTCAATCATACGACTGATCCAGTCTCCTGGTTCAGTCGTGCGATTGAGTCAATCGTATGAAGTTATTCATGCGTGTGGTCCATTCGCATGGGCCATTCGCATGAGAACTTCATTAAGTTAAGTTTGAATGTTCTATTTAATATAACTTAATGTGCACTCATTCAAACATTCATAAACCCAATCAATTCAAACACAACTCATTAATGAAATATTAAACATTACAAGTAACAACCAATTCATATCATTTCATTAATCGATTACAATTACATCAAACTCAGACAGACAAGTTCATTACATTACAAATCATGATCTAGGGACATACATGTTTCAACAAGAAACACTTTAAATATCCAAACCTATAACAAATAAATATTTTAATTGAATATATAATAAAAATAATTAATATAATTAAAAGTTACCTTATATGCCCAAACAAATCCGTAGATGCTGTATCTTAGCTTTTTCTTCCGTTTTTCTCTTTCATTTTATAAAGAGTATATAGATATGAGGGTAAGTATGATTCCAAAGATATATATCCAACGGAAATTCTTTCTGTTCCCCTAAATCATTAATTAATCTAGAAGTTGTCTGTTAAAATATTGTTTCCTTCTAATCCCATAAAACCTTGTTGAACAAGTAATAATAAACAAACTTTTAATACGGTTACATCATCTAACATGTGTAAAATGTTATAAAAAATTTCACTTAAATCATCTAATTATTCTATTTTATGAAAATGGTATCGAGAAAATTTGTTATTGTAGAAATAATTGACGCGTCGTACTCCAAATTTAAACCAGGTAACAATACAAAATTCTTTTCGCCCAAATTGGAGATTTTGTCCATTAACTGAAAAGTTCATACCGTTCTCCGGATTTTGCAAAACATGTGCTTTAACATAACAAGTTGATCAGTATTGTCTTTTAATTTATTATAAATCTGTTTTGCAACTTTTACATTACATCTAATAGTAATACTATTGGATGCATAAAACCCTGAATAGAAAATAATAAACAATTTCAATATAAGAAATAAATTATATATAATAGAAGTAGAAAATGAAAAAAGTTTTTACCTCCTCCTCCAACGACTTAACTTAGCAAAATTTTTATTTTTTACTTGTATAGTTTTGGAAGAATATTATTTTTTCCTAAGATTTTCGGAAGAATAGATATATTTTTCTAAGATTCCGGAGTCCCACATGGTCCCCCACCCCTTTACATATCTCGCTCCTTGCCCATGTTGATCGAACCCTCGCTGACGTGGCGAGGGAGTTGTCAAATCCCTCTCTTTAAATGATAGCTCCCTTGCCTAGAAGAACGCACGAAGAGAGTTGACCCGGCGAGATAATGGTCACATCCCTCGCCTAGGTTCGCGCGCCCCTCGGTGAGATGACTTCCTCCTCGCCTCGGTGAACGCACCCCTCACTGACTAGGCCCCTCTCCTCGCCCTCGACACACCTTCCTTCGCTGACTAGGTCCCTCTCCTCGCCCTCGATACACGTTCCCTCGCTGACTCTTCGAGATGTGTGTCACATCCCTCACCTAGGGGTTTGTGTCACTCGCTAACATTAATGTTTATTTTTTTAGTAAACCGTAACTTACACGTGGGCGAGACAATGTCACATGGGCCAGGGAAAGTCTTGCCACGTGGGCGGGGGAATCATGATTTTTCCTCACCAAAGGCGAATGTCAAATTCAAATGTTTATTTTCGTAATTCCAGAAGTCAATAGTTATTTTGTTAGGTTGGTTTGGTCAAACGACCAGTTTCGTAATTTTCCCTAAAAAAGCATTTATTTTAATAAATAGTTTTCAAGCCATCGATGTTAACAAAAAGATTTTTCATTCCCGTCACTTTAAAAAATGGCTCCATGAATATATTATGTGGATAAGATAAAAGAGAGCAAAAAACCTAAAAAGTGGGGAATTTCGATTCAGGTTCGTGATATTTAATTTCTATCATATGGTTACTTTTCATTGTAGCATATTAATTTATGTTTATTTTAAAAGAAATTATAAAGTTCTATTATTTACTATGTTTATTTCAAAAACTCAACTCACCTTTCTGAATTTTAGAAAAAAGTCATGTTAATAGTTGGTCCGAATGAGTGACGTTTAATGAGACGCCATTGAAGGTTTGCTTGACAGATCATTATAAACCTCATCGTTGTTGGCGAATCTTTCTACAAGGAAAACTTGAAAAGTAACAAGGAGTCAGATTTATAAAACCATCATTTTCTAAAACATTAGCATAACAAAATCTGAGTGTTACCTGTTTAAGCTAACATGTTGTTTTCAATGAATGTTGTTAAATAACAATTAACATACAATATGTATTTCAATATCAAAGACATTGTCGTACCATTCGTTTGGAGTAAACGTTGAGTAGAATAATTGCGAAATCCGGCAAGATCACTGAGATTTGTGAGCGGTGACAAACAGGGATAGATGAAGAGGGAATAATAATAATTTGTACTGTGAACACAAATGAATTAGGTTGTGATCGAGGAGGTGGTTGGAGACTATAAATGGAGACATAAGTTAACCATGGTCAATTTTGATTTGAACTGTGGTTAGAATCTAGAAATCAGAAATTCAGAATGCTTTTATTCGGTCAAAAAACAAAATGATAGAAAAAGAAAAATAAAAGTTAGGGGTAGTTTGGTTCCATCAGAACCATTAAGTGCTGAATAATTAAGAACTTTAAATGATTAAGATGTCTGAATGGTTAATTGCTGAACCAATAAATAGCTGTTTGGTTGCATCTGAACCATTATGTGCAGAATGACTATTTTACCTCTCTGGACTATTTTGTATTTAATAAAATGTATCTGTTAGGTTATATATCTGAATGAATACACTGAATGATAAATATTTATAAAAAAATACAAAACATCATAAAAATAATTCCAAATACAACATAATAAAATCCAAATACAACGTATTAAAATCCAAATACAAACTAATCCAAATACAACATATTAAAATCCATATACAACATACTAAAATCCAAATGTTAATCACTTGAAACTAAATGGGTAGCTATCGCGTCACGCAAATTATTCATATAATCAATAATTTGTGAACCCCATTCTATATCGTGAACGAACTGGCAATCAATATTATCATCTTGTGGTTCTGCAAACATTGTGTTCTCGTCGTATGCAAAATTAATTGATCATGAATGTTGCATTTTCGTATAAAATTACGGACGACGAAACAAGCAATAACTATGTCTCTTTGAATTTTAAAGGAAAAGGAAGCCATTTGTTTTAAGATTGGAAATATTGCCTTCAACACACCATATGCGCGCTCAATAACATTTATGAGTTGTGCGTGAGCGTGATTGAATCTTTCTTTCTTAGTGAATGCAAGTTGTCGTCGAAAATCAGCTAACCAATACCTCGTATTACGGTATGGAGTCATAAATCCCCGAGTGTTAGTGTACGCAGCATCGCAAAGGTAATACTTTTCTGTAACGTTAATAATGAATGTATAAAATAAAAAACAAATAATGTAATTAATAAAACATTGTATAGAATTATTTAGAATCTGGTGGGGGAGAGGAAAGAAGTTGGGTTAAACACAACATCTTTCAAAACTCGAGAATCATGTGCAATGCCCTCCCATCTAGCCCATACGAACGTGAATATCATATCAAAATCACAAATTCCTAACACATTTTGTGTAAGGCCCCGTTCCCGGGACGCTTACAATTGGTCATTCATCGCACATAAAATATACATTTACATTTGTACTTCATAAACATCGCAGCGGAACATTAAAATAAGCTTTCATTTCTATATAAATGCTTTTGCAAGTTAATACAACATTCGTTACAAAATAGTTTGTTCGCATTACAATGCAAAAATATTAATCAAAAGAATGCCATCCCAAAAAGAGCTGAGTAGCTTCACGGTGCCATCCTCAGCAAACATTACCTGCCAACTGGAAAACATATAAAAAGTCAGCGTTGCTGAGTGAGTTCTAGTTTTATTATAAAACATACTTTACTTTTATGCAAAACCATTCGTTACTTTTGTATGATCACACATCATACGTATGCATAGATAATATCATTATTATCTTCTTCATTCATTCATTCATTCGTTCATGCGTTCCATATAACTTTACTTGAGCATCGGACATCATCCGTACCAATACCATATGCTACACCCCGATCAGTCTTAGCTACCGGGCCGAAGTCAATAAATGAACAGCTAAACGTATGCCACGGTACTAGGGGTAAGCGGTAGAGGTTCTACATTAATGGTCAATCACAAAGAAGGACCCGTTATCTGATGCATGCAAGACGTTTCATTTCTTTCCACTTTACGTTACATGATACTTCATTCATTCATTAACATGACATGTAAAGCCACAAGAAAGATAAGCATACATCACAATAAGGAACATATCATACACATTCATCATCATCATACAGGGCAACATCGCATACATAACATGCAATAACATGCAACATCATCATCATCATGCCCTACATACTCTCTAAGGCCATAACAGTCATCTTACATGCTCTTACGAGAAACTTGACGTCAAAACTTACATCTGCACTTTCCCCCGAAAGCCAGAAGTCTAACTACACTTTCCTTCGAGTGCAACAGCCCTATTCGTGCGTATGGACACCCTTCAGTCGCATGGCCTTCATGCGACTGAACATCATACGATTGGACTCAAGCGGATGAACATCTATGCGAATAGACATCCAGTCGTGCGTATGGACCTCATGCGGATGGAACTAATGCGAATGGGCACTTATGCGACTGACCTCATGCGAATGGACTCATGCGACTAAGCATCTATGCGACTGAACCCTCAGTCGTATGACTCCCCATGCGACTGGACTCCCAGTCGTGCGACTGAAACCTTAGTCGTGCGATTGAACCCTCAATCGTGCGAATGAATCCCAATCGTGCGAATGACCTTCAATTGCCTCTCATTCGGCCGTATGGCCTCCATTCGGTCGCCTAGCCCTAGCTGATGCAGAATGGAGTTCATCCCGAACCCAATCTGCCATTTTCGGCCTCCAAGCTCATCCAAACCCATTCTAAGCCTAAATCAACCATCCTAGACCTTAGGAATGCATACCACAACACCATACAAGCACACACAAGCCCGGAAACATACACGAAACGCATCACACACATCACACCCATATGGGTCAAACATATATCACACCAAAAACGGGTTTTGATATTTTCCAGCCCTAAAACCGGTTGAAAACAAGTAAAAGTGGGGTCCTAGAACTCACACAAATGAGCACAACGTCAAGGGCTTCGATTTGGCTTGCTATACGACGAGTTTGGCCACCCGAATCACCTGAACCGACCCTTTTTCCTCTTTTCTTCTTCTTTCTCTCTTCTCCTCTCTTTGAAGGCTGCCCTCTCCCTACTAATATCACCATATTTCCAACTTTCCTTTGTTGGCGAGTTTGGTCCCTCGACTTTGGACTTTAATTCTTTTTCTTCCTTCGTCGGCTTCAAAATAACAAATATCCGGGTGTTACAAGTCCACCCCCCTTAAATAGGTTTCGTCCCCGAAACCTGTTATTGTTCGAACAAACGTGGATAATGTTGTCTCATTTCTTCCTCAGTTTCCCACGTTGACTCGGATCCCTTCCTGTGCTTCCACTGTACACGCACAAGAGGAACCACTTTATTCCTCAGCCTTTTCTCTTTCCGATCGATGATTGCCACTGGTTGCTCCACATAATTGAGTCGTTCGTCTACTTCGATATCCTCCAGTGGAACAATCATATCTTCATCAGCTAAGCACTTCCTCAGATAAGATACATAAAATGTCGGGTGAATTCCACTTAAGTCATGCGGTAATTCTAGTCTATAGGCCACCTCTCCTACTCGAGCGATGATTCTGAAAGGGCCTATATACCTTGGGCTCAACTTACCCCGCTTTCGAAAGCGGATGATACCCTTCCAAGGTGAGACCTTCAACATAACCCGGTCACCCACCTGGAATTCAATTGACCTGCATCGTTTATCAGCATACGACTTCTGCCTGTCTTTGGCTGCCTTCATGAATGCTTTAATCTTCTCAAGCTTCTCAGTCGTAGCCTCGATTACCTCGACGCTCCCCAATTCTTTCTGATCAATATCACCCCAACAAACGGGTGTTCTGCATCTCCTACCGTATAGCATCTCATATGGAGGCATACCAATGCTGACATGATAACTGTTGTTGTATGAGAATTCGGCTAACGGTAGGTGGTCATCCCAACTTCCACCAAAATCAATCACACATGCCCGAAGCATGTCTTCCAGAGTCTGAATGGTCCTTTCTGACTGACCATCAGTCTGGGGATGATAAGCCGTACTGATATGTAACCTCGTCCCCATAGCGTCGTGGAATTTCTTCCAAAATTTAGATGTAAACCGGGTGTCGCGATCCGACACAATAGACACCGGCACACCATGACGAGTTACAATTTCCTTGATGAACAGATCAGCCAACCTCTCTGATGAATATGTCTCGCGGATCGGTAGGAAGTGAGCGCTCTTCGTCAAGCGATCAACTATCACCCATATGGCATCATACCCTTTCGGGGTACGCGGTAGCTTTGTAATGAAATCCATGGTGATGTGCTCCCACTTCCATTCCGGTATATCCAAAGGTTGGATCTTCCCATACGGCTTTTGATGCTCGGCCTTCACCTGTAAGCAAGTAAGACACTTACTCAGATACTCCACCACGTCGCGCTTCTTACCCGGCCACCAATAATCTTTCTTCATATCACGGTACATTTTCGTGGCACCAGGATGAATGGAGTATCGAGTCTTGTGAGCTTCATCCATGATCTTCACCCGTAGATCCCCAAAACGAGGAATCCACACACGACCGAATCGGGTTCTAACACCGAGCGTGTTTTCACCCAATTCCCCAACCATACCTCTCATTCTTTTGGAGTTAAGATGATCTTCTTTCAATGCCTCATCTTGAAACTCTTTGACTTGCTTCATTACTTCAGAGGTCATGACCAGTTGATATGCCTTCACCCGAATCGGCTTGGGTCTCTCTTTCCGGCTAAGGGCATCAGCCACCACATTGGTCTTGCCCGGATGGTAGTGGATCTCACAATCATAATCCTTTATAAGTTCCAACCACCGTCTCTGCCTCATGTTCAGATCCTTCTGCTCGAATAAGTACTTCAGACTCTTGTGGTCAGTGAATATGGTGCACTTCGTCCCATAGAGGTATTGCCTCCAAATCTTTAATGCAAAGACCACGGCTGCCAGCTCCAAGTCATGAGTAGGATAATTGACCTCGTGAACCTTCAACTGTCGGGATGCATAGGTTATAACCTTTCCTCTTTGCATTAAAACGCACCCCAACCCCGAGTAAGAAGCATCGGAATAAACCACCAGATTTTCACTTCCATCGGGTAATGACAGAACAGGAGCTTGAGTCAATCTCGCCTTCAACTCCTCAAACACCTTCTCTTGTGCTTGACCCCATACGAACTTCACATCTTTTCGGGTCAGCTTAGTCAGTGGAGAAGCAATCTTAGAGAAGTCTTGGATAAATCTTCTGTAGTAGCCCGCCAAACCCAAGAAGCTACGAATCTCGGATGGCGTCTTTGGTGACTTTCATTGCATAACCGCCTTCACTTTCGCCGGGTCCACCATAATCCCGTCAGGATTCACCACATGACCCAAAAACTGAACTTCGCGCAACCAAAACACGCACTTGGAGAATTTAGCATACAACTTCTCCCTTCTCAACGTCTCCAGAACCTCCAGAATGTGACTGGCATGCTCAATCTCGCTTCTCGAATAAATCAGGATATCATTAATAAACATAATCACTGATTTATCCAACATAGGCCGACACACACGGTTCATCAAATCCATAAAAGCAGCTGGCGCGTTGGTCAAGCCAAAAGACATGACAAGAAACTCGTAGTGACCATAGCGCGTACGGAAAGCTGTTTTAGAAATATCTTGCTCCTTCACCTTCAACTGATGGTAACCAGATCGAAGATCTATCCTTGAAAACCAACTGGCACCCTGAAGCTGATCGAACAAATCATCTATCCTCGGTAAGGGGTATCGGTTCTTCACCGTCAACTTGTTCAGCTCGCGGTAGTCGATGCACATCCTCATACTACCGTCCTTCTTCTTTACGAACAGGACCGGAGCACCCAAAGGAGAGATACTCGGTCTAATGAACCCCTTATCAAGCAACTCTTGCAACTGCTCCATCAATTCTTTCATCTCGGTCGGAGCCAACCGATATGGTGCTTTGGCGACATGTTGGGCACCCGGTATCAGATCAATCTGAAACTCGATCTCTCTGTCAGGTGGCACTCTTGATAAATCTTCTGGGAACACATCTGGAAAATCGCACACAACCGGTACATCAGCTAGTTGTGGTGTTTACGTATCCACATACTTTACCTAGGCTAAGTAAGCACTACATCCACGCCTCATACACTTTCCTGCCACCGCCATCGAGATCACCTTCGGAATCGTAGTAACCCGATCACCATAAACCGTCACTGAACTACCGTCAGGCGCCGACAACCAAATCATCTTCTTGTGACACACAATGTTCAACTTGAAGTCCGCTAACCAATCCATCCCAAGAACCAAATCAAAACCACCTAAGGCCATTACGAATGGTCTAATAGGAAACTTATGACCCTCAAGTTCCACATCACAGTTCTCTGTCATCTCAGAAATCCTTGTAGACTTACCTATGGCAGTTTCTACATCAAAGGGCGTATCAACACATCTACTACTAACAGCAGCTTAGCATAGAAAGCAGTAGAATTAAAACTCTTACTAGCACTAGAATCAAATAACACAGAAGCTAAAGTTTGGTTCACTAGAAACGTACCGGACACAACATCAGGGTCCGTCCTAGCTTCCTCCTGTGTCATGGTGAATGCCCTGGCGCTCGCCCTCGGTCCATCACACCCCGTCCTCTTCGCCCCGGAGCTCTCAGCCCTCGGTTTCTTACAATCCCTGCTCATATGACCAGTTTCCCCACAGTTAAAACATTTGCCCGACAGGCAATCCTTTGCCATATGCCCTGTCTTCCCACACTTGAAGCACACATTCAAACCCAGCCTACATTCTCCCGCATGCTCCTTTCCACACTTACTACACCTCCTTGATCCTGCTCCCGGTGTGGCCACACGACGGTTTTCCGTCCATGCCTTCTTGTTACCTGTTGAGGCATCACCCTGACCAAACCTTTTCCCTTTCCAGTTCCGATCACCACCACCCTTCTTATTCGCTTCAACCACCACCACTTCCCTCTCATCATATAGTCTTCCGGCCAAATCGACCGCCGACCTAAACATACTTGGCCGGGCGGCGATCATATGCCAACGAACATCCACCGGTAAGCCCTGAATGTACCTCTTGATCTTCCGAGAAAGAGGCGTCACCTGATCCGGCACCAGACGTGCCATCTCGTTAACTTTCGTGGTGTATTGCTGGTGTGTCATGGATCCCGCCTCCAGTTGCAGGAACTCTCTCTCTATCTTATCCATCTCCCTGTGAGGACAGAACTCCTCAATCACCATCTTTTTCAGTTCGGGCCATCTCATTCTCCCCATGGCCCGGTTACCCTCAGCTTGGACAATATTGTCCCACCAGCATAAAGCTGAGTCCACAAACGAGTGGGTGGCAAACTTTACTTTTTGATCTTCCCGGCACTCGCTGATGTCAAGAACAGCCTCCATTTCTCTCACCCATCGGTGAGCAGCGGCGGCATTGCCATTACCGTCAAAAGTAAGGGGCTTGCATCTCATGAACACCCCGTATTTACAGCCTCGTGCCACCTCTCGCACAGGCTCTTCTTCCTCTTCCTCGTCTTCGTTATCAGAGAAAATCGTTTCGGGCTCCGGTTGCTCCCGCTCCCCCGAGGCCCTATTTCTCTCCTTTCTTTCTCCCTCCTTCACCGCCTTAATGACTTCGGTCACCACATACGGTAAGATTGTCTGCATGATCTGGTGTACTTCTTCAACAACAGCCTGCTTTACCGAGGCCCTCAGGTTTGCACTCTCATCCCCAGCTTCCGGATGAGTAGTCTCTGGTTCTTCAGGAACCACCTTTTCGACCCTTGGTCTTCCTCTCTTGGGTCGCGGCTCAACATCAGGCCCGCCATGACCTCCACCCCTAGATGCTTTAGAAGATCTACTTCCAGCCATTCTCTAACTCACACTGAAAGATTCAAACACCAACACGGTCATTCAAGGAAACAACTCAGTTTATCTCAAGTATAGTAAGTCCCTAATTACAGTGGCCAGTTGTGATTAGCCACTTACTTTACTCTTCATACCCCAAGTATTACCTGTCGTGACTACATCAGTATTTAAATCTACACACAACATATAACCATATACCATGCGCACATAAAACTGGTTAACTTTAAGAAAATACCTGATGGCACGCAGCTACTCAGATTGGCATCCCATTCCCTTTTCGTCCCATTTCAGTTTAAGTTAAGGTTTATTTTGAAAATTTATCCATTTCACTTAAACTTTGGCTCTGATACCAACTTGTAAGGCCCCGTTCCCGGGACGCTTACAGTTGGTCATTCATCGCACATAAAACATACATTTACATTTGTACTTCATAAACATCGCAGCGGAACATTAAAATAAGCTTTCATTTCTATATAAATGCTTTTGCAAGTTAATACAACATTCGTTACAAAATAGTTTGTTCGCATTACAATGCAAAAACATTAATCAAAAGAATGCCATCCCAAAAAGAGCTGAGTAGCTTCACGGTGCCATCCTCAGCTGCCAACTGGAAAACATATAAAAAGTCAGCGTTGCTGAGTGAGTTCTAGTTTTATTATAAAACATACTTTACTTTTATGCAAAACCATTCGTTACTTTTGCATGATCACACATCATACGTACGCATAGATAATATCATTATTATCTTCTTCATTCATTCAATCATTCGTTCGTGCGTTCCATATAACTTTACTTGCGCATCGGACATCATCCGTACCAATACCATATGCTACACCCCGATCAGTCTTAGCTACCGGGCCAAAGTCAATAAATGAACAGCTAAACGTATGCCACGGTACTAGGGGTAAGCGGTAGAGGTTCTACATTAATGGTCAATCACAAAGAAGGACCCGTTATCCGATGTATGCAAGACGTTTCATTTCTTTCCACTTTACGTTACATAATACTTCATTCATTCATTAACATGACATGTAAAGCCACAAGAAAGATAAGCATACATCATAATAAGGAACATATCATACACATTCATCATCATCATACAGAGCAACATCGCATACATAACATGCAATAACATGCAACATCATCATCATCATGCCCTACATACTCTCTAAGGCCATAACAGTCATCTTACATGCTCTTAGGGGAAACTTGACGTCAAAACTTACATCTGCACTTTCCCCCGAAAGCCAGAAGTCTAACTACACTTTCCTTCAAGTGCAACAGCGCTATTTGTGCGTATGGACACCCTTCAGTTGCATGGCCTTCATGCGACTGAACATCATGCGATTGGACTCAAGCGGATGAACATCTATGCTAATAGACATCCAGTCGTGCATATGGACCTCATGCGGATGGAACAAATGCGAATGGGCACTTATGCGACTGACCTCATGCGAATGGACTCATGCGACTAAGCATCTATGCGACTGAACCCTCAGTCATATGACTCCCCATGCGACTGGACTCTCAGTCGTGCGACTGAAACCTTAGTCGTGCGATTGAACCCTCAATCATGCGAATAAATCCCAATCGTGCGAATGACCTTCAATCGCCTCTCATTCGGCCGTATGGCCTGCATTCGGACGCCTAGCCCTAGCTGATGCAGAATGGAGTTCATCCCGAACCCAATCTACCATTTTCGGCCCCCAAGCTCATCCAAACCCAACCATCCTAGACCTTAGGAATGCATACCACAACACCATACAAGCACACACAAGCCCGGAAACATACACGAAACGCATCACACACATCACACCCAAATGGGTCAAACACATACTCACACCAAAAACGGGTTTTGATATTTTCCAGCCCTAAAACCGGTTGAACACAAGTAAAAGTGGGGTCCTAGAACTCACACAAACGAGCACAACGTCAAGGGCTTCGATTTGGCTTGCTACACGACGAGTTTGGCCACCCGAATCACCCGAAATGACCCTTTTTCCTCTTTTCTTCTTCTCTCTCTTCTCTTCTCTTTGAAGGCTGAAATGTGAGTGTGTGGGGAGGGTTTGGTTGCCCTCTCCCTACTAATATCACCACATTTCCAACTTTCCTTCGTTGGCGAGTTTGGTCCCTCGTCTTTGGACTTTATTTCTTTTTCTTCCTTCGTCGGCTTCAAAATAATAAATATCCGGGTGTTACATTTTGGTAGCATTCACTTTTTCCTCTTCCTCTATAACGAGTTTGTTGATCTGCTGGTACGACAACATGTACAAGAGTTCCATCTAACGCACCTACTGCTCCTGGAAATATTTATTTTAGCTTTTTATGCCTTTCTGAAGTATTTGTGATTGCGTTAGAAGATGTTGGAACTATAATTTCTCTTGCAAAATTCATCATTGCATTTAGGACCTCATGAAAACATCTATGAATCGTTTTTGTTGAGTGTTGAAATCTTCGTTTTACCGTCCGAAATCGTTCATTATGTCCTATGACGATTAAAAACATAGCTAACTTCTCTTGAAAGGTTATCAACCTACTACTTTGCAACCAATTTCTTTGTTGAAAATGATCACACAATAGTACATATGCTTCATGTGAAAGACGCATCATTTCATCACATTGTGTAGAAGATCCATGTAACAACTTTTGCGTATACGCATGACCGAACAATGCTGAATTCAAGTCTCTTATCCTTTCAATTCTTCTTGCGGCTAACCGTAACCATTGCCAACAAAGTAAAATGAAAACGATAATCTCGTCCTCTGAATCCATATGCTGCCTATTAACATCAATAAACACATCACTAATCATTCATAACATCCATTAAGATATATTTATCAAACACACCAAAATAAATAAAAACATCCATAATCCATCATACAATAAAAAGTTATCCATCCAAAAAAACCTACATATGTCAATTCCAAAAAACCAATAAACATATTATCTAAAAGTCTAATCATAACATCCAAAAAACAAAACATTAAAACAGTCCATATTTCGCTCCAGCATTTTTGACCCAAATCTCACATGTCGACGACTGTAGTCGCAACCAAACTTTCCTTATGTCCGCACTCTCACCAAAAAGCAAAAGTGTCGTTTGATATTTCGCATCAAACATTCACTATCCTAAACTCTCCAACTTGTCCATACATGCATCCATATCATTAGACAAATTGTTTTTTTCAATTAACATCTTTGCAACCTAAGAGATTTGCTCCCCAACCTCTATTAACTTTGAGTTTAATGTTTCCTTGTCTTTTCGTTTCTCCTTTTTAGCTTTAGACCGAACTGTTGACTCTTCACTAACACCGGCAGCCAGGGTTTTCCTTTTATTTTTGGAACGATCAGATGACTCTTCACTAACACATACTTCCAGTTGAGTGCAATCGATTTCATCAAGGCCATCTAAATTTTGATCAAACACTTCATCAGAATGACAAGGAAGTGTTGATGATGGCCCCAACTATCGAACCCGATGGAAGTAGAACCTTCAAATAATTGAAGACACCCCCAAGGGTAACAAAGGGGAACACTTCTTAAAGCGTCTAAATATTTGTTTGACTGTGTGATAAAATATTATATAAGATTATTGAAATATAATAATAATTATTGTTATTTAAAAATATTAACGCAATACCTTCATCTCTTACTACCATTCTTCTTCCGACAAATAAAATGTGTTTGTTACGGGATCATAAATATTGCCGGTTTTGTTTTTTAGCTTTGTCCAAGCGGGAAATTTAGCTTTAAGATAGTCGTAACGATTCTTCATTTCTTTTTGATCCGCTATAAAATTGTGTTCTGTTTTCAATTTTTCTTCTACATTCTTCCAAGAAAGTTGCTTAAGACTGCTTCCCTCATGTCCATGAAAAGTCAATTCATGGACACATGTTTCTAGAAAAGTTTTTTCAACCCCATCTTGCTTTCAATTAATCCTAATATTTTTTTGAGCCATTTTCTTTAAATAATACAAATATGCAAGAAGAACAATTTTTAAAAACTAGGATTACGACAACTTGCACAAACTACCAACATCCACAAACTTGCACAAAATCTTCAAACAATCAAATAAAACCCATTTTCATAAACTATGAACTATTGAATCAAACCAAATTCTACAATTAAATAGTTATACCAACTTGCACAAACTACCAACATCCACCAATTTGCACAAAATCTTCAAACAATCAAACAAAACCCAATTTTATAAACTATGAACTATTGAATCAAACCAAATTCTTCAATTAAATAGTTATACCAACTTATACAAACTACTAACATCCACAAACTTGTACAAAATCTTCAAACAATCAAGCAAAACCCAATTTCATAAACTATGAACTATTGAATCAAACCAAATTCTTCAATTAAATAGTTATACCAACTTGCATAAACTACCAACATCCACAAATTTGCACAAAATCTTCAAACAATCAAACAAAACCCAATTTCATAAATTATGAACTATTGAATAAAACTAAATTCTTCGATTAAATAGTTATACAAACTTGCACAAACTACCAACATCCACAAACTTGCACAAAATCTTCAAACAATCAAACAAAATCCAATTTCATAACTTATGAACTATTGAATCAAACCAAATTCTTCAAATAAATAGTTATACCAACTTGCACAAACTACCAACATCCAAAATTTGCACTAAATCTTCAAACAATCAAACAAAACCCATTTTCATAAACTATGAACTATTGAATCAAACCAAAATTTTCAATTTAAAAAGTTATACCAAATTGCACTAACTACCAACATCTACAAACTTCTAATTTCTTCAAACAATCAAACAAAACCCAATTTCAATTTTTGCCCTATTTTTTTTAAACTTATAAAACCCTGGAAATCAAATCCATGAAATTATGTATGTAAACATGATGGTAATCAAATAGATGAGAAAACAAATAGAAATAAAGTGTTGTAGTGCAAATCTTTAAAGGAATCAAGATAAAACGAGAGAAATCAAACCTTGAAAGAGTTATAGGTGGAAGTCATGAAGAGAGACGGGGGCGGCGGGTGGCGACGAGTGCGGCGACTAGGGGTGGGGTGGCGACAGGCGGCGGCGCGCGGCCGACAGAAGGGGTAAAGGGGCCGACGAGAATTGGGGGGGGGGGGGGGGGAACGATGGTGTGCTTGTTTTTTTATGTTTGTGAAGGGTAGAGGGGTAAAGTTTTTCATTCAGCACATCCCCATCACTTAACCATTCAGTGCTGAATGGAACCATTCAGATATGTTTTTTTTCTGAAACAAACACATACATCACTTAACCATTCAGATGTAGCCTTTTAGCTACTAAACAGCCTCTTAATCATTAAACCTAGAAATTTTAGAAATTATTATAATAATAAAATCATCCACATATAAAAAATTTAAATAAATTTTTATCTAGATTTTAATCTCGGATAAGTTTCATTGTGCATATATATTTTTATGTACTTAAGCACGTTGATGTCTTCGCCGCAACACATGTAATAAACAATAGCGTAAAGAATGAGACGGGTACCAAGCGAAGAAGTTACCTACCATTACATAATTATTTTCTATCTATAATTTTTTCATGTGCTAGACCGCGTCAATGTAACAATCGCAACACACATAGCCAAGTTACCAATTTTATATTGTGTATTTTACTTTCCTTTTTCCTATAATGTTTTTGGCGTAAATTACTCTTTTTTAATTATTAGTTCACAACTTCTATTTATGTTTCAATTTTTAAAAACAATCTTTCATCACTTCATATATTTATCTTACGATTTAACCACGCAACTAACGAAGTTCACTAACACCGGCTTAACCATGTCAATATAATTGTACAACACCACCTCAACGCGCGGGTTTTAATTTCTCGTCGTAATTAAATAGTGTTTATTAATTTAATTTTTAATATTAATTCTTTTTTTCTTTTTACACTCACGACTACTCGTATAGAGGGGATTATTGAAATTTCTTTATAAAAGACTAGCATTAAACCCGCACGCGTTGCAACACGTGACTTTGCAACAAAGCTTAAAACCACGAAAGTCTAAAAAAACGCTAAAACCTTTTACACAAACTACTTTGTGTGCTGCGACAAGCACATTTAACTTGAAAATGTTGACATTAAAAATGTATATAGGTTTAACAAATCCTACATAAGCGAGTAAATGACTTTTAAAGACATCACTTTTTAAAATTTATTTTCACCAATATGAACACAAAGTGCATATTGAACCATGTTAGAATCTAAGTGAACCATATAGGACACTCGAACTTGAAAACAATTTGCATATTGCGAAATGCTAGTTTTCTAATCCAGACAAACCTCTTTATCTAAAGGAGATGATTTGTACATCGCGCAAATGGCTTGGTGTGACACCAATAACTAGATTTATCTTATTTAATCCGGAGGGTCATGAAGTAATTTTGATTGTGAATAAATCATCACTTTTTTAGTAAGTTCATAGATCACAATCAATGAGTTTATAAAGTCGAAGAAAAATAATCAATTGCGTTTTACAAAACCAATTAATGAATATGAATAAGGGTAATGATCTAGAAGCTCAATTCCTACCTTACTTTCTGCATATTCATGATGAAAATTAAAAATTAAACAAAAAATAAAAAATCATGCAATAATCACTTTTAGAACATACATCTAAACACCTCTACCCATAGTCATTTCATAAGCGAAGAAACCGAAAAGTTTTACAATTAAAGATCCACATTTTGACTTTTTACAGCCAAGTGAGCCAGTTTCAAATCCAAATATATAACTTCAATTATATCATGAAGAGAAAGAAACAAAAATATAGTCTTTCTTATATGGCTTAACAAAGTATCATTAGCTTTATTTAAATACTAGGTTAGTATCCCGTGTATTACACGGGTTGAATAAATAAAATAATAAATAATTAGTAATAAAAATTTATAAATTATAAAACCATGTTTGAAGATAAATATGATTTTAATTGCATATGAATAGTTATTTCAAGTAAATAAATAATATATAGATTATAGACAGATAGATATATAGATAAATAGATAGTCTAGTTAAACGGATTATAGTTAATAATAAAAACGAAAAGTTACAGTACGATATTTTAATATAATATATGTAAAATTATATATACGTACTTGTTCAAGTGATAAAACATTATACTATTTATAAATCTGTTATCTAAATAGTTTCAGTTTTAAATATTTATTTTAAGATTTTATTATACAAATTTATTGTTTATAAAAATCTTGTTTATTAAAAACTCAAGTTTCTAATTATTCTTGTTGTTTTAATAAAACTACTTTTAGAAAATTCCATATTTTTTATAATTACTTTATAAAAGGACTTATTCAATGTTTTAGAAAATATATGAATTTTAATTTTCTTAATAAAAATTAACTTTAAAAACATAGTTTGATTTTAAAAAATATAGATGAGAGAGAAAAATATATTAATTGACCAAATTAACTTTTATGAAGAGAGAGAAATTGTTTGAGTATTTAAATTACTTTAATACCCTTTTGGAGGGAAAATAAAATGAGAATGTTTAAGAAAATGACAAGTGTCAAAAAGGTGGTTTAAAAATATGACATGTGGCAAAAGAAATCTTCTTTTATTAATATCTATAGATACCTAAAATTATTATTACTTTAAAAGTAAAGAAGTGGTATGTATGGTTGTAATTAGCTTTGATTTCGGCTGGAAGAAGCAAGATGTGATGTTGTGAGTGTATTAATTCTTCTACCGGTAATTGCATTATATTAATGAAGTTTATGATATTGAAATTTTATGTGTAAGATTCAATTTTAAGAATCTTAAATCCCTCGGTTCAACCAATAGTTTTAAATCATAATCCATGCGTCATTCGTGCAAACTAATTTCTGAGTACGGAATTCAGTCAAACCAGAGCTACATGGTCCGAATAAACATCTTCTATAGAAGAATCACAACATAAAAAGGAGACGGGTCACACTTATCAACATCAACACGATCCAAACTTTCACCGTTTTCATCCTGCCCATCACGCTTCTTGAACAACCGACAAAGCCAAATGGACTCCACAAAATTACAACAAATAACCATGTAATCAACCTAATCTTTATGCATCAAACACCAATCCACAGCCAAAACTTCAAAGTTTATGCATCAAACACCCAATTTCCAAGTTTTTTAAAGTAATCTAAAAAATCACAATTTAAACAGAGTTTACACACTTACCCAAAATGGGTGCCATCAAGATCTTTATTAGTAGCATAATATTTTTTTTTAGTTTACTCATCAAATCACAAATTAGAAAAAAGAACAAGTATTCAGCACATTTAGGTGGGTAAATACTCTCGGTTTAAGTTGTATTCTTAAAATCCATAAAAAAGGATTGAGACAAAAAAACTATATTAAATCATAACAAAATTTGCATACATTAAGATTAAATGACAAGCACCTTTTCCAATTTATATATTGAGTTTAAAAGTCAATGAATTTATACTCCAAAGTGACGTACCTGCAACAATACAAGTAATTTTCCTATATGGATTCCGAGGTTTTAGTGTATAGTTTTCATTAAAGTTAAGAAATGTTGAAGCAACATGTGCATGCAAAACAAGCATATGACAACATACACAAAGTTATTCCCTGATGTAAATAAAACATAATCATATTATCTAAACATTAAACAGATAGAAATTAAACCAATGGTATTGCCAAACAGTCAACTAATTCTTGTGTTTTACATAGAAGCATGCTAGAATATATTACATGATTCATGGCACGTTATTATAATCAACACATACACACTAAATAATAAAAGTCCTATCATTAATATAATCATCTGCAACCATGGATTGTGAACATCCATTGCTGAACGTAATACCGACAACATAAATGATAGCATTCATTTTGCAAGTTTGGTCCCAAGTTTGTAGATAGCTGACCGATTGTATTGATAGCCGCCCATCTAGCTCGACGATAAGGATCATGAAATAAGTTTAAGACCATGGAGATGGCTTGCTCCAAGTTCCTTGTCATAACCTATATAAAACAAAACAAAATACAAACAAATTACAATAATACAAACAAATTATAATAATAACATGATAAGGTTTAAAAAAGGATGCCTACATCAATAACTTTACAAAATACAAATAGAACCGTTCATATGCACTAAATGTAAATGTGCAGAAATAATATAAACACTAAATCTTCAAACAATCAAACAAAACCCAATTTCATAAACTATGAACTATTGAATCAAACCAAAATTTTTAATTAAATAGTTATACCAAATTGCACTAACTACCAACATCCACAAACCTCCAAATTCTTCAAACAATCAAACAAAACCCAATTTCAATTTTTACCCCATTTTTTTAAAATTTATAAAACCCTGGAAATCAAATCCATGAAATTATGTATGTAAACATGATGGTAATCAAATAGATGATAAAACAAAATAAAGTGTTGTAGTGCAAATCTTTAAAGAAATCAAGATAAAACGAGAGAAATCTAACCTTGAAAGAGTTGTAGGTGGAAGTCATGAAGAGAGACGGGGGCGGCAGGTGGCGAGGGGTGCGGCGGCGACAGGCAGCGGCGCGCGGCCGGCGAGAGGGGTAAAGGGGCCGTCGAGAATTGTGGGGGGGGGGGGGGGGGACAAGGGGGGGGTGAGCACCTCCCCATCACTTAACCATTCAGTGCTGAATGAAACCATTCAGATGTGTTTTTTTTTCTGAAACAAACACATACATCACTTAAACATTCAGAGGTAGCTTTTTAGCTATCAAACAGGCCTTAATCATTAGACCTAGAAATTTTAGAAATTATTATAATAATAAAATCATCCACATATAAAAAATTTTAATAAATTTTTATTTTTGAATAGCTCTAACACATAAATAATTAATTACTCATCAGTTATTACATTGAAACTCGTAGCCACTTGAATATCAAAATATATATTCTTATATACATTTGGCTAGATCATTATTTATATAATGCTTGTTTCGTACTCATATGCTATATAACCCTTTTATATATTTCAATAAATAACCATTTGAATATCAAAATATATTTTTATTAATAATTAGACTTGATTTTTATTTGTTTTTTTAACTAGAACACGTATCATTTTAAAAATAAATTCTATATTCGTAATAGTTGCAACAGTAAAACTCCTTTTAATTGCAAGTGAATTCATATTAGATTACTCATCTTTATTCCAATATTTTAATTAAAAAATTAAATTTCTCAAATTTAGCCCCTTCTTGTTTCAGAAAACATTTCATATATCATTTCTGATACATATCCTATTATATTCACTGTATCTTAAAAGTAAAGGTCGGTGGGGTTTCCCACCGGCCTTTACTCCCCCCTCAACTTTAGGTTTTGACATTCCCCTTAACTTTTTTAAATATTTTACAAAATATCACTTTGACCTCCTCAGGTTTCTAAAGTTTCGGATTTACCTCAGAACAATATAAATTCACGTCCGATTCTGTTTGCACGTAATAAGAAATGACAGGTCAAAACCAAAATGTTTATGTGCTTAACTATATATACGTTTTTACACTGTATACCTTCCAACATACGTCTACGTTTTGACATATTTTTGTTCAGAGATTAGTTGGGTCAAATATAAAGTCTTTTCACGTTTATTTTTATGTATGCTTAGGGCTGGCCTACGTTTCGACGTAAGGTTTGTTTGGAGACGAGTCGGGTCAAATATAATACATTTTCATTTACTCTACGTTTGGCGTAAATTTAATCTAGAAACAAGTCGGGGTAATTGTAAGTCTATGTTTTAACATAAATTTTGTTTGGAAAAAAGTCAGATCAAATATAATTTGTTTTCATAAACGGTTTAAATTCGAGTCACTCTACGTGTTGACGTAAATTTAATTTGGAAACGAGTCGGGTCTATTGCAATTTAAATGCTATCACGCCGCGTACGATGTCGCGGCAACGCAGGGCGGGTAAAATGACTAGTTAAGACTTAAAAAGGAAGGTCCGTGGGATCTCCCCGGCTGAATCGTGTCGCATTTTAGTTTGCTGTTTTAGATTATTTTCTCTCTTTTCTTTTTCTTTTTTTTCTTTTTTACTTTTTCCAGATTTCTACTCATCATACATATATATTTGTTTTATTGATTTGTCCGTAATTTTCTTCGTCAAGATGGTAAGTTTCTCGGATGTTGACTCAAAAGCCGTGGGTTTGAGTCCTGTGGCATACCGTTTCTCTTTTTGGTTTTTTAAGCTTTTCTTTTCTTTTTTTTTTTCTATTTTTTGTTTGATTTGATTTACTTTATTTTAGTTACTAAACTACAACATGCATGTCAAAACACTATCTTTTATCTAGATTTTAATCTCGGATATGTTTCATTGTGCAGATATATTTTTATGTACTTAAACACGTTGATGTCTTCGCCGCAACACATGTAATAAACAATAGCGTAAAGAATGAGACGGGTACCAAGCGAAGAAGTTACCTACCATTACATAATTGTTTTCTATCTATAATTTTTTCGTGTACTAGACCGCGTCAATGTAACAATCGCAACACACATAGCCAAGTTACCAATTTTATATTGTGTATTTTACTTTCCTTTTTCCTATAATGTTTTTGGCGTAAATTACTCTTTTTTAATTATTAGTTCACAACTTATATTTATATTTCAATTTTTGTCTACATATCACCTATTGAAGCAGAGTACATCGCTACATCAAGTTATTATGCTCAGGTGCTGCTGTGGATCCAAACTCAACTTAGTGATTATGGTGTAACCTTCATGAACACTCCAATCCACATTGACAACGACAGTGCCATCTCCATCACCAACAATACTGTTCAGCATTCAAAGACAAAGCACATTGAAATCATGTATCATTTCATCAAAGATTATGTAGAAAAGAAAATCATTAAATTAATTAAAGTCTATACAAATAAACAATATGAAGATTTATTCACAAAGGCCTTTGTTGAAACTAGATTTAAATATATTGTATATGCTATTAGGATGAAAAACTTTGAATATTAAAATGATTTAGTTAATGATTTTGATAATATCATAAAGAAATGCTTCATTTGATAAAATGGGTAAAACCATGTATGTGCCGAAGTTTGCAAATCAGCAAATAAATAGGTATCTGCTGAATATAAGCAGATAACTGGGTATTTGCCAAATTATGAAAATCAGAAATAACTGGGTAAAACAGGGCATCTGACTAATGGAGGATTCGTCAGATAGGATGATTTCAACACATGTCTTTTAAAAAAGATCCGGTATGTCCCACTTTCATCTTTCGATGCGTAGTGGTGCCTGAGAAGTTTGCCTAAAAAGACTGTTCCATTACCACTCACTGTCACTTTTATAGTTACAGTGGTAAAAGATTTTAAAATTCATATTTTTCATATATTATCCACAACTATTAAAATCTGGAGTTTTTCCATCATTGTCATCCTCACTCTTCTTCCCAAAGCAAGCCCTTAAACATTCAATCTATTAAGCCCTACCAAACTCAATCAACTTCCAATAGCTGCTCAAACTCAAACTTAGAATTCATACCAAATCACAACATCACCGCATCAATTCAACCCATTGATGATCCAGTATATGATCTTGTACTTTAGTTTTTACGTAATAGCGACTATGTTTTTGCAATATCTATAGACCCGATGATCTGTGAGACACACTTTGGGAATTCGGGGTACATGTTCCATTCAAAGGGAATATGTAATAAAAGTCCTTACGGCAATAGTGCAAGGACTAAATGTCACCATCTCATATGCCAAAATTCGTTGAAATCTAAAGTTGAACAATGAAAATGGCAAATCTTCTTTCTCCAAAGAACCTTCAAGGAGATGGGATATGAAGGACCTCACTAGACGTCCACCTTCTCCAAATCTAAGGTATATCATAATTAGAGAATCATTCTTCATTACTTCCTTCACCAGCTATCAAACAAGTCGAAAGGATGAGATCATGCACTATTGGGTTTAGCACTGTGTAAGGATTAATGAAAGGCTGATGCACCCAAAACAATCCAAGTTCTTCTTGCATGCATGCATTTAGTGCAAAGTAGAAGTTGCTTTGGAAGTTTTACACCCTGCCTTAGAAATACTCTATGTGTAAAATCTTCCGAAGCCAAAAGTGAAGTCTTCCGAAGCTTCAAAGACAAAGTCTTCCGAAGCCAAAGAAGTGAAGACAGATTTCTTCCGGAGACTTTGAAGAACATGATTTCTCTGATGTACTTTTCATAAAGCTGACCAACTTTCCGCTGCAACTCTGAAGACTCACCAACTTATATAAGTTGGTGAAAGGTCCATGCATTATGCAACTGTACATTAAAGACTTGTGTATGCAACTTTCTACTTTATATACTTTTATCCTTTTTGTAATATATTAGGATGTGAGCTATGACATGTCATAGTCACTAGTCAAAAGACAATCTGCCTTTTGACTCTAAATTGATCTTATGTTGTCTAGATTGATGTTTTCAGCTAGCCTTCTAAGTACGGCCGGTTGAGGATGTAGTGTAAAGTATCTTAAGTACTTGTAACTTTCTTTATGCTTTTGTAACACTTGTAAAAGAACTTGAGAAGCAATATACAACATTCTTGAAAACCATTATACGTGTGTTGTTCTTAAGTTCTATCTCTTGTTTTCCTTGTGTTCTAAGTATCAAACCTTATAGTCCCAGTTCCCCATTTGATCTGTTAAGTATTCTAACACTCTCCTCATTGTGTGAGTGTTGTATAGACCATCCCTTAAATGGTCCTGCAATTGGTATCAGAGCTTTCAGGCTCTTTATTGTAAGATCTCACCTTTTCAAGATCTCTCACTCACACAAAATTCTTAACATCTCAAATGGCAGCGCTCACTAAAGCTGATATGGAAACTGGAACCATAACAAAGTACCCAGTTATCACTCCTGAAGACTTTGAACACTTGGTGCCAAAGAATGGAAGGTTTCATCAAGTCACAAGACTCCAAGATGTGGGAATCTGTTGTCTTAAGGCCTCACATACCAAGGACCTCCTCAACTGCTGCCGGAGGTGGTATGATTACAAAGGATGTGAGTGACTATTCTGAAGAAGACAGGAAGAGAATAGATATAGATCAGAAAGCCATGACAGCCCTTTAAACTGCTATTCCAAACTCCATATACAGAGGCTTCAAGAAGTGCAAAACAGCCAAGCAACTATGGGATGCACTGAAGCTGATGTATGAGGGGTCCACTGAAGCCAAAGAGAACAAGAAGGACCTCCTGAAGCAGCAGTTTGAAAACTTCACCTTCTAAACAGGTAAAACCATGACTCAGCAATACTTCAGGTATGTTGAGATTGTGGACACTCTAATGGATGTTGGAGTAACTCTTGAAAACAGGAACATTGTAAGGAAGTTTATGTCCTCTCTTCCTAGACAATGGACACATTATTGTGTTGTTATCAAGAGAACCGAGAACCTTAAGACTCTTACTCTTACAGAGTTGTATGGTACTCTTAGTGGATACCAGATGGAGATGAATATGCAAATTCCATCTGGTAACTCCAACAATCAACTGAGTTCAGCCCTTCATTGAAAGGGATTACAAAGAACCACAGCACCATTTTATCTGCTACCCTGACAACTCTCAAAAGGGTTTTTTCATCACCTTCCCAGAGACATTAAGAGAAACCTACACTCAAGGAAGCCCGTTCCAAAAGACAAGCTCTTCACACGCCTTTGTGTCTTCTAATGAAACAATATGCAACTTTCTCTTCACCCTTAAAGATCTGGACTATATCCATCCAGATGACCTAGAATACATGAAGATTGCTCAGCAAATGACTCTTCTCACTCATAGAGTCAAGAAGTTCTACAAGTGGACAGGGAGGAAGTTTCCTAGCAATGCAGCCAGTGAAAAGTTTGGGCTGGACGAAAGCAAAGTAAAGTGTTACAACTATAACCAAATGAGCCACTTTGCTAAAGAGTGTAAGGCACTAAGGACAAATGGTGGCCAAACACAAGCTAGGCCAACCAGAATGAGAAGCAAAAGCAGCAAGCTGCAGTTTCTCTTGAAGAAAGAGGCTTTGACTGGAGCTTTCAGGTGGAAGATGCATCTCCATAATGGATGAACACATCAGGGTGATTAAGCAAAAGATCAAGAGAGGAGAGCTTGTTGACTTACACTCCCCACCAAATCAAGCTCCTCCTAAAGTTGAGGTTAAGGTTGGATAATTTGAGACAACATAACCTGGACCTCATGTTGAACCTCAGCAAGCTTCATCATCTGATCCACAGCAGGGTCCAACTCCCTCTCCTTCTGAACCTGTGAGGGAAAAGGAACCAACTGAGAAAGACAAGATAGAATAACCTGCTGCTGAAGGCCAGTCTTCTCAGTTAAAGTTCCCAAAGAGGAGGAAAAGGATGGCTACTAAACCTATTTCAAAGAAGAAGAAGAAGTCAAAGTCATCCACCTCCGAACCTCAGATGAGTCAGAGCATCCTGAGAGAGTGCAAGAAGAGGCTGCTCAACCACCTACAGTTAAAGTGGAACCTCTTGCATCAGGAAGACCCATCTTGTCTTGGACCTTTACAGCTAATCCAAATAGATGGTATGTCACTAGAGATCAAGGTGGTCAAGATGTCTACTTCTAGCAAGACATGCTTAACTTACCTCTGCATGATCTTTTTGACATAAGAAGGTATTTTGAAAGTCTGAGTGATCCTGACCAATCAATAAAATAAAGGAATGGTCATGATCATGATGAGGACTATCAATATCTAAAGACACTTATCTGTTTTGGTTGCATCAGCCTAGGAGGAGTTTGTAAGGATTAATGAAAGGCTGATGCACCCAAAACAATCCAAGTTCTCTCTGCATGCACGCACTTAGTGCAAAGTAGAAGTTCCTTTGGAAGTTTTACACCCGACCTTAGAATTATTTTAAGTGTAAAATCTTCCGAGCTAAGTCCAATATCTTCTGAAGCCAAAGTCAAGTCTTCTGAAGCTTCAAAGACAAAGTCTTCCGAAGCCAAAGAAGTGAAGACAGATTTTTTCCGAAGACTTTGAAGAACATGCTTTCTCTGATGTACTTTTAATATAGCTGACCAACTTTCCACTGCAACTTTGAAGACTCACAAGTTGGTGAAAGGTCCATGCTTTATGCAACTATACATTGAGGCCTTGTGTATGCAACTTTCTACTTTAGGTACTTTTATTCTTTTTGTAATATATTAGGATGTGTGCTATGGCATGTCATAGTCACTAGTCAAAAGGCAATCTGCGTTTTGACTCTACATTGTTCTTATGTTATCTAGATTGATGTTTCCGACTGGCCTTCTAAGTATGGCCGGCTGTAGGATGTAGTAAAAAGTATCTCAAGTACTTGTATCTTTCTTTATGATTTTGTAACACTTGTAAAAGAACTTGAGAAGCAATATACAACATTCTTGAAAACCATACACGTGTGTTTGTTCTTAAGTTCTGTCTCTTGTTTTACCTGTGTTCTAAGTATCAAACCTTATAGTCCTAGTTCCCCATTTGATCTGTTAAGTGTTCTAACACTCTCCTGATTGTGTGAGTGTTGTATAAACCATCCCTTAAAACGGTCCTGCACACTGGCTATCCATGGTCTGGTCAAACAACAATTCTACGATATTGCAAACCTTATTCTTCAAAACTTTTGTAAAAATTTAATGGCTATTGGAAAATTTAAGTTTTTAATGTACCCAAGATTAATTCAACTAAGTTTACAAGAATAATTAGGTGATAAACTTAAAATGAGAGGAGTTGTCCATGCCTTATGAACTTTAAACAAATCAATATTTTAAAAGTTAAAGGCAACTCCAAAATCTTTTTCTAGTAAGGTAACTCCTAATTCGCACATATGCTTGAGGTCCCTTACTGCCTTAGGGTGACAACATGGTGACACCCACCACTGTAGATCCTACACCCTCTACATCAATGCCAAATACACAAAAACAAAAGTGAATCTCTGCATATTCTATTGTGTAGATGCAGGCCCCCAAACCACCATACCTCAAAAAGACAAGACTTTAAACTAGGGTAGCATTCAAGTCAAAGGTGTCAGCCACACCTGAACAAGGTTAAAAGAAGAAGGTGTCTCTTCCTTGTTTTGAGCAGACCCAAACCAAAGCCATAAGCCCTCAATCAGAGTCCCAACACTTGATTTAGCAAACCAGAAGAATACCCATATCACTAAGACAACTTCTGAGGACAAAAAGTCTCACTAAAAACTAGTTCACATCCTGGTCCATTAAATTAAGCTCCACAACATCCCACAAACATTTCTACCACCTAGGATGATGATGTCCCTATAACACTTCAACATGATTCACTATCATTTCCTTTCCATACAATACAGATAGTAGGGATAGTTATGTTTATAGCAGCATCTGTCCCACATCTTTTATCCTAGGAGATTGATACTTGGGAGGAAATGATAAATATGGAAGAGGTTGTCTTTACCACTGATGCATTAATTGATCAGCAGGGTAGATACAACATCCTTAAGAACTCAACGATGACAACTCACCTTGAGAATGTCTCCTTGGAGTCATCTCTTGAGGAGAGGAATCCAGGGCGCCATGAAACAACATCTGGTGGTAAGGGTGTAGAGGCTCGACCTAGGACCTCATCTCCCAAGGATTCCATATCTGTAGATGAGGCAAGTATGCAGTAAATACATTAATTGACGGCCCATAGCCTTAATCTTGTTCAAAAAGTAATGGCCTTACATGCTGAAAATAGAAGGCTTCAAGCTTATATTGAAAGAACCACAGTTCTTGACTATGAGAACTGTCTGCTGAAATCTTCGGCAGATAGAGTATTTGAGGTATAAGAACAACTAAGAACTCTATAACCACAAGTTTCAAGAGTAAGTATGCAAAATCATTACTCTCGAGCAAGCTACTGCAAAGGCAATGGATCTTGAACATAAAGTGGAAGAACTTCTAGAAACCATTAACCTTCAACAATCAATCATCCTAAGTCTCCAACTCTCAGCACCATAAGAACCTTTGGATGTGCCTTCCTCCACCCACTTGGTATCATATGAAATCTCATATGATGCTACCAAAAGGGGGGAAGATGAGCCCAAAGAAGCTGAAGATATTCTCCAGAGATTGGCTAGCCAAGCCAAGTTGTACATGTTGCATAACCATTCTCTTTCTCTTCCAAATGGTCTGATCAATATGAACATCTATCAGAAGCTGAAGCCAAAGTGAATGAACTTCTCGATAGATATGGCTATGATATCTTGGAAGAGAATGAGATAGAAGCGAGGAGGGTGATGAAAAGGATGAACCAAAAGGTTCAACTTGGGAATAGGAGGATGGCTATGATGAAAAGATCCAACACATGTTCCTTGTTTTCTCTTAAAAGAAAAAGATCTGATGACGAATCATCAAAGAGAGAGCTTATATTAGGACTTGAAGCCTCTCTCAAGGTATCTAATAAAAAAGAAGCACCATTAATAAAATTTTTGTTAGAAGCTTCAAAAGTGCTAAACAAATCACCAACTGATGCAACTACCAAAAGCATTATGCAAGAGGATGCTTAGGTAGAGGAATCCTCTGAAATAATTATGGTTTACACTAGAGGCACCTAGACCATGGAAGAAGACATGAAAGACATGGGGTGACTCTTGAAACTTAACCTACCAAATTTCATAAGCAACAAAAGGATTCACCCGAGTCTACACTCAGAAAATTAGCTGAGGTGATAATTGTTTAACCGGAGGTTAAAACTAAAACCTTAGTTAACTCTGATGTAGATGTGGAAACGATTGCCCAGAAGTCTTTAAAGATTCTTAGAGAGCTCAGGCAATTGCTGATGATCTCAAGTCAGCTTGTGAGGCATCCGGTGCAACTATTAGACCTTCAGCAATTAGACTTACTAAAATCTATACCTCTAACAAAGGTAAGAGTCCTTTGACTACTGTAGAGGAAATTAAAGTTGAGTCATAGTAATCAAAGACGAGATTTATAATGACTAAAATGGTGGAGTTATTCCCATGAAAGGTTGAAGAAGAAATTATATAACTTAAGCTAGGCATAGCTCAAGAATATTCTATTAAGAAGAATATCATTGTATTGATCAGAAGTGCAAAATAATCGAGAGCTGCAAGAACTACAACAAATGAATTCAACTATGGTGGTGAACCAAGTAGAACAACATCTAAAACTCCACCTAAAACAAAGGCCAAAATTTTCAAAAGTGTGTCATGCAAGTCATCTTGGCCATCCCCCGAAAGCACTCAAAGGACAATCACTCAGCAGGCTTCAGCAACCGTAACTGACGAATCCAAACCCATGACCTCCACTGAGAAGAGAGAAAAGAAGGATCAAGAAAAATGTCTCCTAGTAGCTCAACTTGAGTTGAAAGGATTCAATTTTGATGAGTTCAAAGAGTGGAGCACTACTGAAATAAAATCCTAATTGATAACTGCAACTCATATTGAGATGGAAAAAACAATTGAGTTAGCTAGAAAAGGAGGGTTAAATAAGTGAAGAAATAAGGAAAAACCAAGAGTTCAGGGACAAGCAACAAATGAAGATGTTTTTAAGGTATTATGGTTTCTTTGGTATACATGTAGGACCAATAAGTTTGTCAACTCTTGATCTTAATATCAAAGGAATCAAACAAAAGGTTGCAGCTGGAAAGCTCCGAAAGTTTGAAAAAGACATAGAGCAATGGGAAAGACAACATGCCAACACAAAGACCGTGACTCAAAGGTTTTCCCATCTACCGACTAAGCCTCCAATACCCCTTAACTCAACAACCTCTAATGATAATTAGCCCATCTCTTCAATTCTTGAAAAGAAGAAGATAGAACCAAAGAAAGTTGTAAAAGTGAGGATTGTTGATCCGGAAGTATAGGAGAAGATACTCAAAGGAACAAAGGTGTTGTCTGCCGAGTATTTTGCTCAGATGAAGAAATTTACTGTCAAGAGGGCAAAGGGAGAGATCATGTACTATGACCATGAAAATGAGGTACTTGATCTGCCTTTTTGCATCCTAAAGCAAAGTCTAAGTACTTTAGCATTTTTGGATGTAAAAATGACTAATCTAAATTGTTGGTGAAGAGATTCCTAAAACTCTTGACATCATACTACATAAAGTAACAACCTTAGTCAAAGCTAATGTTGGTGAAGAGATTCCTAAAACTACACTATTAAGATATGATCCCATAGTGGAGTGGGAATATGATCAGAAATATAATACTTACTTCATAACCATATCCACAGCTGGTAGAATGGCGTACTTAATAAACCAACTGGTATGCTTCAACCAGTTTGAGATTGTTGATTTGACCCGGCTAAAACTAAGGCCCTAAGCAATGATTCTAAGGCGAGGGAAGTGGAAATCAAGGTAGGCTTCAGAACAAACAAAGAAGAAACTAAAGTTTGAAGCTGTTGAAACCATCTCATCTGCCAAACCCAGCAACCCACCACAATAACCTCCTACTACTTCTCCACCTTCTCAAGCTACTGTGTAGAATTCTCTACAAGTCCAACAAGCTTCTGAAATAACTAAGTCTCCTTTCTAAAGCCAATCTAATGATTTAGTTGATAAAGTGAACATCACTAATGTTGCTGATAGAATCAGATATGGCTTAGAACATCCATAACAAAAAGAAGTACTCTCAAAATCTGAGGAAGAAAAAGACTCGGAGAAATATCATACAAAAATCATCAAATGGAATTAAAATTTGAAAACTAAGAATTTCTTCATGTAAAGAAAGAACAAGTCAAAACCTTTCTTTATATCTAAGATGGAGGTTTTGAAGCTTAGTACTAAAGACTAAAAGAGGATGTAGAAGTTGACCTCAACATGTGAAGGCATGCTAGACAAGTACAAATCCATGACTGCTATTATGAAATGAAAGTTGGAAACAAGGCTGAGCAAAGGGAGGAAGAAGAAGTTTTGCATGCGAGTCCCCTTAGTATTCAGGACCCAATTACACATTACAATTCCTCAACCAACACCTTCAGTCTAACATATGCTAGTGTCGGCAAAGTTGAAGTTAAAGAGTATGATCTTTTCAGACTATCTTGGCACAACATGAAGGATTTGGTAAATCTATATCTTGATAACCCTTCAAGAGATAGAAGATGATACATGTAGTGACCGATGTTAAATAGAATGATAAAAGGGTGAAGAAAAAGTTATGACAGCATCATCATAGGGGGAATTTGTTGATATATGAAGAGGATGAAGATACCAAAAACTCAGAAATTTAACACGGGCTTCTATCTACCAAACTCTGCCAAGTGCTGAACCATCTGTTGATTAGCATATGATGAATGTCTACTGATTAGCATATGTTAAGCAACTGTTAATCAACATTCTACTAAAGAGCTGTCGATCGACTGCTGATCAACTGTTACACAAGACAATTATATATGTACCGACGGCTGCCATATTCTACTTTTTGTAGACAACGTAGTACTGAAGCTGCCTAACTCTGATGTGTCGATTGTGTATTTTGCAGTACATTTTGAACATAGAAAAGTTTATTCTTGTTGTTTAGATTTTATAGTATAAAGTCCTTACACTTGTATAGTAGAGGCAAGCTTTTCAAGCCACTTGGTTTATCTTCCGATTGTATCTTTTGTATTCAAACGATTAATCAAGTAAATACTTTGAAATAACAATTTGTGCATTTACCTTTCCTTAAAGTATTTGTGTTTTGTTAGTAAGTAGTTAACTTAGATTCCACATTTGTTAGCTACTAATCAAAGGAAAAGTACTTGTTAATCTAACATCATCCAATCCAACAATATATATTAATTATCACCAACGTTCGTGTGTGTCAGTTGTACCGCGTATAGTGGGTAAGCACGCTGATTTTACCGATAAATGTAATGCAACGCATGGGATTTGCAATGCATGAAATGATTTCAAATAAATAGAACTTAATTGAAGTTCATGTAAGGTATACGCAATTATTACTAGATCAGGGTTGGGTAGTTGACCTGAAATTGCCGATTGTGACATACTCTCCATGTTAAAAACAATTTCGTCCTGAAATTCAGTCATTATCATCCATAGTTACTGAGGTTTCAAGCTAGTGAGAGTATTTGAGTTTCATTTGATCCTCACATTCCAAAATAAATTCTCATCCTTGTCTAGAATTCCACCAAACTTTCACTATAGGGTTGCTGCTTTGTTTAATCCTCTTTAGATATCTGTCCATGATCTCTATAGGTTACTCGGAAAAATGAAGTTGATCATTGATTTGAACCTCATCGAGTGGTATGACTAGGGTTTCATCTTATAAGCACTTCTTCTGATTTGAGATGTGAAATGTGTCTTGAATCCAACTAAGTTCCTTTGGTAGTTTGAGTTTATAAGGTACGAAGCCAACCCTTGCTATAATTATGAATGGTCTGATATTTATTAGGTTTAGCTTACCATGCTTGCCAAAACAAATAGCTCCTTTCAAGGTGAGACTTCAACTTTATCTCTCACTTGAATTCCAATGGTTTGCGTCTCACATCGACGTAGCTTTTCTTACAGTCGCGCACATCTTTGAGTCGGTTCTGAATTTGAGCGATCGTTTTTGTTGACTCATGTATGATGCAGGATCAGGTTTGTCACTTAAACACTTGGATTTTTCTCAAACTCACTTATGGAAACACTCAATTCAGATGAAGTAATGTCTTTTACAAGAGTTGATAATAATATAATAAGTATCAAAGGAACACGCAGAAATAAATTTTCAAGGCACTTGTATATATTACTTCTCAACTCAAGATATTACAAGACTCTTACAAGCATGTTACATGAGTTACAATGAGAAACTATATATACTAGATCCTACAGCCGAATATACCTTGATACCAGCTGGAAACCTAAGACTAAAGCATATACTACAATGCTAAAGTTAAGGTATCTTAGATAAAGTATTATCTAAGATATGGTAGTCATGACATGTCCATGACTTACCTTTTGTCACCAACTAAAGATGGCAACTGTACTAACATAAAAGGTAAACAGTGGATTAAAGTATGGTCAACTACATGGCTTTTGAGAAAAAGCCATGCAGTATCTCAGAGATTTGCAGCGGAGTGTCAGAGAGACCATACTTATGTCCACTGGATAATAGGAGTGTCTTCTGAAGGTAAGTTGGCTTCGGAAGAACAAGTTCTTCCGAAGCCACTTATACTTCGGAAGAGGCTTCTATACTTCCGAGGCTTGAGGACTTCTGTACTTCGGAAGTTAACTTTAGATCTTTCTTTCTGAGTCTTGATCTTTGGAAGTAGGTTCTTTGTCTTCGGAAGTTGGAGTTTTCCTTCGGAAGTAAGCTTTACACTTTGTCTTCGGAAGAGCTCCTTCTTCCTTCGGAAGTTCCATACTTAGCTTCGGAAGTCCTTTGTTTGTTGTACCAAAATCTTCTAAGTAACTTGGTTTTGGTTGCACCAGCCTTTCTAGATCCAACAAACTCCCCCTAGGCTGATGCTACCAAAACCTCACTTATTTCTGCTTCTCAAAGCTTTCAGCACCAGGGACAAAAGGTATTTGTCTGTCTCTTTGTTCTTCCCTGAAGTTGCTGAGAAGCTTGTACAAGTCATTGGTGGATAGAAGATCCAGTCTATCACTCTGAATGACATGTACCCTTTGTTGTGTCCCCCTGAAGAGAGTTAGTTGACGGGAGTTATAGTCATACTCCCATCTAACTATGGATTCAAGTTCAGGACCTTCAACCATTTGTAGAAAGGCTTTGCCTTTGGTTGCTGATCCCTTCCTTTCCTCCTCCTCTCTCAGTTTCAACTCTTCTTCAACCTTGCTTCTAGCAGTTAGCTCGGCCATATGAAGGCTGCCTAGATGATTTTTGATATGGGCAGCTACATCAGAGTTTGAAGGATTGGAGAATGGCTTCTCTGCTAACTCAACAATGTCAAACCTGCTCAAGTGTAGCAGAGATGAGGCACTTAGCCTGTTGAGCTCTCCATTCTCTCTTTCAACAACAAAGTTGTGAGAAGAGTCTTCGAACCTCCACTGGATGATCTTCTTTCTAGGTGCAAGAGGTTGTCTTGGCACCCGGTCTCCTTTCTTAGTATCCAGTAGAGTCACCAGCCTTCTCTTTAGCTTCTTTTCTTCCTCATTCAAAGTGTCTGAATTGAGGCCAAGGAGATTTGCAGCTTGGTCCAAAGTTCCTCTGGGCAGATCAAGAAATTAATCTCTAGTGAGGGAACTTGAGGATCCATCAACATAGGTCAAATTGACTGAATCCTCCTCACAGGAGATATCGCTCAGAGTTGTGCAGTTTATGAGCTTTGTCTTGACTGCCTTGAATTCTTCCAAGGAGAGATGTTTAGAAGGCTGAGGGGATGGTTTGATGGGTTGATGGGTAGGTTGAGGTGTTTGGGTTCTGGCTAGAGTTTTGGGTTGGAGGATGTGTAGTTTAGGTGGTTGAGGTGAAGAGGTTGGTAGGGATGATGGTGTAGGTTTAGGGGTGAATGGTTCAGTGGTTGGTTCGGTTTTGATTGGGAATGAAAAGGGTATAGGTTCAGGTTGAGGTTGGGTTTGGAGTTTGGGTTGAGTGGTTGCTTTGAAGGTCATCCCCTGTCCCCTTCTATACATCTCCTTCCTCTTCCCCGCGTGAATGTCAGCATTAATGTCACTGACATGTCGCTGGAGAGTCTTTTCTGACATAGGACCCACCTACCTGCCAGAGAAGCCATGAGCCTTGAGATAGCTCTTCATCCAGGCCTTCTCACCTATCTTCTTGGCAGCAGTCAGTCCTGCTTCCTCTTCCTTCTTCTTCTTCTGCAATAGCTTTTCCCTTACAACTCTCTTTCTCTCTTTCTCCATTTGATCTTGCTCTTTGTTGAAGAGCCATAAGATCGTATCATTGTTATGTGGAGATAATTCTTCTTGAGTGAAACCTCTGGAGGTTAGGAAGGTTATCCTTTCCCTCCTGAGCTGCAGATCTGATAGGATCGGATCAATTAGATTTGAATTTTGCAGCGGAATATAACAAAATAAGATCGAATTCAAGCAAGAAAATGATGAATATGCAAACACACAATGACGATTATAGAGAAAGAATATTTCTGTTAAAGGAATGTTTTCATTCACTCGTAATGCTTCGGTTACAAAACAACTAGGTCAACATTCCTTATATAGAGGAATGTGACGTCTGCTGATGTCACTTGATAGTGACATCTAACAGAATTATACAAACAACTGAAACAATGCAAACTACTGAAATGTTCTCAACAACTGATCACATCTCAGAGAATGCTAATTACAAAAACATAAAACTACTGACTTAAAACTACTGAAACAATAAACTACTGAAAGGAAAATTACAAGTACTGAAAAGGAAAAACCATCACAACTACTGATCACTCTGGTCTTCAGTCTTTGTCTTTAGTACTTCACTTTCAGACTTTGTCTTCAGTTCTTAACTTTCAGACTTTGTCTTCAGTTCTTTACTTTCAGACTTTGTCTTCAGACCTTGTAATCAGCTGATGTCTTCAGCTGTTGTGATCTTCTTCAGTAGTTGAAATGTCTGTGGGACTTAGAGGTTTTTCTGATCAGGCTCATTGGTTCTTTTGGTCCAACAAACTCCCCCTGAACCAATGCAGCCAAAACCTCTAACTTTATTGATGATCCCACTTATTCTTTGGTAGAAATACTCTCTTGATCAGCTTCAGAGGTAATCATATAAGCATAGGCCGGAAAAAGGTTTCTAATCTTTTGATTGGCTAAGTGTGGAAGGGAACTCTGTCTTGGGGAAACTGGACACAGAGTCTTGTCCCAACCATGAAACCTATTTCCTATTGATGAGTCTGTAAGACTCTCTTGCATAGGCCTCAAGGAGAACAACTTGTTCCTCCTTGGTGAGTTCTTCTGCTTCTCCCTCAAAGAAGAATTCAGGCCCATTGTATTCAGACAGATACCTTACTGTCTTCCCATTCTTCAACTCAACAGTTGTGATCTCTCTGTATGCAAATTCATCTGGATGAGAGCCTTCAAGCAGCAACTGGAGTTCACTCTTTTGAAGATCTTCAAGTCTTTTGTATAACAGCCCCTTCTTGATCATTTTGTTCTCAAGTATAGATAGAGGGGTTGATTTTGAGGTGTGTGCTCTCTTGAATTCTTCAATAATTTCCCAGGGTGAGACTACCATGGCCAACATAATTGCAGCATTCAAAGTCTTTCTCACTTGGCCATGATATCTACTTGGTATGTTCTTCTTGTGTATTCTGGAACTTACCCTGGGGTCTGGCCAAATCCTCACTCTTTCTCTTTGATGTTGGAATGTATGCCTAAGAGTGTACAGCCTCAGAGCTTGTTTCTTCATTGCTTGAATGGATGAGGACTGAGGGAAGTCCTTGTCAACCATTTTGAGAAATTTCTCATCATGCTGCTTCTGCTGTTCTTCTTCTTCAATCTTAACTTAACCATTTGCCTTTGAGTTTCAGGAGTTATTGTTTTTGATTGACTCCTAGGCTCAGGTTTCTTCATTTTGATCACAACAGATATTGGCAGACTATCCTCTTCATCCTCTTCTTCTTCATCTTCCATCCTCAACACCCTTCTTTTTCTTTTAGGTGCATCACTGGTGGTAGATTGAGTGGGTTTCTTAGGTAAACGGGTTGTTTTGGAGGGTTGTGAGGTTAGTTGTTTTGAGGATTGTGAGGGTAATTGTTTTGGAGGTTGTGAGGTTGATTTTGAGGGTTGTTTTGAGGGTTGTGAGGTTGGTTTTGAGGATTGTTTTGGTAAGGAAGATTGTAAAGGCTGCTCTATCATTTTGTTTGTGAGGGTGGCTTTGGATAACTTAGCCATGTCAGATCTCTTCCCAGCACCAGCTTCATCCAGAGCTTCTATGATCAGACCTTTGTTGAAGCTTTCAGAGGAGCATATTTTGGTGGTTATCTCCAAAATGCTATCTCTAGACCATGACTTGACTTCAATGATAGGTCTTCCCAAGTGTTTGGATAGAAATCTGATCATAGCCTCCAATCTTTCCCTTTCTTCTTCATTGCAGCCTGCCCATCGATTCTCAATCTCCTGAATCTCAAGCCTTCTAATCTCAGAATCAAGTTTGGCAGTATCAAATCCTTGCCTGAAGAGCTGATCAATAATCCTGTCCATGGATCTGCTATGTTGCTCATCAGCTTCTTTGATCATCTCATCCAACCTCTTCTCATCCTCAGTTTGTTCACCAACACTCTTCTTTCTCTTGTAAGTAATGATCTCTTTTCCTTTATTCTCCTTGGCTTCTTCCTCTTCAACTCTCTTTCTTTTATCATCTTTCACTGACTTAGACTCCCCTTTTTGGTTGCATTGGGTTCAGGGGTTTGAATGTCAGAAAGTTTCTTTGACACAGCATCATCCACAAGGATTTGAAGATTTGAGGAAATCCTCTCATCAATGGTTTGATGGACAATAGTAGTGATGATGGGAGTGATGAGAGGTAAGGAAGATTTGAAAGCAGCAGCCATTTGCTCAGAGGGGTTCTCTCCCTGAGAAATGGTGCCTGAAACAGAGGCTGGTGGCTTGTTTGATTTGAGTGGCTCAGTGTTTGGGAGAGCTTCAACAGAAGCTGCCATCTGTGGGTTAATTGGGGCAGATGGACTTGATTCCTGAGACATTTTGGCAAGCAGTTCTTTTAATCTGCAAACCTCAGCCTCAAGAATGGTGTTTTGGGCTAGAACTTCAAAGAAAAAGCCCAGGTCATCATCAGTGTAAGCTGAATCAACTGACCTCCTGAGTGAATCAGGATGAACATGTGCTGAGTGTAGATCAGTAATCACATGTGCCCCTTTGTCTTGGAACTGGGGACTTCCTGCCTCAGGAGCAAGTCCTTCATTGGCAGTTGCCTCTGGTGAGGTCTTAGAGATGATACCTGCTTCATCCTGTTATGTGTTGAAACAGGGGAAGAGGTAGCCTCACCAGATGTTCTAGTCTCCTCATCTACACTAGGAGATTGAACTTTATAATCCCTATGCTGTGGGTTGTCAACTACATTAGGATCCTCTCCTCAGCTGTTGAGGTTTTCCCAGTGTTAACAGGTTTCTGGGGAGGGGTAGAGGAATGTAGTTGAGTCAGCACTTGTGCAATGACTGCAGTTGGGCTTGTAGGGGTGGTATCAGTGGGAGATGGAGGTGAAAAGGATTGCACCTGGGGAGAATGGTGCTCTTCAATGGCAATCTTCTCAAGTGAGAGAGATTCCAGTAATGTGGCTTCCCTAATATTGGTTGCATCAGGATCCTGTTGAGAGGATACCTGAGCGGTTTCAGCTGGTGGAGTCATTGAAACTACAAGGGGATTAAGACTTGTAGTTTCATCCTGCGTTTGTGCTGCAGGGGCATCATCAGGGGACTCAACTCCCTGAGTAGCCTTTTTGGTTTTCTTGGGTTTTGGTTTGGAGGGGACTTTAGATCTGGAGGTGGAGGCTGTGGGTTCCCTCTGCTTGGGTTTTAGCAGCTTGGCAGCCTCTTTGAGTGATTTGAGTTGTGCCTGGAGTATACCTCTGGCAAAACTACCAGAGCAGGGACTCCAAGGCCAACAAGGCCATCAGATTTTAATTGATTTAGAATTATGGCAATAAGAAACCTTGGATATAATATCCATCTATTTGCCACAGGTTTCATTGCCAAATCTTTTAATTCCAAAAATATGATTTCAGAAAAATTTAGGCTTTGATGTTGAAGGATAGAATACAATACCTGTTGCCACCTGGATGACATTTGATCCCATGAGGATGTTTTGGGGGCAAGACAGACATTGATCATATGGAAAATGAGTCGCTCAGCATCATGAAAGTGCTTCTTCAGAATGGTAGTAGCACTTAGGTCACCCTCATAACCATGATTAGCAAAAGATAATCAATGGTGCCTTTGGGGTATTTGGTGGTATAGGTGGCATCATTCAGGTCTAGGGTTTGACGAATGATCTCAGAAGTGATGACCACCCGTTTCTGGTTGACAAACGACTGGAGAGTGATGGAGTCATCATTCTCAGCAGTATGAACAGTGACGTTTGTCCAGAATTGGCAAAGGGTATCGGGATAGATGGTAGGATTCAAGAGAAAGGCTGTGCGGTATTGGGAATCAACCATCAAATCAATAGCAGCATCAAACTTGTTCCAAAAGGGTGATTTGGTAAGGTGAGCGACACAGTTGTGTCGAGGTTTGATTTGCATGGTCGCCATTAATGGAAGATGAACGTTTGGAAAGTGGGTTATGAAAAGTTTGAAGTTAGGGTTAGGTATATATAGGTTATGAAACGGCTGAAAGAAAACAACTGAAAGTTTTGGTGTGAGTCATCAGGTGTTAGAAAACAACTGAAGACATGGTTTTAACTTTCAGATGTTGTAAACAACTGAAGACTTGGTGTTGGTCATCAGTAGTTGTAAACTACTGAAGACTTGGTTTTGGCTTCAGTTGTTTGGAAATGAAACAGTAGTTGTCGTCAATTCACAAAGTTCAGCTGTTTCAATGACCTTAACACTTACTCATCAGATCATCTGATTTTCAGATGTTTCATTGGTCATCAGTACTTATTTATTATAAAAGACATCAGTAGTTTGAACTACATCAGTACTTTCCAACAAATGAAGTACTTCAGTACTTTTAAGTAATTTAGTCTTCAGTAGTTATAAAACTACTGAAGATAAAATGACTTATCAGCACTTATTTTTGACAAAAGTATACTAATGCTCATCAGTATTTATTGACTAAGAGCATCAGTAGTTGTCAAATTATTCTAGTTGCAGCATACCAAGCCTGAGTACAAGATTATGAAAAGTTGCACTATCCAAAGGCTTAGTAAATATATCTGCAAGCTCATCAGCACTAGGCACAAACTTTGGATCAATCAGACCTTTTTCATAACAATCCCTGATAAAATGATGTCTGATCTCAATATGTTTGGTCCTAGAATGCTGGACAGGATTCTTAACAATACAAAGAGCTGAAGCACTATCCATTAATAAAGGAGTCTTAGTCTCTGTAATGTCATAATCCATAATTGATTTTGAAGCCAGAGTACCTGAGATGTACAGCTTGCAGCTGCAATATACTCTGCTTCAGTGTGGATGTAGCAACTGAAGTTTGTTTCTTACTCTGCCAAGAAACCAAACAGTTGCCTAGAAATTGGCATCCACCAGAAGTTGATTTTCTGGTTAACTTACACCCTGCATAGTCACTATCAGAGAAAGCAACCAATTTGCAAGAGTGCCCAGTGGAATACCAAAGTCCTAGAGATTGAGTTCCTTGCAAATATCTAAAGATCCTCTTGACTGCAATCATATGGGAATCCTTAGGAGCAGCCTGAAATCTAGCACAGACACAAGTTGCAAACATAATATCTGGTCTAGAAGCTGTTAGGTACATCAAGGAACCAATCATACATCTGTAAAGAGTTTCATCAACTGCTTTACCTTTTTGATCAGCATCCAGTTGTGTGGTGCTGCACATGGGAGTAGAACAGGGTTTACAGTTTTGTAAATCAAACTTGGTTAACAAATCTTTTGTGTATTTTGACTGATGAATGAAAGTTCCATCAGCCATTTGTTTGATTTGCAAACCCAAAAAGAATTGTAATTCTCCCATGGCACTCATTTCAAACTTTTGTTGCATCAATTTAGTAAATGCATCACACAACTGTGGATCAGATGATGCAAAAATAATGTCATCAACATAAATTTGAACAAGGAGCTTATGCATGCCTGCTTTCTTTATGAACAAAGTTTTATCTATGGAGCCTCTAGTGAAATTATTTTGAAGAAGAAAGTTAGATAATGTTTCATACCAGGCTCTGGGTGCTTGTTTCAACCCATAAAGAGCCTTATCAAGCTTATACACCCAATCAGGATGTTTATGATCTTCAAAACCTGGTGGTTGACACACATAAACCTCTTCTTTTATTTTACCATATAAAAATGCACTTTTGACATCCATTTGAAAAACTTTAAGGTTATGAAAAGCAGCATAAGCTAAAAACAATCTAATTGCCTCCAGTCTGGCTACAGGGGCAAAGGTTTCATCATAATCAATACCTTCTTCTTGTGAAAACCCCTGTACAACCAGTCTGGCCTTGTTCTTGACAATTTGGCCTTTTTCATCAGTTTTATTCCTAAACACCCATTTAGTGCCTATTGCACACTTACCTTGGGTAGAGGAACCAGTTCCCACACTTGCTGTTTTTGAAATTGAAGAAGCTCAAGCTGCATGGCTTCAACCCATCCATTGTCCCTTAATGCCACATGATAATTCTTTGGCTCTTGCTGACTGATGAAGAGAGCATAGAGACAGAAATTGGACAATTGACTTCTTGTTGAAACACCAGCATTAATGTCACCAATGATCTGGGACATGGGATGATTCTTCAATTCTTGATATTCAATAATATCTGTGCAAGTGTTTGTAGGAGATTCAGCAGCAACAGATGTTGATTCAGACTCTTGAAACCTAGACTGAGATGGCAGTTCAAATGAAGTAGAGGATTCAGAGATTTCATCAGCATTTGTTGTGGATGGAACTGCTGAAGCTACAGGAACATCAAGTGTAGTAGATACAGGCAGATGATCACTACAACTTGCATTTGTACCATCAGATGGAGAGGATGGAACTTCAGAAACAATAACAGGTGGAGGCTGATATGGAACATATTGCAGTATGTCCAAATCAAACAACTCAACAGGGTTTTGAGGAATCTTGTCTTTTGGAGATTCATTAAACTTGACATGCAAAGTTTCTTCAACAATCTTTGTTCTGCAATTGAAAACTCTGTATGCCTTGCAAGTAGATGAATACCCAACAAAATACCCTGCATCCACCTTGGATTCAAACTTCTGAAGTACGTTCTTTGTGTTAAGAATATAACAGGGACACCCAAATGCTCTAAAGAATGAAATCAAAGGGGCCAGATGATGTAATAACTCATAAGGAGTCTTCATCAACCTCTGATTCACTAATACTCTATTCTGAACATAGCAAGCTGTGTTGACAGCTTCAGCCCAAAAGGTTAGTGGCAAACCTGAGTCAGCCAACATTGTCCTTGCGGCTTCAATAAGGGTCCTGTTCTTTCTCTCCACCACTCCATTTTGCTCAGGAGTTCTTTGAATACTATATTGTCTTTTGATCCCTTAGACAAATAGAATTCATCAAGAGTGTGATTCCTAAACTCTGTCCCATTATCACTTCTCACACATTTGACTGGAAGTGAATGCTGCTTTTCCACATGCAACACAAAATAAATGATACTTTGAGCAGCCTCATCCTTGGAATGCAAGAAGAAAGTCCATACAAATCTGGAATAATCATCCACAATACCAGACAGTACTTTTTCTTTGCCATACTCATTACTCTCACAGGACCAAAGAGATCCATATGCAGTAATTGCAAGCAGGCAGTGGACTTGGGTTCTTCTATAGGAGGGAATGAAGCTTTGTGTTGCTTTCCTTTTAAGCAAGCTGGACAGTTATCATCACACTTGAACTCCTTCAATGGCAAACCTCTCACTAAACCATGATGAATGAGCTGATTCATGTTCTTAAGATTCACATGACCAAGCCTTCTATGCCATAGTTCAGATTCTTGAGGAGAGGCTTTGGAGAACAGACATGGATGGCCTTTAAGGCATATACTCTTCCAATCCTGTTGGCCTTCAGGAGAGTATATTCATCCAATATCTTGTCAATCTTATGCAAAACTTTGGAAGACAGAATCCTACAGTTTTGACTTGTGAAAAGTGCAACATGCCCCTTATCACGCATTTGACTGACACTCAAAAGATTGTATTTGAGATTCTCCACATGGTTAACATCATCAAATCTTATCTCCCCATTTGAGACAAAACCTTTCCCAATGATGTAACCCTTGGCATCATTTCCAAAAGAAACAAATCCCTTCTTCCCTTGAGAATAGTCATGAAGAAGAGAGCTGCTCCCTGTCATATGCATGGATCCTCCACTGTCTACATACCAGATGCTTCTTTGGCAAGCTGAAGAACCCTGCATTTTTCACAAACATTAGTTAGCCTTTGAGACCCAAACCTTTTTGGTTTTGGGTCTGTTTTCATCAACAGATGTTAATCTACTAGATTGTGCATGATTAATAGCCTTTGAAGATGTAGATGGTGCTGAAAAGGATTCCTTAGATTTTGGCTTAGGTGTCCTTTTCAGTGGTTTAATCACAGAAACATCTAATTGGTTAACTCTCCCCAATAGATGTTGAACCATCATCACAAGTTGTGTCTGATTGGTTGTCAGAGTTTTCAACTCAGTTGACACATCAGTACTTGTTGATGATTTGTTCTTGTGATTCACTACATTCTTCTTTTGAAAAGACACAGACTTAGTCTGAGTTTTTAATATTCCCTGAGGAATATTTGCAGCTGTTGTTTGACAAACCCCTTCCTGCTTTGTGACTTTTTGAAAAAGCTTTGGTTTATCAGATTGATATGATTGAGGTACAAACTTGGTTTTAAATTCATCTTTCATTTTATGCATTTGCTTCTTAATGACTTTCTCTTTGTTGAATTTTAAACCCTTGTTATACCAGCATTCATTAGTAAGATGATTAAACAAACCACATATTTCACATGACTTTCTTATCTTCTTTTCTTGATCAATTGCTGAAGATGATGAAACTACTGAAGATTTGTTCTTCAGTACTTTCTTCCTTTCAGTACTTTTGGAAAGTACTGAAGGATTTTCAACAACTGAAGATTTGTTCTTCAGTAGTTTTCTATCAGCACTTTTGAGATTCCTGATAGATTTTTCAGCAGTTGTCAAGGAATGCTTGTTTTCCTCTGATTTGAAATGCTCTTCAAGTGTTGTGTTTTTCCCTTCAGTACTTTGAGTACCTTGTGGAACAACACCTGAATTTCTCAGTCTCTTCTTGATCAAGTGTTTCGAAGCAGTGGGACCATCAGTAATTTGATTAGCTGAGGTACTCACACTATCTTCATCCTCAGATTTTGAATTATCATTTGAGGATGAAACACCTGATGATGTGATTTGGGAATGACAATCATCCTCAGATTTTACTTCTAATTTGGGAGTAAAATCTGTAGGAGGTATGGTATGATTATACCCAATCCCAAACTTCACATTAGAAGCAGTTTGCTTACTGAGAAGCATTTCAAATCCCTTGCATGATGTTACCCAGCGTTCACAATCAACTTGGGTAGCTGCAAGTGTTTCTTTGAGATTCTTGTGATTTTCCAGAATGACCTCTACCTTTGCCTTTTCATCAGTGATTTGACACTTAAGTTTATAAATCTCCTCATCCTTCTCTTTTAAAACAGACTCAAACTCAGCTTTTCTTTTGGAAATTGCTTTTTCTAGGTCAAGGTTTTGATTAATTAAAGCTACATTTGCTTCCCTAATAGAAACAAAAGCAGCTATGCATGACTCAGAACATAACTTGGCCTTAGCCTCAGAAGATACCTGTGGTACCTGTGATGAAGAAGGATTTTCATCAGTAGACTCCAGGGCCATTAGAGCAAGATTTCCAAAAGGGTTTTCACCACCATGTTGACCAGCACCAGCAAATTGTTCAGAATAACCAAAGACATCATCTGGTAAGCTGCTCCAGTCAACAACCTCAGGGTGAAAAAGCTCTGATGAGATTGAGATTGAGATTGTTGATTTGTTTGAGATGGTTGAGGATCAGGTAGAGCATGTGGTTGTTGAGCCATGGGTACAGGAACTTGACCAGACTGAGGCATGTAAAAACATGGATAAGGATATGGCATTGGATTTTGAGGAACAAAGTATGCAGGAGATGATTGATGTTGTGAATGATGATCAGAACTGGTAGAATGTTGCCCTTTGGATTGTGAGCTATTGCTTGGAAAAGTCACAAAGGGTGCAGATGAGTTAGATCCAGATGATCTACACTCTCTAGCAAAATGTCCAAGTTTATGGCACTTGTGACATCTCTACTTACACTTGTCAAAACCAACCTTGGTTTTGCCAGAGAGACCAGGGAATTTTCTACCTGTTCTTTTGTAAAACTTTTGAGATCTGATATTGATCAATGCCATTTGGCTCAGAATATCCATCTCTTCCAGATCATCATCAGCAATTTCTTTCAAATCATCCATCATAAAACACAAATTATCAACTCTAAAACCTGAGTTACCCTCAACTCCAACAAAAGCATGATTTCCACTGTTTGAAGAGAAATCAATATGCTCATCATATGAACTTTCAGATGAAGCATATTCAGACTCATGACCAACCAGAGCAGTGTTACCTGGTACAAAGTCATCAGTGAGCTTTCCAGATGAAGATAGTTTCCTTTTCTGTTCTATCTCTCTCTCAAATGTTAAGAGTTTCCCATGAAGTTAGGTGAGAGATAGAGTATCCAGATTTGCACTAGAGCGTAGGACAATGGTGTAAGTGTCCCATCTCTCAGGCAGGGATCTGAGGAATCTGTTATTCATCTGGCTGTTTGTATATTCATGTTGAACCATTTTTAACTCAGAGATCAAACATGAAAATTGCTCAAACTGTTGAGTCAATGTCTCACCCTTTCTATGAGAGAATGTCTCATATTGCTGGGCAAGGATTTCTCTGTTGTTTGCTAAGACCTCATCAGTTCCTCCGAATTGTTCCTTCAGAGCAACCCAGAGATCATAAGCAGTTTCATGATGCATAAGCCCAGAGTAGATTTCATTAGGCAGTGCCATGGCCAGAATTCCATGGGCTTTAGCATCAATCTCAAACAGCTTTAAATCCTCATCAGAATATTGTTCCTTCTTCTTAGGAACCATCTCATTGGTTTCAGGATTACTCACCATAGGCTTGTATGGTCCATGAACCACTGACTTCCATCAACCTGAACTGTTAACAGACATGTGATGGAGCATTCGGCGTTGCCATATGTTATACTCACTCCTAACAAGCATCGGAGGCTTAGTTGAGGAGCCAGTATTGTGAGGATCATTGATTGAAGTAGTCATTTTCACCAATTCAATCGAATTCAATGAGATTAAAATCAGTCTAGTTTAAAAACTCAACAACACAATTTGAATCTCAATTAATTAACCAGAAGTGACAGAATAACAAACTCTATAATCAATTATTGAAAAAATGCTAATTCGATCAAACTTAGCTATCAAAAGAGCATTTTCAATGATGAATTGTTAGATCGATCAATGCTTAACCAGCTCTGATACCATTTGATAGGATCGGATCAATTAGATTTGAATTTTGCAGCGGAATATAACAAAATAAGATCGAATTCAAGCAAGAAAATGATGAATATGCAAACACACAATGACGATTATAGAGAAAGAATATTTCTGTTAAAGGAATGTTTTCATTCACGCGTAATGCTTCGGTTACAAAACAACTAGGTCAACATTCCTTATATAGAGGAATGTGACGTCTGCTGATGTCACTTGATAGTGACATCTAACAGAATTATACAAACAACTGAAACAATGCAAACTACTGAAATGTTCTCAAAAACTGATCACATCTCAGAGAATGCTAAGTACAAAAACATAAAACTACTGACTTAAAACTACTGAAACAATAAACTACTGAAAGGAAAATTACAAGTACTGAAAAGGAAAAACCATCACAACTACTGATCACTCTGGTCTTCAGTCTTTGTCTTCAGTACTTCACTTTCAGACTTTGTCTTCAGTTCTTTACTTTCAGACTTTGTCTTCAGTTCTTTACTTTCAGACTTTGTCTTCAGACCTTGTAATCAGCTGATGTCTTCAGCTGTTGTGATCTTCTTCAGTAGTTGTAATGTCTGTGGGACTTAGAGGTTTTTCTGATCAGGCTCATTGGTTCTTTTGGTCCAACAAGATCAGCTTCTCTTTCTTTCCTCTCCCTTTCTTCTTCTAAGACCAACCTTGCAGCTTCTTCTTTTTGCTGTTTTAGCAGCAAGGTTGCCTTTTCCAGCTCTATTAACTCCTCTAATGGTAGCAGGAGTACATCTTCAGTTGCAGCTCCTAGACTAACAAGTCTATCAATAATCTCTACTCTTTTTATGTTGTTGACTTCCTCTTGGTTGGCTGCAGCTGCTTTGGTACTTGCAGCTAGCTGTTTTCCAGTTGGAAGCCTACCTTTTCTTTTGAGTTTCTCTAACCTTTCTTCCTCCTGAAGCTCTTCCGAAGTCATCTTCCGCTTTCATTTGATGTCTTCGGAAGTACTAGACTTTGGGGGTTCTTGAATGGAAGATTCAGGTTGAGTAGTAGAGATGGGAGCTGGAGTTAATGCTGATGTTAGAGCTAAATGTTGGGTGAGAAAATCCTCCCTATTAACCTCATATGCAAGTTCCAGGATTGCATCTGTGACTATTAGATCATCGGATAATGAGAATAGTCCTTCCGCCGCAGCAATCTCAGCTTCGGAAGTTTGAAATTGTTCTTCCGAGGCTTTGAATTGTGCTTCAGAAGTCCGTGAAAATGCACTATCTGTCCCAACTGTTTCAGTTGCTGGGCCATCAGTCCTTGTTTCCCCTTCGAAGTTAATCTTAGGTTCCACTTGGACCTTAGGTTGACCAACTTCCTCAATAGTGGTAGAAGGTGCATTTAACCTCTGAAGCTCTTGAGCTCCGAAGTAGATCACAGACATATCAAGACTTGGCTGTTCTATAAGAGATACCAATAGGAACTTGTTAAAGAACCTATTGAGATCTTGGAGCATCCTTTGATCCACTTGAAAAACAACTGGAGGAGGCTCAGGGAAAATTACAACTTGTTGCATAGGATACTTTGAGCTCAAGGAAGTGAGAGCTTGACTTTGGGTTTCCTCTTGCCTTTGACTTTGTCTCTGAACACTCTCCCCCTTTTTGGTAGCATCATCCTGAGAGTTTGATGAGCTAGAGGAAGAGGTCAAGGAGACCTGAGTTGGTACATGCCTAACCTACCTCTCAATCTGTTTCTCAGCTAGTTTGGCCTTGAGAGTTTCAATCTCAAGTTGCTGAGTAGCAGACCTATCCTCTAAAGTCCTAACCTTGGATTCAATATTTGAGACTTTAGAAAGTAGGTCTTGAATGGTGAGTTGCATTCTTCCCTCATCTTCTTTTGAAGAATCACGGGGAGATGAGGTAACATACCTTGTATGTTCATCCTCACCACCAGATGTGGTTTCTTGACGCCCTGGTTTCCCTTGCTCAAAGATGTCTCTTTCAGAGTCATCAAAGGGCATGGTTGCCGTAGATTCAGTCTCAGTTATGTTACCACTGTCCTGAGGATCCATTGAGGCTCCTTCAGTAGTGGCAGCTGAATCTATATGAGTCCCCTCCACATCAGTGGGACTCACCTCAGTAAAGGTTTGCTGATGGGGGCTAGAGATAAGAGATTTCTCTAGGCTCTGTTGATCCTTGAGAGGGTGTTGTAGATCAACTTCATTGACCTTAAGAGACATAATCTCTTCATCAGCTCCAATTAAAAGGTCAGTAAAGGATATGGAAGTGAAACCTAATGACCCGGGACTTTGATCAATGTCTAAAGGCATTAAGCCTGTGATAGGGCTGTCCCTTTTTGGCTGCTCAGGGGAGTATAGAGACTCTCCCTGAGGGCTATCAGCTTGGGTTTCGGGCTCATGGGTCTGAGACTGAGGAGACTCAAGACCCATATTGAGGTCAATTGTGAAGGATGGTTGGACCTCATGGGTCTTCCGAGTATAAAGCATTTCCTAAGGTAATATTCTTCCGAAGGCAAATTTACTTCCCAAGGTAAATTGATTACTTCCGAGAGTATATGTTGCTATTCAAGTGGAGTGTGTTATAAGCTTCGGAAGTAGATCTGATATGAAATCAATCGCTTCTTCCGAGACTTAACACTCTTCCGAGAAGAAAATTATCCTAGGAGAATTTGCTTCGGAAGATATTCAAAATATCTTCCGAGGGTTAATTTCTCTTCGGAAGAATTCATACTTCGATAAAATTTAGAAAAATATCTTGTGTAACAGGGCTTAGATTGTTTTGACATGAGACTTTACACATTAAAAGGTTTTCAAATGAGATCAGCTAATCAATGTTTATCATTCCAATAGCTGTAATGAGATATTTAAATCGTTGTTCATCAAAGGCTTTGGTGAACAAGTCAGCATATTGTTCATTTGAGTCAACTTTGATTAGCTTGATAAGATTTTTCTCATGAATATCTCTAATGAAATGATACCTGATATCAATGTGCTTAGTGTTGGAGTGCTTCACTGGATTTTTAGTAATGGATATAGCACTGTTGTTGTCAATGTGGATAGGAGTGCTCATGAAGTTGAATCCGTAGTCTATCATCTGGTTTTGAATCCACAGCAGCTGAGCACAGCAACTAGCAGCAGCAATGTATTCAGCTTCAGCAGTTGATGTAGAGACACAGGATTGTTTCTTGCATTGCCATGAGATGATCCTTCCACCAAGAAATTGACATCCACCAGATGTTGATTTCTTGTTGATGTTGCAGCCACCATAATCACTATCAGAGTAACCATAGAGATTGAAATCACTATTTTTTGGATACCAGAGACCTAGTTTAGGTGCTCCTTTGAGGTATCTAAGAATTCTCTTGGCAGCTATTAGGTGAGACACCTTTGGAACAGCCTGATATCTTGCACAAATGCAAGTTGCAAACATGATATCAGGTCTACTTGTTGTGAGATACATCAGAGAACCAATAATCACTCTGTACTGATGTTGATCAGTATCCTCCCCCTCAGAATCAGGGCCGAGATTGTGGTTTCTGGGTATAGGTGTTTTTGCTGCTTTACAATCTTTCATATCAAATCGTTCTAAGATATCATTAACATACTTAGATTGATTGATGAAGAACCCTTCCTTCATTTTCTTTACCTGAATTCCAAGGAAAAAGTCCATTTTTCCCATGGAACTCATCTCAAACTTCTTCTTCATAATACTCTTAAAGTCTTTACACATTTGGTCATTTGAGGAACCAAATATGATATCATCAACATAGACTTGAACGAGCAAGATGTCTTTCCCAGACTTTCTTATGAAAAGAGTCTTATCAATGGTACCTCTGGTGTAACCATTCTTCAGGAGAAACTGAGACAATGTCTCATACCACAGCCTAGGTGCTTGGTGCAACCCATATAGAGCTTTATCCAATTTGCACACATAGTTGGGATGCTATGGATCTTCAATTCCTGGAGGTTGGCATACATAGACTTCCCTATCTATATCCCCATATAGAAAGGCACACTTGACATCAAGCTGGTAGACAGTGAAATTCTTAGATGCAGCATAAGCAAGGAAGATCCTAACTACCTCAAGTCTTGCAACAGGTGCAAAGACATAAGTATAATCGATTCCCTCCTCTTGAGTGTATCCTTGAACCACCAGTCTTGCCTTGTTCTTGATAATCAAGCCTCTATCATCTCTCTTGTTTCTGAAAACCCATTTAGTGCCTATAGGTACTTGACCAGATAGTAGCAGACATAGGTTCCAAACCTTTTGTCTTTTGAATTGAAGCAGCTCCTCTTGCATTGATTCAACCTAGCTACTATCTTTCAAGGCATCTTCCACCTTCTTGGGTTCCATTTGAGATAAAAAGCATGAGTACAGACAAACATTCCCATTGTGAGTTTGTTCTCTTGTTCTCACGCCTTCAGAGACTTCCCCTATGATGTTTTCAGCTGGATGAGTGTTATGAATCCTGAGTCTAGGGATCACCTCCAGTTGCAAAGATAAATCCAAATTGGACATATTTTTCTTAGGAGCTTGAATACTTGGTCCAGCTGTTGTTTCAAACTCATTCAATGAGGACTGACTGAATGAGAGAGAAACATCATCATTTGTTTACTGTGAAGCATCATTAACAGTTGCCTGTTCCTTCAAGATGGTGCTTTCATCAGCCTGGTGTTGTGCAAGGTCACCTGAAGAGATTTGAAAGTCAGCAGGTGAATCCCTTGTGGAAGTGCCACTATCTCTTGAGATGGTTATACTGTCAGATCTTTCAATAGTGGGAACTTGATTTGCTGCAACTCTTGGAGAACTTGGAATAGGTCTGGGAAGCTCAAACAGTTGATCTTCATCAGAGTCACTTTGAGCACCTGTTCCAGCTGAAACATTCTCACAAGTTGGTTTAGAATAGTTTGGAAAAAATTCTAAATCAAAGATATGATCAGGGCCATTCCCCCTAACACAAGGAGTGTGCTCATTGACTACAATGTTGGAAGATTCCTCAAATTGTTGATTTTTTAATATTGTAAACCCTATAAGCTTTAGAGTAAGAGGAATACCCAACAAAGATAGCATCATCCGACTTTTCAGCAAATTTTGCCAAATTTTCTTTTGTGTTAAGTATGGTACACCTGCTGCCAAAGGACCTTAGAAAGCCAATGAACGGTGGCCTCTTGTTCCATAACTCATAAGGGGTTTTTCCATGTGGCTTTACTACAAGAACTCTGTTTTGCACATAGCATGCAGTGCTGACTGCCTCTGCCCAGAATGTTAGAGGCAGCTTTGAATCAGCTAACATAGTCCGAGCAGCCTCAAAAAGTGTCCTATTCCTCCTCTCAGCAACACCATTTTGTTGAGGAGTTCTGGGAGCACTATATTGTCTGGCAATCCCTTTTGAGTTACAAAATGAGTCAAGAACTAGGTTCTTAAACTCAGTCCCTTGATCACTTCTAATTATTTTAACCTTGTGATCAACTTGATTTTCTATTTTAAGAATAAAAGATTTCAAAGTTTCAGCAGTTTCATCTTTGGTTCTTACAAAGAATACCCATGTAAATCTAGTAAAATCATCAACAATCACAAGGCAATATGATTTCCTTCCAATGCTCATTATACTTGTGGGACCAAATAGATCCATGTGCAATAAGTGTAATGGAGTGGTGATGGAGTTAACAGCTTTGGATTTATGAGATGCCCTGTGTTGTTTCCCTTTCCGGCAAGCAACACAGTTATCTTTGTAGAAAAATTCCTTTTTAGGCAAACCATGTACCAAGTTATTTTTAGCCAATTTATTCATTGTCTTAAAATTTACATGACACATTCGTTTATGCCATAGTGTTAACTCATCACCATCAGCTTTGGAAAGAAAGCATGATACTTCTCCCATTGGGGAAGCATTGTTCATATCCAGCTTGTACATATCCTCTTTCCTAGGAGATCTAAGAAGCACCAATTCCTGAGGAATTGTCATCCCGGATTTGAGGATAATGCACTCATGTTCTGTGAAGAGCATTTGATACTTTTGATCACAGAATTGAGAAACACTTAACAGGTTGTGTTCAAGCTATTTGACAAAATTAACTTTGTCAACCTTTAACTTTCTATTGGATATACTTCCTCTGCCAGAAATATATCCTCCGGCCTCACCTCCAAACTGGACAGGACCTCCATCATAATGTTGAAATTGTTGAAGGAGAGATCTGTTCCATATCATGTGCCTGGAGCATCCACTATCTACAATCCAAATGTTGTTATTCTTGTCATATGGATGTCCCTGCATATAAGATGAGATAACTAGTTTTGATTGGAAACCCAAGCCTTATTGGTCTTGGGTTCTTCCAATGATAATGACATAATTAAACCAAAATTTATGCATGGGGGTTCAATGGATGTCTTTGAAGAAGAGGTTTGGGCTACAGCATCTTCCTTGATCTTCCATTCCATCCCTTGGTTGATCATGGAGGATGAGCTTGTTGAGGCTATTGTAGCTTGGCATTCTTCTGAAGCTTCTTTGTTTTCGGAAGAAGCCTTCACCACCTTTTCTTCCGAAGCAGTCTTCTTCTGAGATGGTTTCAAGGGGACTCTTTTGCTTTTCTGAGTCTTTACAGCTTTAGCTTCCGAAGCCTTTTTCCTTTCAGAAGAAGAATCTTCTTCCGAAAGCAGCCTTGCTTCAGAAACAAGCTTTCCCTTTTTCATCACTTGAACCATTTTATATGGTCCAAATGAGAAACCTTCCCTGACTCCTTCCCTTTTAACATTATTTTCATAATGTGTACTAGCAGGATTGTAGTAACAATCTTTGGCCATGTGGTTTTGCAGACCACACATTATGCATGCAATGTTAATCTTTTGGGAATTTGAGGATTGCTGTTTCCTTTTCTTTTTCTCTTCATCAGCAACCTTTCCCTTTAACTTCTGATCCTTTGGTAAGACAGGAGTACTGGTACTACACCCCTTTCCTGAATCAGAATTTCCAACCACCTGGAATCCAGCTGAGATGAATACACCCTTTTGCTTTGGGTCTATCTTTAGCTTGGACTCAGCCACTTTCTTGGCAGTTTTTCTGGCTGCCTTAGCTCTTCTTCTTCTGGCTTTGGTGGTCAGGGTTTGATCATCATTGGCAGGGGAGGGCATAATTACCTGGTTCTTCCCTGTGATGGTCTCCATAGTTGCATCATTCTTTGACTCATGAGAAGGTGGGTCAGCAGATGGAACCTCTTGCTCTTCAGTACCACACCTTGGTTGTCTTATAGACTCATAAGAGTGTGGTGGAATAATTTCATTGGTTCCCAACCCACCTTTGTTTTGGTAACAAAGTTTTGAGTGAGAGGATGATGCAAGAATGGCTTGGAAGTTTTGCTCGGAAATAGCATACTTCCTGGCTTGAGCCTCAGCTGTGACAAGCTGGGCTTGAGCCTCAGTCAATTTGGATTATAAATCCTTTATGTGAGTCTTATAGTTTGTGTGTTCATGTTTTAACAGGGACACAGTTTTCTCTAACTCCTCAATTTTTCTTTGGTAGTCAGATTCAGCCCTTTTAAAGTCAGATTTTAAAACATTTAAACACTCAATATCAGATTTAATCTCCATATTCTAGTCCTGATACAGTTTAACCTTAGCAATACAGGCAGGAGTACAGAGATGTTCATATACCTTGTTTTCATCTGTTCTGGCCATGAGTGCTTGAGCAGGAGTCACATCCTGTATCATGAAGCTCCAGTCAACTTCTTGAGCCATTGCAGCTGTTTCTGTTGACTTTCCGGTGGGCTTTGGTGTAGAGGGATGTGTGGAGGCCTGTGGGGTTCCCGGGTTGGACTTGGGAGCCTTGCATTCCCTTGCAAAATGACCAAGTTGGTTACAGTTGTAACATTTGGCCTTGGTTTTGTCAAACCCAAATTTGCTGTTGATTGGGTTCTGGGGAAATTGCCTTCCAGTTCTCTTAAAGAACATCTTTGCTCTGTAGGTTAGAAGAGCCATTTGTTGGACTATGTCCACGTATTCCACGTCATCCGGGCTAAAACACTCTAGATCATCAAAGCAGTATTCATAATCATTTGAGTGTCCATTTCTTGAGACAAAAGCACAACTGTCCTGAAAGGAGCTTTGCTGAGCTTGTTGAGACCTTGGAGTCTCAGGAAATATGATGTATGGCCCAAAAGAACAAGATGGCTGCTGGGTGTAAGTCAGGTATTGCTGAGGCTGGGAGATTCCTGAGCCTTCAGCAACCATTAAAGCGTTTCTAGCAGGAAGACTCAAGGGTCTGCTTGTCTGATGACCCCTCTTACTTTCCATTTCCAAACGGTATCCATCAAGAATCCCATAGAGTTCGGTCATGGTGAGTGTATTCAGATTCTCTGTTCTCTTGATAGAGACACAGTAGAATGTCCACTCATTGGGCAATGCACTCATGAACTTTCTTGTAAGGTCTCTGAGTTCATGAGCAATTCCCACAGATTGAAGGGAAGAAATGAGATCCATGTACCTAAAATATTGCTGGCTAAGAGTCTCTCCAGCAACATAGGTGAAATTCTCGAACTGCTGCTTCAGTGAGTCCTTCTTGGATTCATTTGAGCTTGAGTACATTTGAGCAAGCGCATCAAAGAGTTCTTTGGCAGACTTGCAATGCTCAAACCCCACCATGATAGAGTTTCGAATTGCAGTCATAAGAACAGTCATAGCATTGCTGTCGATGTCAAGCTTCTTCCTGTCTTCATCAAAATAATCTTCAACGGCTTTCTCAATCATGGCACCGTTTCCACCAGCTACTTTTGGCTTATACGGGCCATTGACAATGGATTGCCACATCTTGCTGTCTTGATACCTGATGAAGCCTTCCATTCTTCTGCTCCAAGACCTGAAGTTTTCAGGGGTGATGATGGGTGCTTTGGTCATCGTCCCCATCTCTACTTCAGATTTGTTGAGGGCCATTTTGAGTGAGGTATAAGAAGGAGTGAAAAACAGGTTGATTAGGATGATAAGATCTCACAATCAAGAGCCTAAAAAGCTCTTATACCAATTGCAGGATCGGGTTTGTCACTTAAACACTTGGATTTCTCTCAAACTCACTTATGGAAACACTCAAATCAGATGAAGTAATGTCTTTTACAAGAGTTGATACTAATATAATAAGTATCAAAGGAACACGCAGAAATAAATTTTCAAGGCACTTGTATATATTACTTCTCAACTCAAGATATTACAAGACTCTTACAAGCATGTTACATGAGTTACAATGAGAAACTATATATACTAGATCCTACAGCCGGATATACTTTGATATCAGCTGGAAACCTAAGACTAAAGCATATACTACAATGTTAAAGTTAAGGTATCTTAGATAAAGTATTATCTAAGATATGGTATTCATGACATGTCCATGACTTACCTTTTGTCACCAACTAAAGATGGCAACTGTACTATGTAAGGCCCCGTTCCCGGGACGCTTACAGTTGGTCATTCATCGCACATAAAACATACATTTACATTTGTACTTCATAAACATCGCAGCGGAACGTTAAAATAAGCTTTCATTTCTATATAATTGCTTTTGCAAGTTAATACAACATTCATTACAAAATAGGTTGTTCGCATTACAATGCAAAAACATTAATTAAAAGAATGCCATCCCAAAAAGAGCCGAGTAGCCTTGCAGTGCCATCCTCAGCAATCATTACTTGCCAACTAGAAAACATATAAAAAGTCAGCGTTGCAGAGTGAGTTCTAGTCTTTATAATATAAACATACTTTACTTTCATTAAAAACTACTCCTTTTCTCATGCGATCATTCAACATACGTATACACAGATAATTTCATTATTATCTTTCATCTCATTCATTAACTTTCGTTCCTTTCGTACATTCATTCTTCCGAGTCTATTGCGACGACAAAGTCGCTCACCTCAATAGCAATCTCAATGATTTCACGCTATCCGAGTCTGTTACAACCATAGGGTTGCTCACCTCATTGCCCATATTAGTGATAGCAAGCTATCCGAGTCTCTTGCAACAACAAGGTTGCTCACCCCAAGGCAACATCACGATAGCACGTCACTCGAGTCTCTTGCAACGACAAGGTTGCTCACCCCATAGGCAATCTCAATGATTGCACTTCATCCGAGTCTTTTGCAACACATAGTCGCTCACCCCATATATATGCTTGCAATCCTTTCTTTCATTCATTCATCATTCATTAATGCATGCATTCTTACTTCATGTTCCTCTTTCATTATCTTTCACTTTAAATTACATAATACTTCATTCATTCATTAACATGACATGTAAAGCCACAAGAAAGATAACATACATCATAATAAGGAACATATCATACATATTCATCATCATCATCATCATACAGGGCAACATCATACATACATAACATGCATAAACATGCAACATCATCATCATCATGCCCTACATACTCTCTAAGGCCATAACAGTCACCTTACATGCTCTTACGAGAAACTTTACGTCAAAACTTACATCTGCACCTTCCCCCAAAGGCCACAAGTCAAACTACACATTCCTTCGAGTGCAACAGCCCTATTCGGGCGTATGGACACCCTTCAGTCGCATGGCCACCATGCGATTGAACATCATGCGATTGGACTCATGCAGTTGAACATCTATGCAAATGAACATTCAATCGTGCGTATGGACCTCATGCGGATGGAACTACGATGAATGGGCACCTATGCGACTGACCTCATGCGAATGGACTCATGCGACTAAGCATCTATGCGACTGAACCCTCAGTCGTATGACTCCCCATGCGACTGGACTCCCAGTCGTGCGACTGAAACCTTAGTCGTGTTATTGAACCCTCAATCGTGTGAATGAATCCCAATCATGAGAATGACCCTCAATTGCCTCTCATTCGGCCGTATGGCCTCCATTCGGTCGCCTAGCCCTAGCTGATGCAGAATGGAGTTCATCCCGAACCCAATCTGCCATTTTCAGCCTCCAAGCTCATCCAAACCTATTCTAAGCCTAAATTAACCCTCCTGGACCTTAGGAATGCATACCATAACACCATACAAGCACACACAAGCCCAGAAACATACTCGAATCGCATCACACACCTCACACCCAAATGGGTCAAACACATACTCACACAAAAACGGGTTTTAACATTTTCCAGCCCTAAAACCGGTTGAAAACAAGTAAAAGTGGGGTCCTAGAACTCACACAAACGAGCACAACGTCAAGGGCTTCGATTTGGCTTGCTACACAACGAGTTTGGCCACCCGAATCACCCGAAACACCCCTTTTTCTCTTTTTCTTCTCCTTTCTCTCTTCTCCTCTCTATGTTGGCTGAAATGTGAGGGTAGTGGGGAGAGTTGGCTGCCCTCTCCCTACTAATATTACCACATTTCCCAACTTTTCTTCGTTGGCGAGTTTGGTCCCTCGACTTTGAACTTTATTTCCTTTTCTTTCTTCGCCGGCTTCTAAATGATAAATATCCGGGTGTTACAAGTCCACCCTCCTCAAATAGGTTTCGTCCCCGAAACCTGTTATTCTTCGAACAAATGCGGATAATGCTGTCTCATTTCTTCCTCAGTCTCCCACGTTGACTCGGATCCCTTCCTGTGCTTCCACTGTACACGCACAAGAGGAACCACTTTATTCCTCAGCCTTTTCTCCTTTCTGTCGATGATTGCCACTGGTTGCTCCACATAATTGAGCCATTCATCTACATCGATATCTTCCAATGGGACAATCATATCTTCATCTGCTAAGCACTTCCTTAGATGAGATACATGGCATGTCGGGTGAATTCCACTTAACTCATCCGGTAACTCCAGTCTATAGGCCACCTCTCCTACTCGAGCAATGATTCGGAAAGGGCCTATATACCTTGGGCTCAACTTGCCCCGCTTTCGGAAGCGAATGATACCCTTCCAAGGTGAGACCTTCAACATAACCCGGTCACCCACCTTGAACTCAATCGGCCTCGTCGTTTATCAGCATACGACTTCTGTCTGTCTTTGGTTGCTTTCATGAAGGCTTTAATCTTCTCAAGTTTCTCAGTCGTAGCCTCGATTACCTCGACGCTCCCCAATTCTTTCTGACCAATATCACCCCAACAAACGGGTGTTCTGCATCTCCTACCATATAGCATCTCGTATGGAGGCATACCAATGCTGGCATGATAGCTGTTGTTGTATGAGAATTAGACTAACGGTAGGTGGTCATCCTAACTTCCACCAAAATCAATCACACATGCCCGAAGCATGTCTTCCAGTGTCTGAATGGTCCTTTCTGACTGACCATCAGTCTGGGGATGATAAGCCGTGCTGATATGTAACCTTGTCCCCATAGCGTCGTGGAATTTCTTCCAAAATTTAGATGTAAACCGGGTGTCGCGATCCGACACAATTGACAATGGCACACCATGACGAGTTACAATTTCCTTGATGAACAGATCAGCCAACCTCTCAGATGAATATGTCTCGCGAATCGGTAAGAAGTGAACACTCTTCGTCAAGCGATCAACTATCACCCATATGGCATCATACCCTTTCGGGGTACGCGGCAGCTTTGTAATGAAATTCATGGTGATGTGCTCCCACTTCCATTCCGGTATATCCAGAGGTTGTATCTTCCCATACGGCTTTTGGTGCTCGGCATTCACCTGTAAGCAAGTAAGGCATTTACTCACATACTCCACCACATCGCGCTTCATACCCGGCCACCAATAATCTTTCTTTATATCATGGTACATTTTCGTGGCACCAGGATGAATGGAGTATCGAGTCTTGTGAGCTTCATCCATGATCTTCACCCGTAGATCTCCAAAACGAGGAATCCACACACGACCGAATCGGGTTCTAACAACGAGTGTGTTTTCACCCAATTCCCCAACCAGACCTCTCATTCTTTCAGAGTTAAGATGATCTTCTTTCAATGCCTCATCTTGAAACTCTTTGACCTGCTTCATCACATCCGAGATCATGATCAACTTATATGCTTTCACCCGAATCGGCTCGGGCCTCTCTTTCCGGCTAAGGGCATCAGCCACCACATTGGCCTTGCCCGGATGGTAGTGGATCTCACAATCATAATCCTTTATAAGTTCCAACCACCGTCTGTGCCTCATGTTCAGATCCTTCTGCTCGAAAAAGTACTTCAGACTCTTGTGGTCAGTGAAAATGGTGCACTTCGTCCTGTACAGATAGTGCCTCCAAATCTTTAATGCAAAGACCACGGTTGCCAGCTCCAAGTCATGAGTAGGATAATTGACCTCATGAACCTTCAACTGTCGGGATGCATATGCTATAACCTTTCCTTTCTGCATTAACACACACCTCAACCCCGAGTAAGAAGCATCGGAATAAACCACCAGATCTTCACTTCCATCGGGTAACGACAGAACAGGAGCTTGAGTTAATCTCGCCTTCAACTCCTCGAACGCCTTCTCTTGAGCTTGCCCACATGCGAACTTCACATCTTTTCGGGTCAACTTAGTCAGTGGAGAAGCAATCTTAGAGAAGTCTTGGATGAATCCTCTATAGTAGCCCGCCAAACCCAAGAAACTACGAATCTCAGATGGCGTCTTTGGTGACTTCCATTGCATAACCGCCTCCACTTTCGCCGGGTCCACCATTATCCCGTCGGGATTCACCACGTGACCCAAGAACTGAACCTCTCGCAACCAGAACGCGCACTTGGAGAATTTTGCATACAACTTCTCCCTTCTCAACGTCTCTAGAACCTCCCGAATGTGATCGGCGTGCTCTGCTTCGCTCCTCGAGTAAATCAGGATATCATCAATAAACACAATCACTGATTTATCCAACATAGGCCGACACACTCGATTCATCAGATCCATAAAAGCAGCTGGCGTATTGGTCAGACCAAAAGACATGACGAGGAACTCGTAATGAACATAGCGCGTACGGAAAGCCATCTTAGGAATATCTTGCTCCTTCACCGTCAACTGATGGTAACCAGATCTAAGATCTATCCTTGAAAACCAACTGGCACCTTGAAATTGACTGAACAAATCATCTATCCTTGGTAAGGGTATCGGTTCTTCACCGTCAACTTGTTTAGCTCGCGGTAGTCGATGCACATCCTCATACTACCGTCCTTCTTCTTTACAAACAGGACCGGAGCACCCCAAGGAGAGATACTCGATCTAATGAACCCCTTATCAAGTAGCTCTTGCAACTGCTCCATCAACTCTTTCATCTCGGTCGGAGCCAACCGATACGGTGCTTTGGCGACAGGTTGGGCACCCGGTATCAGATCAATCTGAAATTCAATCTCTCTTTCAGGTGGCACTCTTGATAAGTCTTCTGGAAACACATCTGGAAAGTCACACACAACCGGTACATCGGCTAGTTGTGGTGTTGGCGTATCCACATCCTTTACATAAGCCAAGTAGGCATTACATCCACGCCTCATACACTTTCTCGCCACCGCCATCGAGATCACCTTCAGAATCATAGTAACCCGATCACCATAAACTGTTACTGAACTACCATCAGGCGCCGACAACCGAATCATCTTCTTGCGACACACAATGTTCGCCTCGTAGTCCGCTAGCCAATCCATCCCAAGAACCAAATCAAAACCACCTAAGGTCATCACGAACGGTGTAAGAAACTTATGACCCTCGAGTTCCACATCACAGTTCTCTATCATCTCAGAAATCCTGGTAGACTTACCTATGGCAATTTCTACATCAAAGGGCGCATCAACACGTCTACTACTAATAGGCAGCTTAGCACAGAAAGCAGCAGAAATAAAACTTTTACTGGCACCCGAATCAAATTACACAGAAGCTAAAGTTTGGTTCACCAGAAACGTACCGAACACAACATCAGGGTCCGTTCTAGCTTCCTCCTGTGTCATGGTGAATGCCATGGCGCTCGCCCTCGGTCCTTCACCTCCTGTCTTTTTCGCCCCAGAGCTCTCAGCCCTCGGCCTCTTGCAATCTTTGATCACGTGACCCTCTTCACCACAGTTAAAGCACTGGACCGTACGACAGTCCTTTGCCATGTGCCCCGCCTTTCCACACTTGAAGCACAAGTTCGACCCAAACCTGCACTCCCCGCTATGCTCCCGTCCACACTTACCACACCTTCTTGACCCCACACTTGACGTGGCCACACGGCGGTCGTCCACCCGTGCCTTCTTATTACCCGTCGAGGCATCACCCCAACCAAACCTCTTCCTCTGCCAGTTTCGATCACCACCGCTCTTCCTGCCACCATCAGTCACCACCACCGTTCTTTCATCATACAATCTTCCCGCCAAATCCACCGCCGACCTAAACGTGCTCGGCCGGGCGGCGATCATGTGCCTGCGAATATCCGCTGGCAAACCCTGTATATACCTCTTGATCTTTCGGGACAGAGGTGTCACCTGATCCGGCACCAGACGTGCCATCTCGTTGAATTTCGTGGTGTACTATTGGTGAGTCATGGTTCCCACCTCCAGTTGCAGAAACTCCCTTTCGACCTTATCCATTTCCCGATGTGGACAAAACTCCTCGATCACCAACATTTTCAGCTTAGACCATTTCATCCTTACAATGGCCCTGCTACCCTCGGCTTGGACAATATTGTCCCACCAACATAGAGCCGAATCCACAAAGGAGTGGGTAGCGAACTTCACCTTCTGGTCTTCACGGCATTCGCTGATATCCAGAATGGTCTCCATTTCCCTCACCCACCGGTGAGCAGCAGCAGCAGTGCCGTTTCCATCAAAAGTTGGGGGCTTGCATCTCATACACGCCCCATAGTTACAGCCCCGTACCACCCCTTGCACGGGCTCATCTTCTTCCTCCTCCTCATTATCGGAGAAAATCGTTTCAGGCTCCGGTTGCTCCCCCGAGGCCCTATTTCTCTCCTTCTTTTCTCCCTCTTTCACAGCCTTGATGACTTCGGTCACCACAGACGGTAAGATTGTCTGCATGACCTGATGTACTTCCTCAACAACAGCCTCCTTTACCGAGGCCCTCAAATTTGCACTCTCATCCCCAGCCTCTGGATGAGGGGTCTCAGGTTCTTCAGGAACCTCCTTCTCAGCTCTTGGCCTTCCTCTTTTAGGGCGTGGTTCTACATCAGGGCCACCACGGCCTCCACCCCTAGAAGCTCTAGAAGATCTACCACCAGCCATTCTCTATTACACTGAAAGATTTAAACACCAACACGGTCATTCAAGGAAACAACTCAGTTTATGTCAAGTATAGTAAGTCCCTAATTACAGTGGCCAGTTGTGATTAGCCACTTACTTTACTCTTCATACCACAAGTATCACCTGTCCTGACTACATCGGTATTTAAATCTACATACAACACATAACCACATACCATGCGCACATAAACCGGTTAACTTTAAGAAAATACCTGATGGCACGCAACTACTCAGTTTGGCATCCCATTCCCCTTTCGTCCCATTTTCAGTTTAAGTTAGGGTTTATTTTGAAAAATTTACCCATTTCACTTAAACTTTGGCTCTGATACCAACTTGTAAGGCCCCGTTCCCGGGACGCTTACAGTTGGTCATTCATCGCACATAAAACATACATTTACATTTGTACTTCATAAACATCGCAGCGGAATGTTAAAATAAGCTTTCATTTCTATATAATTGCTTTTGCAAGTTAATACAACATTCATTACAAAATAGGTTGTTCGCATTACAATGCAAAAACATTAATCAAAAGAATGCCATCCCAAAAAGAGCCGAGTAGCCTTGTAGTGCCATCCTCAGCAATCATTACCTGCCAACTGGAAAACATATAAAAAGTCAGCGTTGCTGACTGAGTTCTAGTTTTTATCAAATAAACATACTTTACTTTCATTAAAAACTACTCCTTTTCTCATGCGATCATTCAACATACGTATACACAGATAATGTCATTATTATCTTTCATCTCATTCATTAACTTTCGTTCCTTTCGTACATTCATTCTTCCGAGTCTGTTGCGAGGACAGAGTCGCTCACCTCAATAGCAATCTCAATGATTGCACGCTATCCGAGTCTGTTACAACCATAGGGTTGCTCACCTCATTGCCCATATTAATGATAGCAAGCTATCCGAGTCTCTTGCAACAACAAGGTTGCTCACCCCAAGGCAACATCATGATAGCACGTCACTTGAGTCTCTTGCAACGACAAGGTTGCTCACCCCATAGGCAATCTCAATGATTGCACTTCATCCGAGTCTTTTGCAACACATAGTCGCTCACCCCATATATATGCTTGCAAGCCTTTCTTTCATTCATTCATCATTCATTAATGCATGCATTCTTACTTCATGTTCCTCTTTCATTATCTTTCACTTTACATTACATAATACTTCATTCATTCATTAACATGACATGTAAAGCCACAAGAAAGATAACATACATCATAATAAGGTACATATCATACACATTCATCATCATCATCATCATACAGGGCAACATCATACATACATAACATGCATAAACATGCAACATCATCATCATCATGCCCTACATACTCTCTAAGGCCATAACAGTCACCTTACATGCTCTTACGAGAAACTTTACGTCAAAACTTACATCTGCACCTTCCCCTGAAGGCCACAAGTCAAACTACACATTCCTTCGAGTGCAACAGCCCTATTCGGGCGTATGGACACCCTTCAGTCGCATGGCCTCCATGCGACTGAACATCATGCGATTGGACTCATGCGGTTGAACATCTATGCGAATGAACATTCAATCGTGCGTATGGACCTCATGCGGATGGAACTACTACGAATGGGCACCTATGCGACTGACCTCATGCGAATGGACTCATGCGACTAAGCATCTATGCGACTGAACCCTCAGTCTTATGACTCCCCATGCGACTGGACACCCAGTCGTGCGACTGAAACCTTAGTCGTGCGATTGAACCCTCAATCGTGCGAATGAATCCCAATCGTGCGAATGACCCTCAATCGCCTCTCATTCGGCTGTATGGCCTCCATTCGGTCGCCTAGCCCTAGCTGATGCAGAATGGAGTTCATCCCGAACCCAATCTGCCATTTTCGGCCTCCAAGCTCATCCAAACCCATTCTAAGCCTAAATTAACCCTCCTGGACCTTAGGAATGCATACCATAACACCATACAAGCACACACAAGCCCAGAAACATACTCGAATCGCATCACACACCTCACACCCAAATGGGTCAAACACATACTCACACAAAAACGGGTTTTAACATTTTCCAGCCCCAAAATCGGTTGAAAACAAGTAAAAGTCGGGTCCTAGAACTCACACGAACGAGCACAACGTCAAGGGCTTCGATTTGGCTTGCTACACAACGAGTTTGGCCACCCGAATCACCCGAAACACCCCTTTTTCTCTTTTTCTTCTCCTTTCTCTCTTATCCTCTCTATGTTGGATGAAATGTGAGGGTAGTGGGGAGAGTTGGCTGCCCTCTCCCTACTAATATTACCACATTTTCCAATTTTTCTTTGTTGGCGAGTTTGGTCCCTCGACTTTGAACTTTATTTCCTTTTCTTTCTTTGCCGGCTTCAAAATGATAAATATCCGGGTGTTACATACTAACATAAAAGGTAAACAGTGGATTAATGTATGGTCAACTACATGTCTTTTGAGAAAACGCCATGCAGTATCTCAGAGATTTGCAGCGGATTGTCAGAGAGACCATATTTATGTCCACTGGATAATAGGAGTGTCTTCCGAAGGTAAGTTGGCTTCGGAAGAACAAGTTCTTCCGAAGCCACTTATACTTCGGAAGAGGCTTCTATATTTCCGAGGCTTGAGGACTTCTGTACTTCGGAAGTTGACTTTAGATCTTTCTTTCTGAGTCTTGATCTTCGGAAGTAGGTTCTTTGTCTTCGGAAGTTGGAGTTTTCCTTCGGAAGTAAGCTTTACACTTTGTCTTCGGAAGAGCTCCTTCTTCCTTCGGAAGTTCCATACTTAGCTTCGGAAGTCCTTTGTTTGATGTACCAAAATCTTCTAAGTGACTTGGTTTTGGTTGCACCAGCCTTTCTAGATCCAACATATGATTTCAGGAATAGTAAGTTGGTTATTGCCTACTTTTGTCCAACACAATGGCGATCGACACTTCCTTGCATATTATGCTTCGAATGGTGCAACCTTGATGTTAGTGTGATTACTATTGTTGTAATAAAATTCAGCTAAACGTAGATGAGAATTGTAACATCTAAACCATTTGGTAATACGAACCCGAACCCATTTTGATCTTTGATCTTCCATACACTGGATTTTTTTTGTTTCAATCATTCAAGTGTAAAGAAAAATGTTTTATTTAATTAACGTTATGAATTGTACTATTCAATTTTCATTTATTAAATCATTTGATCGATTTATAAAAATTTTATAAATTATAAAGTACGTTTCATTAATTTATAGAAGTATTTTATTAATTATTAGATCTTGATTATTATATTAAAATAAAATAACATTTACAAAGATTTTATAAAATTTATAAATCTTATTGGGTTTTTATAATTAAATAATTAGCTTAATTATTTAAATTTGGAAATATAATGTATAGGGTTCAAAATGGACTTTTTAAACCACAGGGACCAAAGTGTATTTTTTTTCAAACAACCCAACCCTTTCCCCGTCGACTCTATCCCTTTGGCCACCCTTCGGTCATACTTCGACGTATTGCTCACACCCAAAATAAATCGATTTCAAGTTAAGTTAACCGTCCTTTATCATTCGCGCTTCAGTTTCGAACACGATACCTTTTTCAATTGAGTTATTCGGCTGTTAAGGTTGGGTATTCAAAACCGAACATGCATTCAAAGCGTTGAACTCGTTTGACTTGAAACTGATCAAATTGTGCCTTTATAATCGAGGGAAAATCATCATATCAATACTCTTAAACAATTTGAACTCCCATTTTCATATGAAACACACACAAACATCAATCTCTTCACATTGGTACTTATCGGCCTACAACTGACATGTTCACACCCTTCTTAACCAAATGAACATCAATTAATAGAAGGCTTTGGATCATTATTACCTAGGGAAGCTTATCACGCAACAGATTTGATTATCATCCACAATTCCATCCCAATGGTGTTTCATCCTTTGTCATATTGTTCTTGTTTTGTTCTTGTATTGTTAACATTGAATCATGTGAATTACTTACTCTTACGTACACAGTTTCATATGGAGAATCAAAGCTTCATAATCAATTTGATTATTAACATCGAATTGGTATTCAATTTGGATCCAAACCGATATAGGGTTTATTTGGAATTGGGGATTTTTCTGATTAATGTTATTAAATTTTTTTTGGTAGGACTTAAATAGATTCGGGCCTCTAGCCCACCGGTTAACACCATGTGCACCCTCAAAAGTGGTCCGGGTTCGACCCAGGGCACCCTCAACACCATTTTTAACTTATTATTTTAATAAAATTAAATTTCAAAAATTGTTATTATTCTATTAAATTAAAATAAAAATTATTTTGTTAATTAAATTATTTTGGTAAATTTCTATTTAAATTCTGAAGATTTTAATCACATATTTTTTTAAAAGCTTTAACATCATAAAAATTATGAAAAAAATTATTTGAAGGTTATTTTTAGATTTACCAATTGTTTTTGTATCAAACAAATTATATTACAATTTGTAGGATCGGTGTTGGTCTCACAACACAACTTCATCTCTCAAACAGAATCTCTAACTAAGTTGACAAACAAGTTAATGAATACAAGAAAGGTTTTCAAGATACCTGTATTTATTATTTCTCAACTTAGTATTACAAGACTTTTACAAGCATATCATAATAAGTTACAATAAGAAACTATATATACTACTATCTACAGCCGACTATACTTGGATAACCAGCTGAAATCTACAACTAGACAAATACTACATTGCTAGAAGTAAGGTATCTAAATAAAATACTATCTTAGATTAGACAGTCATGACAGGTCCATGACTTACCTTTTATCACCAATTAAGGATGGTAACTGTACTAACCGATAAAGGGTGAATAGTGGATGAAAGTATGGTCAACTACATGGGGGTGGGAAAGCGCCATGGAGTATGTCAGAGACGGCAGCGGGTGTCAGACAGACAATACTTATGTCCACTCATTCATAGTTGATTCTAACGAAGCTTAAATGGCTTCAGAAGAATAAGTTCTTCCGAAGCCTCTTATACTTTGAAAGAAACAACTTCTTCCGAGTCTTCTGCAAGTCTTCATGACTATATTCTTCGGAGGACTTTGCCTTGGATCTTCTAAATGTGTATACTTTGGAAGGAGAACTACTTAGTCTCGGAAGACTGAGTTCTACCTTCGGAAGTTCTTCATACTTGAGCTTCGGAAGATCTATGACTTGTCTTCGGAAGAGCAGCTTTGTCTTCGGAAGACCTCTTCAATTGTACTCCAAAATATTCTAAGTGTTGTTTTGGTTTATATCAGCCTTATATGATCCAACACAATTTGTTTCAATAAATAATTATATAATAAGTTATTAATTATCAAGTTTCAATCAATTATTTATTACATTAGTTATTACTTTTTCACACTTTAATTTTCACCAATTATTTAATCAGTTATTATAGACTAAATATTTGAGTAATATTTAATTATCACGTTTCACAAATGATTCATTGTCTTTTTTGATTTTAATCATTTAGCAAAATTTATTTTATATTCATTTAAGTTATATAAATTAATTACATTTTTCTTAACAATTTAATTAAAACCCAAAATCCTTATTGAAACCCTAATTCATATTTAGCGTTTAATCACATTATTATCTAATCAAATACATCAAATCTTAGTTTGAATCAAAAGGAACCTTTGGTGTCAAGTCTAGCATTTTATCATTTTTCAAATCGACTATAATCACCAAGTGAGTATTCATATCCCTTTTATGTGTTTTATATTTTTGGAAAATCATGTGATTCAATATTCAAACATTGATATTCATTGATATTCTATTTCATTCTAAATTCAATTCGATACATGATATGTTATTACTTGCAATTATGTGTCATAGTTAGATAAACTTGATGATAACACAATCATTAATTCATACAACCACGGCAACAATGATAGATCTATTGGTTTGACAAACCTATCCTATTTGTTTAGTCATGTGGTGATTGGAACCAGAATCATTTATTCTATAAGGCTTCGTCTGCGGACCGAGTCAATTCGGTCATTAGGTTTGATTGTGTTGGTTTGTCTTTTATGTTACACCATTGCATTATAAGTCTTGACATTTCCATGTGAATTGAATTTTTTTCAATCTATTTAATCAATCTATATATGTATTCAAACCTGTGTTTACTCACCGGCTAATTTGTTAGCTGACTCGTTACTTTTTCACATGATTTCAGGAATGCAGTTTAGAGGACTTCTTCATGCTCATATAGGACGTGGACCTTCAATAATAAAAGAATTTATTATGTTGTTTGAATCTTTAATGCATTGTATTGTATCATTTGATTAGTATTATTCAATAAAAATTACATTTAATATTATTTCAACTTATTTAATTCCATGTGTTATGAGAAATCGATTCAAATTCGTCCGCCCCAATGATTCCGCCTTCTGGATAATCCCATCGGTTTCCAAAATCTATCACACAATCCCTAAGCATGTCCTTTGATGTCTGGATAATCCTTTTGCCTTTGACCATCCGTTTGGGGGTGGTACACGGTACTCATAACCAATCTGTACCCAATGCCTTTTGTAATGATTGCTAGAATCTAGAGGTGAATCGACTGTCGCAATCTGAGATGATGGAGATTGCCATCCCATGTCTTGAGACAACATTCTTGACACAAATTCTAGTCAACCTTTCCATTTTATCTGTTTCCTTGATCGATAAGAAATGTGCAGACTTGGTTAGTCTATCCATAATTACCTAAATCATATCATAACAAGTGGATGTCTTGGGTAGTTTTGTGATGACACCATGGAAATTTGTTCCCATTTCTATTCTGGAATATTTGGTTGGTGTAGTGATTCTGATTGTTTCTAATATCCTTTCTTGAATTTTGAACACGTTAGGCACTTGCTAATATAGGTGCCTATGTCGGCTTTCATGTTGGGCCACCAGTATAACTCCTTCAGGTCCTAATATATCTTATCAGAGCCCGAGTGGATGGAGTAACTGGATTTGTGTGCACGTTCATCACCACATCCCTTAGGTTTCCAAAACTTGGTAGCCAAATTCGATTCCTAAAGTAATGATCTCCATCTGATTTGATCTCAAATTGTTTATCCATGCCAAGAAGAGCTTTAGCTTTCAAATTCTGTTCCAATAGTGGTTTGAATTGAGCGTCATGAATCTGAGCAGTTAGATTTGTCTGAATCGTCATTCCCAACACTCACACCCGTAGGGTCTTGGTTCATTCTTTCCTACTCAAGGTGTCTTCTACAACATTTGTCTTTCTAGGATGATAGTGATTCTTGCAGTCATAGTCGTTTAGTAACTCGACCCACCTATGTTGTCTCATGTTTAGTTCCTTTGGTACTATACAAATAGTGTCTCCAGCTCTTAAGTGCAAAAACAACAGCTCATAATTCTAGATCGTGAGTAGTGTAATTTTTCTTGTGCATTTTCGGTTGTCAAGAAGCGTAAGCAATAACCTTGTAATTTTGCATCAAGTCACAACCGTCCTAGTCGTGATGCATAACAGTACACCACAAAACAATCAGTTCCCTCATGTAGGGTCAGAATTGGCGCATAACACAGTTTCTACTTTTTTCAATTGACATGCTTCTTCCTGCGTATCACCCTAATCAAATTTCTTGTCCTTCTAGGTTAATGTCGAAAACGATTGGGTTATTTTGTAGAAGTTCTCTTGTAGGATCATTAATAACCTGTTATACCTAGGAATTGTTGCACCTCAGTCGGGTCTTAGGTGCTTCCCAGTTCTTAATGGCGTAATTCTTGGATGGATCAACATGTATGTCCATCTCGTTAAGCACATGCCCGATAAATTGCACTTCCCGGATCCCGAAGTCGCATTTGAGAAATTGGCACACAATTTCTCATTGTTGAATAGTTCCAATATTAATCTTAAATGTTGCTTGTGCTCATCCTTGGTTCATATATATCAAAGATGTCCTCGATGAAGACTATCAAGAATTTATCCAAATAAGGTTTACAGACTCAAATCATGAGGTCTATGAATATGGCTGGTACACTGGTTAACCCAAATGGCATGACCATAAACTTGTAGTGATCATGATGAGTTTAAAATGCGGTCTTAGCGACATCATCCTCTTGGATTCGTAACAGGTGATATCCATAACATAAACCATCTTCGAGTAATAGCTAGATCCTTAATTGTGAACTTGTTAAAACTCTGATAGTCACTTCACATTTAGAAAAATCCATCCTTCTTTCGACAAACAAGACCAGAGCTCCCAAAGTAAGAAGCTCGCTCTTGTGAATCTTTTGTTTAATAACTCTTGTAATTGATTAGCGAATATTGCATTTCTAATGGCGCTAATCGGTAAGGTTATCGCGTTACTAGAACAGCTCTAGGTATGAAATTTATTCGAAACTCGAATTGTCTTTGGGGTGGAAGTCCGGGCAAGTCTCGGGGAAAAACTTTCAGGTAGTCTTAAACAATTAGTATGTCGTACATGCTCTTTTCTTCTTGCTTCTTTTTCACGTGTAACAAGATTGCATGATAAGCTTTTCATAAGTACTTTCAGGCTTTCATACACGTGATGATCCTTAGCATGGTACCGCACCTTTCTCCTTGAATCGGTATTGTCTCTACAATCGGAAGTGGAATGCGAACATTCTTCTCATAACAAATAATTCCCGGTTGATTTTTCGACAATCAGTCCATTCCAACAACGATGTGGAAGCACCTAAGAGTTACGAGTAGTAAATATGTGTCAAATGCTTGATCCGCCAAATTCAAAGTGCATCCTTGTATTATCATGTTAGTTTCGATTAATATACTATCGCTTAACTCTATCGTATACTTAGAAGCCAAGTATGTCGGTGTAATTCCAAGTAGTGGACTAAGCTCTCTAGACACAAATTGCTATCGGCTCCCGTATCAAATAAAATAAAGGCATACTAATTTTTTATGAGAAACGTACCCGTGACAATGTTCAGGTCCTATCAGGCTTCTCTAGCTCCAATCACGAATGCTTAACCACGTGCATTGTTTCCAACAATTTGCATCAAGTTCAGTTCACAATCCTTGTGGAAATGTTTGGTAATGCCACATTCAAAGCATCCCCGATTGTTTCTTGTTTTGGGGGCAGGGTTGGCCTTTCAATAGTCCTTAGTTGTGGCTAACATGATTGCATTTCTAATAGATTGAGTCCACACATGCACCTATATGATGAAAGTTGAATTTGTTACACTTAGGAAGGGTTCCAACATACCCACCTTTTGCTTTCTTCTTAGATGGGCTAGTAGTAAAAGCCATAACCACTTCTTCTTTGTTCTAGACTTGAGATGGAGCATTCCTACCGTGATTGTTATCCCACTTCCTCTTGTTGTTATAACTCCTTTATACCATCACCTGCTTTATAAACACACCCTAACTCACAGCTTTATTAGTCTGTCATGAGTTATCCTAACAACTTCTTGGTACTGACTAGCTTGGATGAGGTTACCATGCTTTGGATTTGGGGTTTAAGGCCCTAAATTAAACTTTCCACCTGCTTGAATTATGGGTTAACCATGCAGGGGCATAAGCGAGCAAGATCATAAAATCGAGTGGTGTACCTTGTACATCTACGCCTTTCATGGTGTGATTCCAGAATTCTATTTCAAGCTTTTGTAGTTTATTATGAAGACATACTCGTCAGTCAACATCTGTTTTAACTCATCCCTTGTTATTTGATAAGCAACATCAATTCCTAAGGTCTGGGCACAAGTATTCCACCATGTGAGTGCTTGACCCTCAAAAGTACATGTGACAAATTTTGTCTTGTTCTCTTCGGCATAGTTACTGGTTCGCTAAATGGACTCCATCTTCTCAATCCAACAAGCCAATCCAACAACTCTTTCATTACCATGAAACTTAAGAGATTTTCAACTCAGCAAAGGTTTGTAAGAGCATCGCTTAGTATTTGTATTAGATCATGTGTTGTAGGTTTAATCAGATTAGTAACAATTAAGCATTAACATTGATCCTTTTATCTCAAGTCTTTAGTTACACCAGATATTATGATACCTCCTATGCCACTTCCATTGCTTCCATTCACCTCAGATCCTCCTGTACTACGATTCGCCTCATGATGTGCGATGGCAGCTGCTACTCGTTGCGCCACTAGCTGCTCAATGGTGGCATGTTTATTCAAATTATAATAATAAGCAAAAAAAAGACAATATGTAACAATGTCAAAAACATGTGCACCAAAAGTAAATAATTATAACCAAGCAACCACACAATATGAAAGATAATACAACTTGATAATAAATTCTATGAAATACAAAGTATTTTAAGAGTGCATACCCCTATAACAAGTTCATATCCAAATATTACATGAGCAAAGTATTTTAAGACTGCATACACCTACAACACGTTCATATCCAAATATTACGTGAGCACAACCCGCTCATGATAGGCAATCAATGAAATAAACGAGTAATTGTGTCCGTTTGCACTGCTGCCATAGCTATCAGTATGGACGTAGCTGCCAATATGATGGAGGATTCTACACGCTTCTCCATCATAGCCACACTCTTGTTAGAGTCCAAAATGTAGACTTGGAAGACATCTCTATGACAAGGAAACACATAAGTACAATTAATATAAGTTACATGAATGTATAAATTGCTAAAATTATGCAATGAACTATGATTATAGTCTAGTTCCCTATAACCAATGCCTTTGATACCAGTCTATCACACTCCTAAAAACGACAGTTTCTAGCGGGGCGCAGACATCATGGAATCATAGTCACTGGTCAACCACTACATGATTATGTAAAACCTATGTTCCAAGTAAGTTTAAAAGTACATAATTGGTTTAGAATTAAATTGCGAAAGTAGTAGTACTAATGTAAATTGTTTTCATAAAACGAAAAATACGGAAATAAATATCCCAACAACATGAATGACCCTAAATGAGATGATATCCACGCTAGCTTAACTTGATGCTTACATCAATTACCTGAGAAACATGCATGAAAAATAAGTAACATAAAGTTGGTGACTTCATAGGTTTTAAAGTAATAATAAACGCTGAAATGGACCACAAGCCTTTTGATGATATGATTATTGATCATACAATGCTATAAAAATTATATAAGCACTGCAATCGATTCTAGACCCTAACTATAATATATTGTCACTACCCATGCCTACAATAAGCACATGGGTGAACATGCTAATAATGCATCCATTTAGACATAAGGTCAAAGTTAGGGTAATTAATCCGGGTGGGGGTAGTCAAACATAATAGTACTATTCATGATAACATCGCTTAGTGAAAGAAACTAATGCCCTTGTTAAAGGGGACTTCATATGGTAAGTAAAACACTTATATAACTTGTGAAATCATCGATAAGTAACTGGGGTTCATGAAAAAGTAATTTGCATGTAATCTCTCCTAAAACAAAAACAAGTTAAAATGGGGTTGTGAAACTCACATATCAGGTGAGTGATTAGTCTCAGAAATGTAAGTATCCAAAGTGTTTGGGAAAATCCAACTTAAGTTTGCCCTAGAATAATTAAGGCAATTTATGTCTAAGTAATTGCTCCTATGTAAAATGTGAGAATGTAAGTGTCTCATCCATATAAATTGATAATAAAGTATTTGACTCGACGACCCGTTAGTGATATATGATTGATAATTATGAACCATATATAACTTAGAAAATATTTATAAATTACATTTAATTAGAGTGTGTACGAATATTTTAAAGCTGACATATTATTTGGGTATTTAAATATCATATTTACTTGATCCGAGAATACTTAGTAATTAATTATATATTTCACATGTAAAATTATGGAAATTTGGGTTTTGAAATAATCTTATATATTAAGTACAATAATATTGGTATTATTTTAATTGAAATAAATCTAAATTGGGTGCCACGTATCAGCACCACAATCATTCTCACCCAAATTTTCCCGCCTCTCTCCTATTAAATAATTACCTTAATTACTAATAATATTATTTATTTACTTTTTAATATATAATAAATTATGAAAGAAATCTATTTATTAAGGTTATATCTAAATATTGAGTTTAAAAAATCAAATTTTTAAAAACAAAAATAATCAAAATGGGAGTTTTAATAAGAAAATTTTTAAAAATGACATTTTTATATTGTTTGTTTTAGAACAAATTTGTTTATTTTTAAAAATAATTAAAAAAATTTAAAAAATTGATATCACTGTTTTATTATTTTAGTAAGATCATATCTTAGAATATCATTGTTTAATTAATAAATTTATTATATTTATATTTTCTTTATTCAACCCGTGTAATAAAATAAAAATCTATATATATTTACTTTTTAATACGAGTAATCGTTATTTAAATAATGTTAGAATGTATTGTGTAAAATATTATTCTTGAAACTCCTTAACTATAAAGACATTATTCTCTATAAAATATTATTTGTGAAACACTCATAGGAAAAGAGGTTGGTACTCTTATGTAATATTTGGTATCTTGGGTGGTATTTATAGTATATTTTTATATTTTACTTTTTACATTTTAAATTACATTCACATATTAAGATAGAATGTTTATAACTATATATTTTAGTATTGATGATACATTATATATATGTCGTGTATCGAGTAATTGTGTTAACAGTATTTATACCGGATAAATTATCAATCTGCAAGTTTGAGTTTTAGATTAATATAGATTATTTTCACGTATGTATTTTGAGTTCAAAAATACTTTGTAATACTTTTACAAAGTATAATGTTCAGTGTGTCGGTAGTACCACGTGTAGATGGGTAATTACACTGATTCACTAATGCATGTAATGTTCAGTATGGAATTTGCAATGCATGAAGCGACTTAAAATAAATGAAACTTAATTGAAATTCATGTATGATATGTGTAATTATACCTAAATCGGGGTTGAGTACGGACAAGAAGTTGTCGCTTGTCACAGAGTACAAGTTTGAAAAGTGGTGGGGTGGTGATGTGTGTATGTTGGTTGAGTCTTTGAAGGAGGAAGGGTAAGAGGTGTAATGTGTGTTTGGGTAAATTGATGTATATGAAGTATTTCCACTTTTAAAAACCCTTAACACATGCAAAGTTCCGTTTTTGAGAGGGAGTCACCATATTTACGGTCAAGGCAAGGAGAAAAGATCCCAAGGGTGGTAATAGACATATAACTTTAAACACTTAAAAAGAAATTTCAACAGAAAAGAAAACTCTAAATCATTCAAAGATCAAACTATCTTGCTAGGATCTTTTGGAGAAAGAGGAGGGGTTTTGTAGGGGCGGCCAACACAGATAGAGGATAGGTGTTTTTAATTTTGTGTGATATTGGTTATTTTGGTTGTTATTTGTTGTAGTTGAGATTTTTACATAGTTTTATATTAAAACATCTTACTGTTAAAAAACATTCAAATATTATGATAACATATATATAATTATATATTATAGTGTTGATGATATTTTAATAATAAGTCGTGTATTGAATAGTGGCATTAAAATATATACATGCCATAACATATATAAATATTTAAAGATATGAACAAATTAAGGCAGAATGCATTATATGAATTGTAAAAAATTAAACATCATGAAAAGTTTTACAAAGATGCAGCTTTTATTTGGAATTTACTCCTATGTGAATCTTAGTCTTCATATTTTTGTTGATGTGAAAGTGGCCAAACAATACCATTGCTAACCCAAATTAACACAAATAAATTTTACATCGACATCTTACTTAAAAAAACTATAAAATAGGAAAATACGACTACTACAACAAGTATGAATATCAATAAACATATGTATCATCACCCTTTAGAAAAACTAAAAACAGTAGTATGCATTCAGCATCAAAAATCAAAACCAAAAATAAAAATTCATTTAAATCTTTAAAGATTAGCATATGGGTTGGACTTAGTTAATGAGTACTCCAACTACAATAGCAAATACATCAATGACTACTCTCTGTTGGGTTTGTGAATGCTTTGGGCTTTAGCCTATGTTTAGTTTTCTTGTTCATTAAGTTGTTAACACTAATTAGTCTCTAGATATATTCATGTCACGTATTGTAATCTTTTGTACTGAGCAAATAAAGATAACCCTAGTTGCATCCCGTGGACGTAGGTCACACCGACCGAACCACATTAAATCCTTGTGTCATTTATTTTCTATTATGTGTGATAATCGTTTTGTGCGTTTGTGTTCGTGTGTTGGTTCCGCTGCGCCGCTTGATTCTTAACACTCTCCTTCATGTTTGTAAAATACTTAGTTAGAAGCGAGTAACCCAAACTGGCCATGAAGGTCAAAGAATCAAAATTTTTTATATTGCTTAATGATGTCTTTTGCGCGTGCTCATGTTTGTGAGTGCTCATTAGCGTTTTTGTTCTTTTAAATTTTTTTTCCCCAACTGCACGAAATCTTTTAATTAACCATATTTTAGTTAAACGACATGTAAGCATAGATTGGCTGATTCATGGATGTTGCATAAACGATTACAGAATTACATTGTTGTTATATGGTTTATTACTGCTACACAACTAATTATGAGATTCACGTTCTAACTGAAGCTGGAAATGGAGCTGTGTGATGCTAAGACAACCAGACAAGGCTGTGAGATATGTAAATATAAAAAGAATACGTTATGCGGACAAGATAATGAGAACAAAAATACTAAATAGTGGGGAAATTTTATTCAGGTTCGTGATGTACGTTTAATTTTTTTCATATGGATTTCATTGTAGAATATTAATTAATATTTATTTTATGAGAAATTTATAAATTTGTATTTATAGAGTTCTTTACTAAGTTTATTTGAAAAACTCAACTCACCTTTCTGAAGCTTAGAAAAACGTCATGTTAATAGTTGGTCCGAATGGATGACGTTTGATATGACGCCATTGAAAGTTTGCTCGACAAATCCTTATAAACCTCATCATTGTTGGCAAATCTTTCTACAAGGAAAACTTGAAGAGTAACTATGGGTCAGATTTATAAAACCATTGTTCTCTAAAACGTTAGTAGTAACAAAATCTGAGTGTTAAAAGCTAACTTGTGATTTCAATGAAGGTTGTTAAATAACATACAAATATGCATTTCAATATCAAAGAATGTTGTCGTACCATTTGTTCGGACTAAACGTTGAGTAGAATAATTGAGAAATCCGGCAAGATCACTTGGACTTGTGAGCGGTGACAAAGTGGGAAAGAAGAATAGAGAAAATAATAAGTTGTGCTGTGAACACAAATGCATTAGGTTGTGATGGAGGAGATAGTTGGGGAATTAAATGGAGATACAAGTTATCATGGTCAATTTTGATTTGAATTGTGGTTAGAATCTAGACATCAGAATACCTTATCCTATATAGATTTACCTTAATATTAATTCATAACAAGGATGGACAGTTATATTTTTTGTACTCCTTTTTAAGTTTATTGTATAAGTTGGTGATGCACAACATTTTCTCCTTTATATCTGGATTATTCCTTAGGGGAGAAGCTCTTTGGCGATGTCACCAACAATGGTGGGTTTCCGTTGCCGCCGATGGTGGGTCTCCGCCTCTCAATTTTTATTCGCCCCACGGTGCATGTGACGACATTGTGCCTGTAGTTCTTCCCCCATTGCACCACTCCCTCTTCAACCTCTGAATATTAATTCATAACAAGGATGAACAGTTATATTTTTTGTACTCTTTTTTAAGCTTATTGTATAAGTTGGTAATGCACAACATTTTCTCCTTTATATGTGGGTTATTCCTTAGGAGAGAAGCTCTCTGGCGATGACACCAACAATGGTGGGTTTCCGCCCCTGCCGATGGTGGCTCTCCGCTTCTCAATTTTTATTCGCCCCACGGTGCATGTGACGACATTATGCCTGTTTTTCTTCCCCCATTGCACCACTCCTTCTTCAACCTCTGTTTTCTTTGGGCCTCTCTACCCTCCACCATGGTCGCCAGTGGTGCCTCGACCCGGTCTTGTGGCTGATGTCGGTGGTTGTTGTAGCAACGGTGTGTTGGATTTGTGGTGGTGGTGGCGGCGACAGTAGATCTGGTGACCACTCTACCTCCACTTTGGGGTTGAGGTGAAGCAAATGCTTGTCTTCTACCGGTTAGGGGTGGTGGAGGTGGTGGTGCAACCAGCATTAGTACCACTTCGTAGTCGCGCCTCTCCGATGGACCATCGGTCTTCTGTCCTCCCCATTTTCTAATGGATGTTGATGGTGGCAGTAGCCACGGTGGTGATAGTGGTTAGATCCGGTTCCTGTTTCGTTTGTGACAGTGTTTGGCTTCGTTGTATGTGCCTAGCAAGGTGAGTTTATGGTTTGTTTTGTGACAGTGCCTACAATGGCACGACCTATTGTCATGTAACACCCCGAAAAGTCAAAACGAGTCATTAAGGATAATGGGCTTAATTATTGGGTATTTAATAAGGTAAAGAAATGGCCATGGGCTAAATTAGGCTTATTGGGTAGTTGCCTATAGGATTAAAGGCCCATAATAAGCCCTTAAGCAACCAAATCAGCCTTCATCTTCCTCATTTGTAACCCTAGCCACCAAAATTCATAAAGAGAGAATGTAGAGAGAGAAAGTGAAGAAAACTCAAGATTTGGAGCTTCAACGGTTAAGGGATTGAAGATCTGGGTGTTGGAGCATCAAACCATCATTAAGGAGCAACAAATCGAGGTAAGAATCGGCCTCTAAACCTCCTGTAGATCAAACACGAATTCTAGGGTTTTGGGTTTTGAAAAGTTGCAAAGAATCGCATAAAGGTCACATTTTTACGTATGAAAACATGTATAAAGCTTAAATTTAGCCTCATGGATGATAAACTAAGGGTTTGGACGTAAAAAGTTGCGATTTTGGGTTAAAAATGGGTTGGTTTGTCATTTCAGCTCGATCTGCGAAACTGTATATGCATCCAACGAAATTGCATATTCAAGCTGCGAAACTGTGGGTTTTCTGCGAAACTATAGTTTCACAGGTAATTTCGTAGCCATGGAAATTCCAACAAAAGTTGGGCGAAACTGCCATGCGAAACTGGCAGTGAAACTGTCAGCAAAACTGGCAGCGAAACTGTCAGCGAAACTGGCAGCGAAACTGGTAGCGAAACTGTCAGCGAAACTGGCAGCGAAACTGTCAGCGAAACTGATAGCGAAACTGGCCGCGAAATTGCCAGCGAAACTGCTTTTCTGGCAGCGAAATTAGCAGCGAAATTAGGCAGAAATTAACCCCTCTAAGTGTTAACTTATCTGTAGGCTGTGTAGTGTGATCCTAGCCTAGAAAGCTTAATCTAGAAGTTAGTTGCTGCATCAAGGTGAGTTCTAGATCCCCTATTTATAAGTTTTTCCATGCTTTGGGGCTATTATGCATACTAAATATTCGTTTTTAAATGACCAATATTTTAAGAGGTTTTAACAGGAAGAACAATTTTTCTATAAGTAAATGTGCTATATAAATGGGCTTTGCCCCTTGGACCCCACTAGGGGCTGCTGCCCCTAGGACCCCGCTGTCAGGGGCTGCCGCCCCCGAACCCCCGTTGTCCCGCGGAGGGTCGGTTATGTGTTATGACGACTAGTCATTGGTATGTTGTGTACTTATTAAGTTAAGTATTATATATTAAAGTGCAAGATGATATTAATGAAAAATGAAACTTATTGAATGTTACCCCCGGGCCCATTTGATGATGAAAAGTCTTGCAAGCACTATGATAGACTTCACTTATGTGAGTCTGATGTATGATGATGGATCTGTATTCATGAGCGGGCTATGTGCCTTGCAGTGTGGATCAACTGTCGGGGGTTAGTTACTGTTTTCATGTGTACCGATAGGGATCGGCATTCGTTGTCGATCAACATGGAGCTCTTGCATTGTGCAATCTCGTTTATGATGAAAGTGAAAGATAATGAAAGAATGAAAGATAATGAACATGCTTATTTTGATGCAAGAAATGTTATGTATTATGATGCATGTCTGGTCATTATATGAAGGATAAAGTTTCTATTTTCTTATATTATTTAAAACTAGAACTCGCTCAGCAAAGCTGACTTTTATGCGTAATAGTTGGCAGGTAAATACTGATGCTGAGGATGACACTGGTTGGAGGCTACTTGGATGGATATGGATGGCATTCCTGTTTATGGAATCTTTTATTGTAATTTAAAGGAAAAATTACTATGTTTTATTTACATTTAAAGGACAAATGTATGAGTACAATATGGTTTCCAAGTTTTAAATGAATGTCTATTTAATTCCGCTGCAATGTTTTGTTATTAAAATGATTTTATGCTATGATTAACCAACTGTGAGGTTTCCCGGGAACGGGGCCTTAAAAGTTGGTATCAGAGCTAAAGTTTAAGAGATTTGGGTAAACTGTTTTCAAAACCTAAACCTAAACTGAAAATGGGACCGACTGAAGGATGCCAATCCATGTAGCTACGTGCAATCAGGTAAAGATTTCAAGTTGAACTGGAATTATAGGCGTGTGCTATTTGTTTTATGTGCTTGTAGATTTTAATACTAATATGTGTTAGGATAGTGATTGCTTGGGACAGGAGGGTAAGTTAAGTGATTAATCGCACTTGGCCACTGTAATTAAGGACTTACCGTACTTATAATGATCTGAGCAATTATCTTGAATAACCATTTTGGTGTTTGAATCTTATAAGAATTAGTTATGGCTGGTAGAAAATCAGGGAAAGCAACCCGAGGAGGTGCTCGTGGCGGGCGTACTACTGAGCCACGTGTCACCCGGAGCAAAGCTAAGGCTCCCGAGACTGTTCACGAGGAGTCAGACCTCCATAGTCACCCGGAGGGGGAGGGATCAGCCACCCTCAAATCCAGTGTGAAAGAGGCTATCGTTGATGAATTCTACAATGTCATGCAAAATGTCTTACCCTCGGTGGTGACCGAGGTGATCAAAGCAGTCAAGGATGGAGAGAAAGCTGAGAAGAAGGGGAAGGAAAGTGAGAAGAATTCAGGAAAGTCCACTGGGAGGACTGAGGAATCTGAAGAGGAGCCATCAAACGCTAAGGTGGTAGTCCATGATGACGATAGTGATGAGGAGTCCGAGAGAGAGACTACTAGGGGGTGCAACTATGGGGCATTTCAAAGGTGCAAGCCCCCGACCTTTGACGGTAACGGCAATGCTACTGCAGCTCATCGCTGGCTTAGAGAAATGGACGCGGTACTGGAAATTAGTGAGTGCCGGGAGGATCAGAAAGTTAAGTTTGCCACTAATTCTTTCGTTGACTCAACGTTGTGCTGGTGGGACAATGTTGTCCAGGCTGAAGGAAAGCGATCGATAGCCAGAATGAAGTGGTCTGAGTTGAAGGAGTTGGTGCTGGAGGAGTATTGTCCCCATCAGAAATTGGACAAGATTGAGAAAGAATTCTTGCATTTGGAGGTTGGGAACATGACTCATCAAGAGTATACCTCCAAGTTCAATGAACTTGCAAGACTTGTGCCAGACTTGGTGACACCTGCATCCAAGAAGATCAAGAGATACATACAGGGTTTGCCCGTGGACATCAGGAGGCATATAATCCAGCCAGACTGGGTGCGTTTAGGTCTGTGGTGGATTTAGCTGGGAGACTGTACGATGAAAGAGATCCGGTGCATGTACAAAAGAAGGTGGAAAGATGGAGGGGGAATAAGAATGGAAATGGGAAGTGGTTCGGAGGTTACAACTTCAAGATTGGGGAGAAGAGGATGAGAGTTGAGGATCAATCAGGGAGGAGAGGAAATTTAGGTGAAGGATGTGCTTGTGGAAAATGTGGAAAAGGTCATTCGAGGGAGTGTAGAGTTGGGACTAGAAAATGTTTTAAATGTGGGGATGAGGGCCACTATGCTAGGGATTGCAAGGCGGTGAAGTGTTACTAGTATGGCGAGATGGGACATGTGAGGAGGGACTGCAAGAAAGGAAAATCAAAAGGATCAGGAACGGTTAAAGCTAGAGATAAGGGAAAGGTGACGGTTCGAAGGCAAAGGTGAGGGCATTCAACATAACTCGTGAGGAGGCCAGGGCAGATCCAAAAGTAGTTTCAGGTATGTTTCTGGTGGACCATAAATATGCTTCTGTGCTCTTTGATTCTGGTACTAGTAGGAGTTTTGTGTCTGCTGCCTTTTGTCGTTTGTTGCATGATAAGAATGGAAGGTTAGACGAGATTTTCTATGTAGAAACAGCCATTGGTAAGTCCACTAAGGTAACTGAGGTGGTTAAGGATTGCCTGATTGAGTTAGAAGATTGTAAGTTCCCTGCTAGGTTGCATGTTATGGCCTTAGAAGGTTTCGATGTGGTGTTAGGCATGGATTGGTTAGCTAGCTATGAAGCCAATATAGTATGTAGTAAAAAGATAATTCGTCTAACAACGCCCGACGATAGTTCTGTTACGATTTGTGGAGATAAGGTGTGCTGTGTACCGAAGGTTGTGTCGATGATCACAGCCGGAAAGTACTTGAGACGTGGGTAGAGCGCTTACTTGGCCTATGTAAAAGATGTGGATGCACCAGAGCCCCAATTATCAGACGTGCCGGTAGTGCGCGAGTTTCCTGACGTCTTTCCTGAAGACCTGACCGGTGTGCCGCCTGACCGCGAAATCGAATTCCAGATTGATTTGCTACCGGGAGCACAACCTGTCGCTAAAGGACCATATCGATTAGCTCCTTCGGAGATGGTAGAACTGAGGGACTAGTTGCAAGATTTATTTGATAAAGGCTTCATCCGACCTAGTATCTCTCCATGGGGTGCTCCGGTTTTATTCATCAAGAAGAAAGATGGTAGCATGCGGATGTGCATTGACTATCGCGAGCTCAATTAGCTGACCGTAAAATATCGGTATCCGTTACCAAGGATCGACGACCTGTTTGATCAACTTCAGGGTGCCAGCTGGTTTTCGAGGATAGACCTGCGGTACGGTTATGTAACGCCCCGGAAATTTTCTTTGAAGCCAATGAAAGAAGAAAAAAAAAGAAGAAATAAAGTCCAAAGTCGAGGGACCAAACTCGCCAACGAGAGAAACTTCGATGAATGGGAGTATAAAAGGGGGAAGACACCCCCTTTCTTGCATTTTTCAGCCAAGAAGAGAGGAGAGGAGAAGAGAAGGAGAAAAAGAGGAGAAAAGCTTGGTTCGGGTGGATTCGAGAGTGAAAATCATCGTGTAGCGGGTCAAATCAAAGCTCTACTCGACGGGAACGTTTGTGTGAGTTCTAGGACCCCTCTTTTACTTGTTTTCAAATGATTTTGGGGCTAGAACACATCTGAAATCGGGTTTTTGTGTGTGTGTATGCTTGACCCGTTTGTGTATGAGTATGTGTGTGTATGATGCGTTTGAGTCTTGATTGTGAGCTTGTGTGTGCTTGAATGGGGTTGTGGTATGCATCGCTAAGGTTTAGGATGGTTGATTTGGGCTCAAAATGGGTTTAGATGAGTTTGGAGGCCGAAAACCCTCGGTTGCAGTCGGGATGAACTGTATTATGCATCAGCTAGGGCTAGGCGACCGACTGGAGGGAGACTGAAGGCCATTCGGCCGACTGGAGGGAGACTAAAGGCCATTCGGCCGACTGGAGGGAGACTGAAGGCCATTCGACCGACTGGAGGGAGACTAAAGGCCATTCGACCGACTGGAGGGAGACTGAAGGCCATTCGGCCGACTGGAGGGAGACTGAAGGCCATTCGGCCGACTGGAGGGAGACTGAAGGCCATTCGGCCGACTAGAGGGAGACTGAAGGCCATTCGGCCGGCTGGAGGGAGACTGAAGGGCATTCGGCAGACTAGAGGGAGACTGAAGGCCATTCGGCCAACTGGAGGGAGACTGAAGGCCATTCGGCCGACTGGAGGGAGACTGAAAGCCAATCACCCGACTGGAGGGAGAATGAAGGTTCAGTCACCCGACTGGAGAGAGAATGAAGGTCCAGTCACCTGACTAGAGGGAGAATGAAAGTCCAGTCACCCGACTGGAGGGAGAATGAAGGTCCAGTCACCCGAATGAAGGTCCACTCACCCGAATGAAGGTCCAGTCACCCGAATGAAGGTCCAGTCACCCGAATGAAGGTCCAATCACCTGAATGAAGGTCCAGTCACCCGAATGAAGGTCCAGTCACCCGAATGAAGGCCTAGTCACCCGAATGAAGGTCCAGTCACCAGAATGAAGGTCCAGCCACCCGAATGAAGGGCCATTCGGATGGAGGCCATGCAACTGGAGAGTGTCCATACGCCCAAATACGGTGTTGCACCCGAGGAGAAGTGTAGTTTAACTTCTGACTTTCGGGAGAAAGTGCAGATGTAAGTTTTGACGTAAAGGTTCCCGTAAGTTTATGTAAGGTGACGATTGAGGCCTTAGAGAACATGTAGGGCATAATGATGATGATGTTGCATGTCTATGCATGATGCATGTTATGTATGTATGATGTTACCCTGTATGACGTGATGATTGTGCATGTTAATGTTCCTTATTGTTATGCGTGATTATCTTCCCGTGGTTGTGCGATGTATGTTAATGAATGTAATGAAAGTATTATGTAATGTAAAGTGAAAGATAATGAAAAGAGGAACGTAATGAATGAATGCAAGCATGAACGAACTAATGAGAGTAAGGATGGCTTGTGAAAGAAGAAAGGAGGTTCACGACTCATTGAGAGTTGTTAGCTCAACTATGTGTGTATTATAGCATGCGATCTTGGCTTACTCATAAGGGGACATAGACACAGTAGGGAGTTCAGTTTTGGTAACTGCTCCGATACGTGCGATATGGTATTTACTGTGTGCTATGTAGCGTGCGATTTTGGCTGCCTCATGTGGTTTATGTAGCTTGCGATCTTGGCTAACCTATGAGATGGCGTGCGATTCTGGCTAAACCCCGAGAGTTCTCACACACATAGGGGGAGTCGGTCTTGGTGACCACTCCGATGGTGCGATTTGTGCGATATGTGCGATGGACAGCATAAGGGTAGCGTGCGATTTTGGCTAATTCATGTGGTTTATGTAGCGTGTGATCTTGGCTAACCCATGAGACAGTGTGCGATTCTGGCTTCCTTATGTGTACGATCCGTGCGATATGTACTTCTGGTACGATGATGCGAAGGTGCGATTTGAGCGAAGGTACGATATGTATGGAATGAACGAACGGGATCCTTGTCATTCGACCTCAGTAATCATGGCTGAGTGCCATGAAGAGGGTAAAGCTTGACAGGATCTAGATGAGAAATGAATGATAATAAAAGTATGAAATGTGTGAATGTGCGATATGATGTAATGAACGTTAATGAATTATCATAATAATGTGCGATACGGATCATTGTCATTCGACCTCAGTAATCGTGGCTGAGTGCCACGAAGAGGGTAAAGTCTGACCAGATCTCGAGAGAAGTGAAAGATAATGACGTACATTGAATGAACGAAAGTTAACGAACGTAATGATGAAGATAATAATGATATTATTTGTATGTACGTATGATGTGTGATCATGTATGAAAGTATAGTATGATTTGAAAGAAAGTAAAGAACGGTTTTAACGAAAGGAAAGTATGTTTTATTATAAAACTAGAACTCACTCAGCAACGCTGACTTTGATGTGCTTCCAGTTGGCAGGTATGTTGCTGAGGATGGCATGGGGCGGCTACTCAGCGTATTTTGGATAGCATCCTTATGTTTAATGCTTTTGTAATGAATGCAAAATGATATTGTGTAATGAACGGTTGTTTTGTTTTGCAAAAGCATTTTGATGAAATGAAATTGTTGTTAATGTTTCCGCTGCAACGAATTATGAAAAGAAAATATAATTATATGTTTTATGTGAGATGAGGATCCAGCTGTAAGCGTCCCGGGAACGGGCCGTTACAGGTTACCACCAACTGAAGGTAAAAGAACAAGACATTCCAAAGACAGCGTTCCGACGCGTTATGGACACTACGAATTTCTCGTCATGTCCTTTGGTTTAACCAACGCGCCAGCTGCTTTTATGGATCTCATGAATCGGGTATGTCGACCGATGTTGGATAAATCGGTGATAGTGTTCATTGACGACATCTTGATTTATTCAAAAAGTGAAGAGGAACATGTCGATCATATTCGAGAAGTATTGGAGACGCTTAGAAGTGAGAAGTTATATGCTAAGTTTAATGCGTATTTTGGCTTCAAGAAGTTCAATTTCTGGGTCATGTGGTTAATCCTGAGGGGATCAGGGTGGACCCTGCGAAGGTTGAAGCGGTGATGCAATGGGAACCTCCAAAGACGCCATCCGAGATTCGCAGTTTCTTAGGCCTGGCAGGTTACTATAGGAGGTTTATCCAGGATTTCTCCAAGATACCTTCTCCTTTGACTAAGCTGACCTGGAAGGACGTAAAGTATGAATGGGGTACTGATCAGGAGGACGCCTTCCTAGAACTGAAGAGGAGGTTAACTCAAGCCCCTGTCTTGACGTTAATTGAAGGGAACGAGGATCTGGTAGTCTACTCGGATTCCTCATATGCAGGATTGGGTTGCGTGTTGATGCAACGAGGGAAGGTGATAGCCTATGCTTCTAGACAATTAAAGGTCCACGAGGCTAGTTATCCTACCCATGATTTAGAGTTGGCTGCGATGGTGTTTGCATTGAAGATTTGGAGGCACTACCTGTATGGGGTGAAGTGCACCATCTTCACTGATCATAAAAGTTTGAAGTATTTCTTCGAACAAAAAGGAGGTGGTTGGAACTGATCAAGGATTATGACTGCGAAATTCATTATAATCCAGGCAAAGCCAATGTGGTTGCTGACGCCCTTTGCCGGAAGGGACAACCCGAACCAATTTGGGTGAGGGCTTACCAGATAATCATGACGTCTGATGTTATGAAACAAGTGAGGGAGTTTCAAGATGAGGCATTGAGAGATGCCAGAGTCAACTCTGAAAGGATAAAAGGACAAGTTTTAGATTACGGGTAAAACACCCTGGGTGTTAGAACCCGATCTGGGCGAATGTGGATCCCTCTCTATGGGGATTCGAGGGGGAAGATCATGTATGAGGCTCACAAAACTCAATATTCCATTCATCCCGGTGCCACAAAAATGTATCAGGATCCGAAGAATGATTAGTGGTGGCCGGGAATGAAGCGAGACGTGGCTAAGTACGTGAGCAAGTGCCTGACTTGTCTGCAAGTGAAGGTAGAGCACCAAAAGCCATACGGAAAGATCCAACCTTTGGATATTCCTGAATGGAAATGGGAACACATCACAATGGACTTCATCACGAAGCTACCTCGCACGACGAGAGGAAGCGACGCGATCTGGGTGATTGTTGACCGTTTAACAAAGAGCGCCCATTTCCTACCAATTTGTGAGACGTTTTCCTCTGAGAGGTTAGCAGAGCTATTTATCAAGGAGATCGTGGTCGTCACGGCGTACCAGTGTCTATTGTTTCGAATAGGGACACACGGTTTACGTCCAAGTTCTGGAAGAGGTTTCACGACTCAATGGGGACTAGACTGCATATTAGTACGGCTTACCACCCCCAGACGGATGGTCAGTCAGAAAGAATGATTCAGACGTTAGAAGACATGCTACGAGCGTGTGTAATCAACTTTGGAGGAAGTTGGGATGAGCACTTACCGTTGGCGGAATTCTCATATAATAATAATTACAATGCTAGCATTGGTATGTCACCCTATGAGATGCTGTACGGTAGGAAGTGTAGAACGCCCGTGTGTTGGGGTGACATCGAGCAAAAGGAATTGGGAAGTCTTGAAGTGATTGAGGTCACAACCAAGAAGTTAGATAAAATTAAGGCATTCATGAAAGCCGCAAAGGATCGCCAGAAGTCTTATGCTGATAAAAGGCGTAAACCAATAGGGTTTGAAGTTGGTGACAAGGTTATGCTCAAGGTAAATCCCTAGAAAGGGATCATCAGGTTTCGAAAACAGGGAAACTTAAGCCCAAGGTTCATAGGGCCATTACGTATTGTTGCGAGGGTAGGGGAAGTGGCCTACAGATTAGAACTACCGGATGAGTTGAGTGGAATTCACCCTACGTTTCATTTATCTCATATCAGGAAATGTCTGGCAGATAATGATGCAGTTGTACCATTAGAAGACATTGAAGTCGATGAACAGCTGAATTATGTAGAGCCGCCGGTGGCCATCCTTGAATGGAAGGAGAAACACTTACGGAATAAAGTGGTTCCACTAGTACGAGTACAGTGGAGACACAGAAAAGGATCAGAATCTACGTGGGAGACCGAGGAGGAGATGAGGAAATTTTATCCTCAATTGTTTGAAGACTGACAGGTTTCGAGGACGAAACCTAAATAAGTAGGGGAGACTTGTAACACCCCGAAAAGTCAAAACGAGTCATTAAGGATAATGGGCTTAATTATTGGGTATTTAATAAGGTAAAGAAATGGCCATGGGCTAAATTAGGCTTATTGGGTAAAAGCCTAAGGGATTAAAGGCCCATAATCAGCCCTTAAGCAACCAAATCAGCTTTCATCTTCCTCATTTGCAACCCTAGCCACCAAAATTCGTAGAGAGAGAAAGTAGAGAGAGAAAGTGAAGAAAACTCAAGATTTGGAGCTTCAAAGGTTAAGGGATTGAAAATCTGGGTGTTAGAACATCAAACCATCATTAAGGAGCAACAAATCTAGGTAAGAATTGGCCTCTAAACCCTTCTGTAGATCAAACCCGGATTCTAGGGTTTTGGGTTTTGAAAAGTTGCAAAGAATCGCATAAAGGTCACACTTTTACGTATGAAAACATGTATAAAGCTTAGATTTAGCCTCATGGATGATAAACTAAGGGTTTGGACGTAAAAAGTTACGATTTTGGGTTAAAAATGGGTTGGTTCGTCATTTCAGCTCGATCTGCGAAATTGTATATGCATCCAGCGAAACTGCATATTCAAGCTACGAAACTGTGGGTTTTCTGCAAAACTATAGTTTCGCAGCCATGGAAATTCCAACGAAAGTTGGGCGAAACTGCCATTCGAAACTGGCAGTGAAACTGTCAGCGAAACTGGCAGCGAAACTGGCAGCAAAACTGGCAGCGAAACTGCTTTTCTGGCAGCGAAATTAGCAGTGAAATTAGGCAGAAATTAACCCCTCTAAGTGTTAACTTAACTGCAGTTAGTTGTTGTATCCAGGTGAGTTCTAGATCTCCTATTTATAATTTTTTCCATGTTTTGGGGCTATTAAACATACTAAATATTCGTTTTTAAATGACCAAGATTTTAAGAGGTTTTAACAAGAAGAACGATTTTTCTATAAGTAAATGTGCTATATAAATAGGCGTTGCCCCTTGGACCCCACTAGGGGCTGCTGCCCCTAGGACTCCGCTGTCAGGGGCTGCCGCCCCCGAACCCCCGCTGTCCCGCGGAGGGTCGGTTATGTGTTATGAAGACTAGTACTTGGTATGTTGTGTACTTATTAAGTTAAGTATTATATATTAAAGTGGAAGATGATATTAATAAAAAGTGAAACTTAATGAATGTTACCCTCGGGCCCGTTTGATGATGAAAAGTCTTGCAAGCACTATGATAGACTTCACTTATATGAGTCTGATGTATGATGATGGATCTGTATTCATGAGCGGGCTATGTGCCTTGCAGTGTGGATCAACTGTCGGGGGTTAGCTACCGTTTTCATGTGTACCGATAGGGATCGACATTCGTTGTCGATCAACATGGAGCTCTTGCTTTGTGCAATCTCGTTTATGATGAAAGTGAAAGATAATGAAAGAATGAAAGATAATGAACATGCTTATTATGATGCAAGAAATGTTATGTATTATGATGTATGCATGTCTATTATATGAAGGATAAAGTTTATATTTTATTATATTATTTAAAACTAGAACTCGCTCAGCGAAGCTGACTTGTATGCGTTATAGTTGGCAGGTAAATGCTGATGCTGAGAATGGCACCGGTTGGAGGCTACTTGGATAGATATGGATGGCATTCCTGTTTATGGAATCTTTTATTGTAATTTAAAGGAAAAAGTACTATGTTTTATTTACAATTAAAGGACAAATGTATGAGTACATTATGGTTTCCAAGTTTTAAATGAATGTCTACTTAATTCCGCTGCAATGTTTTGTTATTAAAATGAATTTATGCTATGATTAACCAACTATGAGGTTTCTCGAGAACGGGGCCTTACATGTCAGTCTGCCACCTTTCTATGGTCGGTTAGGCGTGATGGTGGTTTGATGGTTGTGAGTGGTGGCGATAAAGGTGGTGCAACCACCATTCTTTCCCTCTCGCCTTCATGTCCCCCGATACCCATTTACAATCTAGATGGGCGACATGATTAAGGTTGGCGGTGGTGGTGGTGCAACCACCATTGCTGCCCCTTTACTGTTGTGGTCGGCGGTGTCCGGTTTCAAATTTATAGATCTGTGTTGGTGCCTAGACGGGGTTGCCATCATTGATTAACTCTAACGATGCTTATTTTGTGTCGATGATGATAAGGACCTCCCATCTGAGACTTGCTTTTGGGTTCCTCTTTTCGGTTCTCCATTGTTTGATGTAACTTTCGTCATGCTTATTATACACCCTACTGATGCATCACTGTCACTTTTGTGTTGTTGGTTAGATGTTTTTGTTGGGTATGTGGCCTTTATTTTATGGTGTCGATGACAATGAGCACCACCTTATCAAAGGCTAGCTTTGGTTCAACGTTAATCACTTGTTTCATTGTTATTTGTTCGTGTTCAATTATTCGATGTATTTGGTTGTTTGTATTGTGTTGTTGACCGAATAAACTTCGAGGGCATTGATGAGATAACTGGAGTGATGTTGGTTGTTTTGGCGCGGCTAGCGTTTACGGTTAGCAGCTGCAACCAAACACCGGTTCTGAGCCCAAACATGATTGTTATACAGCTCTAAATCATTTCGAGATTGTCATCACACGCACAATGCGCGCCTTTGGAATACACTAGTTATATATGAAAAAAGTAAAGTAATCAACAGTGAATCAGGGGTAAATTTGGAATTTTAGGTTTTATGTTTAGAGACAAACGCAGCGTTTCAAGTTAGAGAGAGAGAAGTGGGAGCTTATGGCAACCGGTGGTGGAGCTGGGAGAGAAGGTCGGTGATGGTGGTGCCCACTGCCGGCTACCCTCCATGATCAGACATCTCTCCCTAGCCACTTTCACCTATCAACCTTCATAACCACCGCCACTTTTCTTCACCGGCCTGGCACAGAAACCGCCAGCCACCGCCACCTGTCAACCTTTTGGTTTAATAATTGGGTCGGGTTGGATTTTGAAACTGCTTTCGAGAAGTATCAAGAGAGTTTGCTAGACTTTACGTTTGGCAAGAACGAAAGGCGTTGAGGTGAAGAAAGGTAGTAGCATGAGATGGTTAGTGGTAACAATCGATGGTGGTTAACAGTGGATGGGATGACTGACTATGGCTCCGGACAACCTTTGTGGCACCGCCGGAGTAATATGCAAGCAAAGGATTTCAATTTTCAGACGGGTCATATATCGTTTGTGGCCGACCATCATGCTCTCTTGACATTCACCAATGCCTTTGTTTTCTAGCCCTAGAACCACCGTCACCGCCGGTAAAGCCATCGACAAAAACCCTAGCATCCATTAAACATGCTCTTCTATCCATTGCCGGTAAGAGACTTGGAGATGATGGTGACTAGAATCGAGGCAACCATCGTTGCCGCTTAAGAGTGGGGTATTGCCGTCGACTTTGTCCGGTACTCTGGTAGCCCTTAAAAGCCCATTCATCATCACTGGAGTTATCTATGATGGTGATTGCAATTGACAGGACAAGAGACCGAAGGTGATGTTGGTACAATCTATTTCAGATGAAAATGAAGATAGTGGGATGTGACTATAGGAGTTGGCAAAGTAATCGAGTGCATATGAAAAGTTGTATAGTGGTGTTATCATCACACTATTTACTCTTGAGTTTCTAATTATTTAAAATTTTGAGATAATAAAATGAAATGGAAAACTCATTAAATAATAAATAGTTGTATTTGCAATGACTATTAGGTATTTTAGAGTTTTTCCACATTTTTAGGTGTATTTTGTTGGAAGTCTCATAATTATATAGTTTTTATATTAAATGATGTAAATTTGAATTACTATACGGTTCGATATATTTTCAGTTTGAAAACGAGTTGTGTCAATCGTAGTCAACAGTTTATCACATTGGGTGTGTCACCGCCGCAACGCGCGGTGGTTTAAAAAATAGTTTGGTAAATAAACAAAATCTTAGATAAAGAGAAACACAATGACGATCAAAAGACACAATGATATATTATGTTATTTTAATGTAATAGATTAATTAGTTATTACTCTATAATTATGTTTTGCATACTAGAGATACATAACAATATTATTCCATCAATATATTTTTTAAAATTGATTATTTTAAAAAAACACAATAGTATTAAAAAACATAATACTATTCAGGAAAACACAATAAATAACAAAAAGACACAATGAACTGTACTAAAGATACAATGACGAAATATAAGCTTAGTAACGTAATTTTTTTAATCTTTTTATATAACAATAATGTACTCATTTAAAAAAAACGCTCATTTTTTTGTAAATTCTATAAAAAATAATGTCGTACATAAAAGTTATGAACGTTTTACAAAATTGAAGAAACTTGAAAAAGTCAATAAAAGTGGTTATTCTTAAAGTACTATCAAACAATATTTTCCTATAATTTTGATCTCAACCATTAATTAATGAGATAGATGGTTGAGATTACTTTTAGACTTTTTAGTTTTGGAAAAGTTTGTACTTAAACCCTTTCCAACTAATTAACCCAAAATTTAAGTAAGCCCAATCCCCAATCCACCACATAACTTAAACAAGATCAAAATACCCGCACAACTTTAACAAGCCCAAAATACCCACACAACTTAAAAACATGACTAGGGATAATAAGAGTTTTAGCCCATAATGCTTACAAAATACACACCCAAACTCAAGAACATGAAAGAACCCCATTAATCTTAACAAACACGATTCTCTATCAACTTTAAACTAATGTAACTTTGAAACCTCAATGACATAGTAAACAAGAATTGATCATCTAAGAACCATGCCGAAGTTATTTGCTTGAGAAGCTCCTCTGGATTCACATCTCATCCAAAAGTGCCTTAAAATTATTTCTCATGTTCGTCGAAAGGACTCTCGTACTGATCTAAACTTGGTGCTGTATTCGTGACAAAACCTTCCTAATCGTCATGCATCGTCTGAAATACATAAGTTTATCAACTAAAATTTTAAATTGATGATCTTATACACTTTGTCAAGAAACGCCTGAAATCTCAAATCATGAAATTTAACAAACTTGAGCATAGCAAAACATCATAATTGAACTTATTGAATTTAAACGCTCCCAGGAGTTCCCTTGCAAACACGAATGAAATCCAAGTCTCCTCGTAATCTTGAAATTAATTTCTCGTGATTAAAACTCGCGACGAAATTTCTTAAAGTAGGGGAGACTGTAACACCTGCTCATTTTGAGAAAATGGAAACCCAAACCCGAATCTATTTGGGTTAATTTTAGAAATCGAATTCATTGGTTAGCAATTTAACTTATTTAATCTTTCAAATACAATAATTATACCATTTAATCAACTTTTATTTATTTAAATCATTTAAGCATTTCGTAGTAATTTTATGATAATAAAATCTATATAAAATTATAAAGTGTTGTTTGTCATTTATGGGTTCTAACCAATAAATTAAAATATATAATTAGTAGAGAGTTTATTTTAAAAATTATAAAATTTATAAGGTTTTATAGATTTATTATTGAAATATGGTTCTAATAAGTCCAGGGGTTAAAGTGTCATTTTTTAAAACTCATACTAAAACCTCTGAAAATGAAATAATAAATGTCTAAACATCAAGGACAAGAGTGTAATTTTTATTTAAAACAACCCAAACCGCCCCATCCCCGTCGGTTCTCTACTTCCGGCCAAACTCCGGCGACCACCAAACCTTTCCAAAATGCCGATTTGAACCCAATTAATCCGTCCTTGAATCTCGCAAGTATCATTCGAATTCAATGCCAGTTTCAATTGAATTTATTGGGTGGTTACAGTTGTGTATTCGAAACCGAAAGCTTGGATTAAAGCTTTAACTCGTTCATAGTGAAACTGATCAAATAATTGCTAATTAACGGGGCTAATGCACTTACCGGTCATCTCAACCTTTTTGTATCACGAATTTCATCTAAGACACACACACACACATCAAATTTGATCATCACCTCCATTCACAACCTAAAACTTAGTCGAGATCCATGCTCGAACTTTATTAAACAAAATTGGGTGAGCGTTAATACACCTCATCACCTTCAGAAGCTTCTCAAACCCTTTAATTGAAGAAAATCATCCGATTTCAACCCCATTCAATAGCAACCTAATCGCGACCGTCTTACTCCTTGTTCTAATCAATTTGGCTCCAATACAGGTAATTAAACACCCAAATACCTTCGTATTTACAGCATGAACAAAAACCCTAAGTTTAATTTCGTTAAAAACATCGATTGAATGTTCAATTTGATGGCAATCGATTCTAGGGTCTATCTGGATTTTGGGAATTTTTGCAATTAATGTTTTTAATCATTTTGGAGCAACTTTTAAACACATCTAGGCCTTAGTCCAACTGGTTACCACTCTACACCCTTAAACCGGAGGTCTGGGGCTCGAGCCCAGCCTCCCGCATTTATTTTTTAAAAAAGCCAATTTTATGTTATTAAATTAGAGTCAAAATTATTTTGTTAACTAAAACATTTCAGAAATAATTAATTTAATTTTTAAATATTTTAAAACTTATAATTCTTAAATTTAATTATTTTTCTTAAATAAACAAAAAGGTTATAAAATATTATAAGTCATTTATATGTTATAAATATATTATAGTTCAAACTTTGATTATTTCAAAACACTTCAAACTTACACATTATAAATTCTTTAAATAATTACTTGTACAAATAATTATTTAAATAATTATTTAATAATTAATAATTCATCTATTCATTAAACCATGTTATATATAATTAGTAATAAATTTATCCCTTAAACTTTTATTTAAATTCTTCAAATTTATAAAACAATATAAATATTTATTATTCTCTGTTCTTATTTTTTTAGGTTTTGATATCATAAGACCTTTATCAATATCTACTGGAGGAGCAGCAATGAAGGCGATAATAAATACAGAAGTTGCGGTCAATAAGGTAGGGATCATCAAAACACCAAACCATCCAATGTAAAGACGGTTTTCGAGAAGGTAGCCCACTTTCATAAAGGCTTAAATTGGAGTTGTTCATGCCGGCCGGTATGCGACAATCACTTTCTCAAGGAATAGTCTAAGGCCGGTTAGAAAGCCATCTATCGGAAGCGGTTTGAGAAAGGGAGTTAATAGATGAAATTGTCTTTTAATGAATAGGACCCAACGAGCTGAAAGAGTCAATCCCATCCTGAAGGAGCTAATGAAAGCCTGAATTCAATATGAAAGTGGGCTCTTCCTCTTTGATTCAAGCAAGTCGACCATAAGGTAGAACTGCTCAATCGTGCGTTTGCCCAGAACAATGAAAAGATGATGCAATTCTTCCAACAATTTAGTTCAAACCGAGCCTGACGAAAACGACGCAAGAGGCCTCTGCAGCCGAAGTCCACCAAGACCAACCCCAATCACCTCTGGCGCCAAGAGTACCACCAGCATTGTATAGAAAAACCCATGCCTTGCTACAAACCCCAGGAATTCGTCACAGTAGGAACTCGCCAAGAGTACCACCAGCCGTTGTATAGAAAAACCCAATGCCTTTGCTGTTACAACCCAGGAATTCGTCACAGTAGCAGAACTTACACGCCTACTCGAACAATCATTTAAAACGTTTAAAAACTTTATAAAATGATTTTAAATAATTTTAAATGATTTTGCAAGACATTTAAGTATTCAATTAATTACCTTTATCAAATTTTTCAATAATTAATTATTAAATTAATTACTTCTTTTCACACATCATACTTAATCTTTATTAAATCAATAAATAAAATTACTGAATCATTCACTATCATTGATTGATTCCATCTTTATTGAACCAAAACATAATCGATTTCGTTATTTTATTTGACTTAATTATTAAAACCCCCATATTCCAAATGAAACCCTAATTCATATTTACTCTTGAATCTTATCTTTATTCTAGTTGTGAGACATCAACCATTAGGTTGAATCGTGAAGAAATCGTTGGAGCAATCTTATTTTCTTATTATTATCTTAAGTGCATCCTACATCTTGTGAGTTTTCCATGTGAGTTTCTTCATGCCCCTTTTTACTTTCACAACTTTTTGTGAAACATGTAACTTAAAACACTTGTAACATTTGATACTTGTAAATACACATATATGTTGACAATCGTTATCTATTGCTAGCCTGGCGACGTCATAGATCTATGGGCCTAAGAAACCTATTTGGTGCTAAAGCCAATGTATTGCCGGCTCCTGATGACGTATGACTTGTTCATCATGGGAACCAAGTACACTTAACGAATCGTTATAAACTTGTAATCTTCATCTTGGTCGTGGTTGGATTGTAGTTATATGTGTTCTATAAACTTGCATAATTCATTACCATTGACATGAATTGCTACTTGTAAATCTTTATATATATATATATATATATATATATATATATATATATATATATATATATATATATATTAATATATATATATAATATATATATGTATGTATGTTTAACCCAAGGAAACTCACCAACTTTCAAAGTTGACCCTTTTATTTTTAACATGTTTCAGGATTGCCACTTGAGGAAACTCTTCTTGCTCATATAGGACTTGGACTTAGTTTAGTTAAACATCTTATGTTGTTGTTTATTCTTTGTTGTATTGTAATGAATTATTTGTCTTGTATTGTTCAATGAAAAATGATATTTAATATTATTCCAACTTATTTAGTTCCATGTGCTATGAACAATCGTTTCACATTCAATCGCCCCGATGATTCCACCGTCGGTCGGGGTGTGACAGATGATTGTAAGGTTCCATATAAGGCTGATGCACCTAAAACATCCAAAGTCTATCCTTCATGCATGCACTGAAGTGCTGAGTAGAATGCATCGGAAGTTTTAGACATTGCCTTAGAAAATACTCTAAGTGTAAAATCTTCTGAAGCAAAATATGAAGTCTTCCGAAGCTTTAAAGACAAAGTCTTCCAAAGCCCACACATGAAGACAGATTTCTTCCGAAGACTTTTGAGTACATGCTTTATCTAATGTACCTTTTCAATAAAGCTGGATCGCCTTTTCGCCGCAACCCTGATAAGTCACCAACTTACATAAGTTGGTGAAAGGTCCATGTATTTGGTAACTGTACATTGAGGTCTTGAGTCTTTTACTTTCTACTTTATGTACTTTTATCCTTTTTGTAATGTATTAAGATGTGAGCTATGGTATGTCATAGTCACTAGTCAAAAGGCAATATGACTGTACATTGATTTTGTTGTTGTCTAGATCATGTATCCAGCTAGCCTTCAAAGTATGGTCATTTTCTCTTGTTATAACTCCTTTCTACCATTGTCTGCTTTATAAACACATCCTAACTCACAGCTTTATTAGTCAACTCATGAGTTATCCTAACAACTTCTTGGTTTTTGACTAGCTTGGATGAGGTTACTATGCTTTGGATTTAAGGTGCAAGGCCCTAAATTAAACTTTACACCTGCTTGAATTATGGGTTAACCATGCATGGGCATAAGCAAGCAAGATCATAAAATTGAGTGGTGTACCTTGTACAACTACTCCTTTCATGGTGTGATTCCAGAATTCTATTTTAAGCTTTTGTAGTATATTCTAAAGGCAATACTCGTTAGTCAACATTTCTTTTAACTCATCCCTTGTGATTTGATAAGCAACATCAATCCCTAAGGTCTGGGCATAAGTATTCCACTAGGTGAGTGCTTGACCCTCAAGAGGTACATGTGACAAATTTTGGCTTGTTCTCTTCGGCATAGTTACTGATTCGCTAAATTGACTTCATCTTCTCAATCCAACAAACCAATCTGACAGCTCCTTCATTATCATGAAAGTTAAGAGATTTTCAACTCAGCAAAGGTTTGTAAGAGCATCCCTTAGCATTTGTGTGACATCCGTCACCAAAAGGTCCGTCAATTAACGTGGACTTCGTTAACTTTTCTTCGCTCAATCATTCCTCATCTTTATAAACTATTCGTGTGGATTTTATACTTGCTTTATCATCTTTATGCTCGTGTTCTCATCATTAACATATACTATCTTTAAAAACTTTTAAAACTTTCATCATCATTACCGCTAAATATACCATTTTTATATAATATTAACGTCACTAATAAAACCATTTTAAGTTACAAATATAATTAAATACATATTTATCATTAATATAACTAACCTAATAAAGTCGTTTTCAACCGAAACAAATTGGGGGAAACTCGGGGGTTAAGTGCAGGGACTAAAATTGACATTTTGCAAACTTGGGATGGGTATAAAAACCCCATTTCCAGCCCTAGCCCCATTCACTTCATCTTCTTCTTCATTCTTCTTCTACACCTTTCATCTTCCTCCTTGCACAAAAACCGCCCCGTTTGGTCTCGTTTTCACCGTCTAGACTTCATTTACAACCGAGTCTACTCCATTCTAGCAGGTAGACGACCTTGGTTGTCCCTTTTCTTGCTTATTCACGGCTATCCAACTAGGGTTTTGGGTGTTCGGGTTCAACCCAACACATGAGGTCGTGTGGGTGCGTGTGATGTCTTTCTGCGTGTGCTTCATGTTTGTGTATGTTTGTACTGTGTTTCTGGAAGTCTGCAGGACCGGTTAAGGGCTTAACAATTACAACACAACAACACAAAGAGGAGATTAACTAAACTTGATCAAACACTAAACTGGATTAACCAATATATTGATACAAAGAACACAACTAAAGATAAAGAGACAGAACAAGAGATTTGGGTTTCAAGGAGGCAGTATATTGCTTTCTCAGTTCTTTTACAAGAGTTACAAAGCAACAAAGCATAAAAGACAAGATAAGAACTGGAATAGTTATACTACAACCTACGAGACGGCTATACTTTGAAGCCAGGTGGATACATTGACTAGACAAAAACAAAATCAATTGTAGAATCAAAAAGGCATATCTGCCTTTTGACCTTGTGACTATGACATGCCATAGCTCACATCCTTATCTATTACAAAAAGAGGTCCTTCCTAGACTCATTACACTGGTGGGGCCAAAGAGATCCATATGTAATAAGTGTAGGGGAGTAGTGATGGAGTTCCTTTCCTTAGGCTTGTGAGATACCTTATGTTGCTTCCGTTTCAGGCATGCAACACAACGATCATCACTTGTAAACTCTTTCTTTGGCATTCCAGTTACCAAATCATGTTTAATTAGTTTATTCATGTTCTTAAAGTTTACATGGCACATTCTTTTATGCCATAGGAAAGACTCATCACTATTTTCTTTAGATAGAAAGCATGAAACTTCTCTAGAGGGAGATGTTTCTTGCAAATCCATCTATACATGTTCCCTTCCTGGGGACTCTGAGCAGGATATGCTCATGAGGAATGACCACTCCAGGCTTGAGAACAATGCACTCATGCTCAGTAAAGAGCATGTTATGATTCTGATCACAAAATTGGGATACACCAGAAGATTGTACCCAAGCTCCTTAACAAAGTTTACCTTTTCAATGCTGAGCTTACCATTTGTGACCTTGCCCCTTCCTGAAATGTAACCACCTTCATCTCCTCCAAAGAAATGGTCCTCCATCAATTCTCTCAAAGTTATGGAGTAGTGACCTATTGCCTGTCATGTGCCTGGAACAGCCACTATCAATTATCCAGACATTCCTGTTTGTCCTGAGCTGTTCCTGCACAAAGAAAATGATTAGTTACATTTGGAAACCCAAGCCTTACTTGTCTTGGGCTCACTAAGTATAATAGAAGGTAATGCAACAGTAATAGATCCTATGGTTGTACTAGGGGGATCTTCAGCTGTTGTTGATGGAGAAACTTCAGTCATTTGGTCTTTCTTAGACTTCCACACCACCTTTGGAGTCTTGGACTTGACCTTCAAAACCTTGGAAGCTTTTGGGACTTCACAAGTTTTGATGACTGAACCTTCGGAAGATTCTACAGTCACTGCAGCAGACTTCAGTGCTTCGGAAGAACTCCTTTCTTCCAAGACCAAGTTTTCTTTCGAAGGTAATTTTCCATTTACCTTCTTCTTTGATCTGGAGCTTCCGATGGAAACAGATTTTCCTTGCGAAGCTTGAATCTTCTTGAAAGTCTTTGAAGTCTTTGCATTGGTCATGTGGATAGTACTTTTAGGATTATATGGGCAATCATTAGCAATGTGAGAGGTACTTTCACACATGACACATAACATTTTCTTCAAAAGAGTCTCCTTATGGGAGCAAGACTGTCTTTGGTCACATGCCTTCTCCATCTTCCTCTTTGTAGATGCTGAGATAGTTCTTTTGGGTTGTGAACTGTTCTTGGAGTTTGATGGTCCAGGCTGTGCAGCAGTGGTACACAGCAGATCAGTCTTCTTCTTTGTACTGAGATGATTTGAACAAAAACCAGAACTCTTAGCTGCGGAGTTTTGGTTGATGTCTTCAGTCTTTACTACTTTAAACCCTGCAGAGATAAAAACTTGTTTCTGCTTAGAATCAAAAGTAGCCTTGATCTCTTGAGCCTTCTTTGCTTTTCTTTTGCTCTTCCTGATCAAGTTTTTTCTCTTTGACTTGGTCATCACAGTAGATTTCTTCTCCTCAGAAGGATAGTGACCCTTAGTAGAATCCTCCTCTTCACTCTTCTCAGAGGAATTCTTCACTATCTTTTCTTCATCCTCTTCACTTATAGGATCTATGAGAGGAAGCTCATCTTCACAAGTTCCACACCTAGGAGATCTTACAGACAAGATTGTGTGTGGAGGAGCTATCTCATTTGATCCTAGTCCCTGTCTATTTTGATAGCACACTTTGTTGTGCAGGGATGAGGATATCATGTTCTTGAAGGTCTCTTCTTCAAAAACACTCTTTTCTGCTCTGGCTTTGCTGATCACAAGCTCAGCCTGGCACTCAGTCAACTTAGTTATGAGATCCTGGATTTGAGTCCTAAAATCTGTATGTTCATGTTTTAGTACTGAAATGGTTTTCTCCAAGTCCTCTATCTTTAACTTGTAATCATTTTCAGACTTTCTAAAATCAGATTTTAAAATGTTTAAGGACTCAAAATCAGATCTCATTTCCAAGTTATAGGACCTGTATCTGTTTACTTTAGCAATGAATTCAGGAGTACAAAGATGTTCCAATACCTTGGCTTCATTATGGTCTGCCATTAGTGCTTGGTTTGGAGAAGCATCTTCCACCTGAAAGCTCCAGTCAAAGCCTCCTTCTTCAACAACAACAACAACATGTTGCTTTGGCTTCTCATTCTGAGGGGCTTTGTCAGTGTAGTTTTGTCTGGTTTGTGCTTGGCCACCATTTGTTTTAGGTGTTTTACACTCTCTAGCAAAATGGCCCATCAAGTTATAGTTGTAACACTTATCCAAGCCAAACTTTCCACTGGTTGCATTGCTTGGAAACCTCCTTCCAGTTCTCTTGTAGAACTTCTTGGCTCTATGAGTGAGGAGAGCCATCTGCTAAACTATTTCCATGTACTCCAGGTCATCTGGATGGATACAGTCCAGGTCTTCAAGAGTGAAGAGAGAGTTCCCACAGCTTTCATCAGAAGACACAAAGGCTTGAGAAGAGCTTGTCTCTTGGAATGGGCTTCCTTGAGTGTAGTTCTCCCTAGGTGTCTCTGGGAAGGTGATGAAAGGACCCTTTGGTGAGTTGTCAGGGTAGCATATGAGATGATGTTGGGGTTCTATGCTATCCCTTTCAACCACATGCAGGGCTGAACCCATTTGATTGTTGGAGTTGCCAGATGAACCTTGCATGTTCATCTCCATCTGGTAGCCACTAAAATCCCATATAACTCTGTCAGAGTAAGAGTTTTGAGATTTTTAGTCCTCTTGATCACCACACAGTAGTGTGTCCATTGCCTAGGAAGTGAGGACATGAACATCCTTACAATGTCCCTGTTCTCAAGAGGAACTCCTCCATCCACTAGGGTATCCACTATCTCAACATACCTGAAGTATTGCTGAGTCATGGTTTCACTTGTTTTGAAGGTGAAGTTTTCAAACTGCTGCTTTAGGAGATCCTTCTTGTTCTCCTTGGCTTCATAGGAGCCTTCATACATCAGTTTTAGTGCATCCCACAGCTGTTTAGCTGTTTTGCACTTCTTAAAACCTCTGTACACAGAGTTTGGAAGGGCAGTTTGAAGAGCAGCCATGGCCTTTCTATCAATCTCTACTCTCTTCCTATCTTCATCAGAGTAGTTGGCCACATCTTTTGGGATCATACCAGCACCAGTAGCAGAAGGAGTGCTGGGTATGTAAGGTCCATTTTCAACAGATTCCCACATTCTTGAGTCAAGAGACCTGATGAAACCTTCCATTCTCATACACCAGGTGTCAAAGTCATCAAGAGTGGTCAGTGGGGATTTGTTCATGGTTCCAGTCTCCATATCAGTCTTTGAGATGGATGCCATTTGGAGAGTTTAGTTTTTGTGTGTGTGAGGGATCTTAAGATGGTGAGATCTTATATCAAGAGCCTGAAATGCTCTGATACCAATTGTAGGACCGGTTAAGGGCTTAACAATTACAACACAACAACACAAAGAGGAGATTAACTAAACTTGATCAAACAGTAAACTGGATTAACCAATATATTGATACAAAGAACACAAGTAAGATAAAGAGACAGAACAAGAGATTTGGGTCTCAAAGAGGCAGTATATTGCTTTCTCAAGTTCTTTTACAAGTGTTACAAAGCATAAAGAAAGATACTAGAACTTGGAATACTTATACTACAACCTACAGCCGGCTATACTTTGAAAGCCAGCTGGATACAAGTGACTAGACACAAACAAAATAAATTGTAGAATCAAAAGGCATATCTACCTTGTGATTATGACATGCCATAGCTCACATCCTTATCTATTACAAAAAGGATAAAGTACATAAAGTAGAAAGTTATAGACTTAAGACCTCAATGTACAGTTACCAAAAGCATAGACCTTTTCACCAACTCATGTAAGTTGGTGACTTTACAGAGATACAGTGGAAAGGTGTCCAGCTTTATGGAACAGTACATCAGGTAAAGCATGTTACTAAAAGTCTTTGGAAGAAATCTGTCTTCATAGGATGAAGCTTCGGAAGACTTTGTCTCTGAGGCTTCGGAAGAATTCATGTTTGGCTTCGGAAGATATTGGTCTTGGCTTCGAAAGATTTTACACTTAGAATATTTTCTAGTGTATGGTGTAAAACTTCCGAAGCATTTCTTCTTCAGTACTTAGTGCATTTGTTGCAGAGAGACATTGGATGTTTTGGTTTGCATCAGACTTAAAGGAATCCTTACAAAGTCCTTGTTGTGTAAAACCCATGCTCGGAGCAGCCGGAGGCTGCTCAGCCCTCCTGCAGTCACGACTTTCTGTTAAGGCGATTGGGTCTGTCATGCGATTGAGCCGTGTGACTGGGTGAGTCGTGCGACTGAATCATGCGTCTAAGTCAATCGTGCGACTGAGTTGTGCGACTGGGTGTGTCGTGCGATTGAGTCGTGCGACTGTGTGTATGTGTGCGATTGAGTCATGCGAGCGAATGAATGTGTGCGATTAAGTCATGCGACCGAATGAATGTGTGCGATTGAGTTAGGCGACCGAATGAATGTGTGCGATTGTGCGTATCGCACGATTGAATTCCAGTCGCACGAATAAAGGTTCAATCGTACAATTGTACCTGATTCGTACGAAAGAAGGTTGATTTGTGCATATGGAGGTTAAGTCGTGCGATTGAGTGTTGTGTGGTACGACTGAATGCCAGTTGTACGAATGAAGGTTCAATCGTACGAATGAAGTTGATTCGTACGAATGAGGGTTGATTTGTGCGAATGGAGTGTTGAGTTGTGCGTCTGGTTTTGTTGTGCAATTGAAGTTGTTTTGTGTGAGTTTCTTCTTGTGTGTGGTGTGTGTATGTCGTGTGATGTTAAGGTGACATCGACACGGTTGCCGTTTATAATGACAAGATTAAAGTCAACGCTATCAAACTTACTAATGCTATTCCAAACTAACTCAACTTAACATTTTACAAGTATCAATAATCGATTTGTAACTATTAATATTTACCAAATACTTCTTTAATAACAATAAAACTTTTACGCAAATACCATCAGCAATGGCAACGATATCTAGTACTTGGGTCTACATAAGATCTAATACGTGTGTCTGTTTGTGTGTGTTACACGCGACCCAACCGATACAACCCGAATCGACCGAACATTATTATACGCTTTATACATATCATTAATGCTTAACAATAACTGTCAAGCTGTTTGACCGTTCATTACATACAACATTTGGGAACCTTGATCATTCATACTTACCACTTAACAAGTGAGTTTCGTGGCCCCTTTTTATGCTTATACAACATTTCAATCATTTACAAACATGGGGGAAAAGTATGCTCACCCATTTTCAATGCTGTACAATTTACATACAATTTACATACTTGGAATCAATGTGATACTGTTTTGCGAGTACTTATCTGATACATGCTTGAGTTCGCTGTGTGGTACTTTCTTTGCAACTATTTAATTCCAGTGTGGGAACCAACGGATAGGTGTTGGTAGTACTACTGGGTTGACACCCCACCCTTGTTTGTTGGTATACTAGTTAGTACCAACAGTGGCCAGGAACGGGCCCTTGGGTGAGTATATTCCGACAAGATGTTTGTGTACGTCATTAGGTTTGGTTGCAAAGCTCATTGTCATGTGATTTTACTTACTTGTAACTGTATTCACGGTATTCCACATCATTTACTATACATCATCAATTACTTATTTACTATTTAAACCTGTGAGCTCACCAACAATTTTGTTGACCATTTTGAGCATATCTTTTCAGGTGATCATGCTAACTTAGGATCTAGGTGTGCTGCCTTAGTGGAGACCCTAGGATGTATTTTTGAGACTAAACATATTTGACAAACAGTCATTTTGAATCAATTGTTGTAGTCTGATTTATCAACACCATTCTTTTGGATACTTGTTCTCGGGTTGTGGGAATTTACATTACAATGTTATCTTCATGTGATTATGTGAATCGTTTAACATGTTTATGCTTATGGCTATGTTGTCGTGAATATTGACTAAACACGACACAAGTCCCCTTGTTGTTGGGTGTCGTCATGACACGCTTGTCATCATTTATTATATTGAATCTCTATCGCTTACCATGTGTTATGACGATCCCGATCTCGTTACATCCCCATGTTTCCGCTTTTAGCGGGGGTGTGACAATTTGTATTAGATCTTATGCTATTGGTTTAATCTGATTGGTAACAAATAAGCATTAACAATGATCCTTTTATCTCAAGTCTTTAGTTACACAAGATATTATGATACCTCCTACGCCAATTCCATTGCATCCATTCACCTTGGATCCTCCTATACTACGATTTACCTCATGGTGTGCGATGACATCTGCTACTTGTTGCGCCATTAGCTGCTCAATGATCATTGCTATCATGGGAGTGTTCTTTCCCACGTTGGATCGGATGTTTCTCCTAAGTGATGGCATGATTATTCAAATTATAATAGTAAACAAGATAAGAAAATATGTAACAATGTCAAAAACATGTGCACCAAAAGCAAATAATCATAACAACCAAGCAACCACATAATATGAAAGATAATACAACTTGATAATTGTATGAAATACAAAGTATTTTTAAGAGTGCATACTCCTATAACAAGTTCATATCCAAATATTATGTGAGCAAAGTATTTTAAGAGTGGATACACCTACAAAAAGTTCATATCCAAATATTACGTGAGCACAACCCGCTCACGATAGGCAATCAATGAAATAAATGAGTAAGTGCGTCCGTTTGCACTGCTGCCATAGCTATCAGTATGCACGTAGCTGCCAATACGATGGAGGATTCTACACGTTTCTCCATCATAGCCACTCTCTCGTTAGAGTCCAAAATGTAGATATGGAAGACATCTCTATGACAAAGCAACACACAAGTACAATTAATATAAGTTACAAGAATGTATAAACTGCTAAAGTGATGCAATGAATTATGATTATAGTCCGGTTCCCTATAACCAATGCCTTTGATACCGGTCTATCACACTCCTAGAAACAACGGCTTCCAGTGGGGCGCAGACATCATGGAATCATAGTCACTGGTCAACCACTACATTATTATGTAAACCTACATTGCAAGTAAGTTTAAAAGTACATAATTGTTTTTAGAATTAAATTATAAAAGTAGTAGTACTAAAGTAAATTGTTTTCATAAAACGAAAAATACGGAAATAGATATCCCAACAACATGAATGACCCTAAATGCGATGATATCCACGCTAGCTTAACTTGATGCATACATCAATTGCCTGAAAAACATGTATGAAATATAAGTAACATAAATTTGGTGACTTCATGGGTTTTAAAGTAATAATAAACGCTGAAATGGGCCATAAGCCTTTTGATGATTTAATTATTGATCATAAAATGCTATAATATTATATAAGCACTGCAATCGAATATAAACCGTAACTATAATATATTGCCACTACCCATGCCTACCATAAGCACATGGGTTAACATGCTAATAATACACCCATTTATACATCCGGTCAAAGATAGGGTAATTAACCCGGGTGGAGGTAGCCAAACATAATAGTACTATCCATGATTATATCGCTTAGTGAAAGAAACTAATGCTCTTGTTAAAGGGGACTTCATACGGTAAGTAAAACACTTATATAACATGTGAAATCATCGATAAGTAACTGTGTTCATGAAAATAGTAATTTGCATGTAATATCTCCCAAACCAAAAACAAGTTAAAATGGGGTTGTGAAACTCACATATCAGGTGAGTGATTAGTCTCTGAAATGTAAATATCCAAAGTGCTTGGAAAAAATCCAACTTAAGTTCGCCCTAGAATAATTAAGGCAATATATGTCTAAGTAATTGCTCCTATGTGAAATGTGAGCATGTAAGTATCTCATCCTCATAAATTGATAATAAAGTATTTGACTCGACGACCCGTTAGTGATATATGATTGATAATTATGAACTATATATTACTTAGAAAATATTAGTAAATAACCTTTAATTTGGGTGTGAACGAAAAACCTTGTATTTTAAAGCTGACATATTATGTAGGTACTTAATATTATTTTTACTCGACCCTGGTATACTTAGTAATTAATTATATATTTCACATGTAAAATTATGGAAATTTGGGTTTTGAAATAACTTATATATTAAGTACAATAATATTGGTATTATTTTAATTGAAATAAATCTAAATTGTTAACATTTAAGGAAAATCAACAGTTTTACATTTTTACAATCCATTACCATTGTCCATACAAGCGCCACGTCAACGAGGGATGACACGTGGCGGGCTGCGATTGGATTTTTTTTTAATTTCAATTTTGATCGGTTATTTTGGTAATTACTTTTGGTCAATGGGTCAATTTCGTAATTTTCCTTTTATTTTTAGTTTACCAATTGGAATATATATATATATATATATATATATATATATATATATATATATATATATATATATATATATATATATATATATATATATATATATATATATATATATATATATATATATATATATATATATATATTGCAGGACCGGTGAAGGGTGGTCACTTACAACACAACAACACAAGGAGAAGATTAACCAAACTTAATCAAACAGTAAACTAGATTAACCACAAGAATGATACTAAGAACACAAGTAATAAGTAAGAGACAGAACAAGAGAACACAAGAGATTGAGTTTCAAGGATGCAGTATATTGCTTTCTCAAGTTCTATTACAAGTGTTACAAAGCATAAAGAAAGATTCAAGAACATGGAATACTTATACTATAACCTACACCCGGCTACATAAACAAAATCAATTGTAGAATCAAAAGGCATATCTGCCTTTTGACTTGTGACTATGACATGCCATAGGTCACATCCTAATATATTACAAAAAGGATAAAAGTACATAAAGTAGAAAGTATGGACTCAAGACCTCAATGTACAGTTACCAAAATGATGGACCTTTCACCAACTCATGTAAGTTATTGACTTTACAGAGTTGCAGCTGAAAGGTGGTCTAGCTTTATGGTAAAGTACATCAAATAAAGGCATATCTCTAAAAGTCTTCGGAAGAAATCTGTCTTCACTCTTTGGCTTCGGAAGACTTTGTCTTTGAAGCTTCGGAAGACTTTGTCTTTGAAGCTTCGGAAGACTTCACTTTTGGCTTCGGAAGATATTGGTCTTGGCTTTGGAATATTTTACACTTAGAATATTTCTAGTGCATGGTGTAAAACTTCTGAAGCATTTCTACTTCAGTTCTTTAGTGCATGATTGCAGAGAGACTTTGGATGTTTTGTGTTGCATCAGACTTATAAGAATCCTTACAAACTCCCCCTAGGCTGATGCTACCAAAACATTTAGAAGATCTTCAGATGTTTGTAGTCTTCAGCACAATGATGACCATACCCTACTTCATTAGATGGTCAGGATCATTCAGACTCTCATAGTATCTTCTCATCTCAAAGAGATCATGCAGAGGTAAGTAGATTATCTCTTGCCATGTATAGACATTCTCAACACCTTGATCTCTGATCACATGTCATCTTTCTGGATTAGTAGAGAAGGTCCCGGATAAGATGGGTGTCTCAGCTGCAAGAGGAGCCACTTGAATTGGAGTTGATTGGGCTGCCTCTTCATGCACTTCCTCAGGTTGATCTGACTTAGCCTGAGGTCTAGAGGTAGATAATTCAGGCTTCTTCTTCTTAGACTTTGGTTTAGAAGCCATCCTCTTCTTCCTCTTAGAAGACTTTAACTGAGAAGACTGGTCTGCAGCACCTTGTTGATCATCCTTGTCTTTCTCAGTTGGGTGTTCCTCCCTCATAGGTTCAGAAGGAGAGGGAGTTTGACCCTGTTGTGGATCAGAAGATGAAGCTTGCTGAGGCTCAGCAGGAGGTCCGGGTTGTGTTGTCTCAGGTTGTCCAACCTTAACCTCCACTTCAGGTGGGATTTGACTTGGAGGAGAGTATAAGTCAATCAGCTCTCCACTCTTGATCTTCTGCTTGATCACCCTGATATGCTCATCCATTGTGGATAAAGACATAGTGCCAAGTCTCCTTTCGGAGAATCCATACAGCTTCAAGAAGCTCATCATCCTTTGTCTGTCAGCACACTTCTTCATACTCTTTTAAATGATGGGTCTTGACTTTGCAGCCTCTTCCCTCATCTTTCTCTTTGTAGCTTTTTGTTCTTTGAGCACTTGAAGTTCAAACTGTTTGAGATACTCAAACTCAATATACTCAAAGGACAAGGGAAGATGTGCAGATGCCTGGTAGAGACCTGTGGCACTCAGGTAGTTGATAATGTTTTGTCTGTCTGTTTCTTTGTCTACCTGAGGTTCTTGGGTAGATGCCATAGTCTCTTGCACAGGGCTTTCTTGAACTGGGGAGAGAGTAGGAGCATGCTTGTATAGTCTTTTCTGTCTCTTCTCCTCTTTGAATTGGAGAAGTAACCTTGCATCCTCTTTTTCTTTCATCTCTCTTGACACTTCCATGTCAGCCAGTTCATTTAGTTGCTCTAAGGGGAGAGAAATAATCTCATCTATGTCATAGTTCCTGGTCTGCAGGTAAGTAATCCTGACTGCCCTAAAATCATCATCTTGAGTGTTTGGTCTGAGAGCAGCCGTGATTGCAGCTTGCATAAAACCTGAAGAACTAGAGGAACTTTCTCCCCTTAGCTTCCTTTCCTCTCTCTCTCCTCCTCCTCAATCTCCTCAAGAGTCAAAATCCTTTTCCCTTTGTCACCCACAGACCTTTGTGACTCAGGGTGGATAGAGGTTTGGCCTTCATTGCTTGGTGTAGCAGAGGTTGTGAGACACCTTCACCAGCAGGTGTTTCACCAAGGGAATGAATTTTCTGAAGCAGTTGTCTGTGTGACAGGGCTCTCAGGCTCTATCACTGGGCCTTCAGCCAAGGTTTTCCCTTTGAAACTAATCTCAGGGTCTGCCTCAGCATCCAGTTGACCAATGACATTACCTGATTGCCTTTGTATACTTCTTAGGCTGAACTCTTCAGTAATTCTGCCTTGAATTCTGAGTGCCAACCTGTCAGCTTGTCTTGATTTGCTTGGATTGACAAGTGGCATGTTGACCAGATCAAGACCTTCATAGTAGTTCAAGGTTTGAAAATCAAATACTTCTTGTTGCCCTTGAACTCTGTGAAGAATAAGGGCTCTTCTATCAGCATCATACCTCAACCTAATGATGTAGTTTGAAGTTCCTTGTGGTGGGGATGACATGGCCCTTAGTATACCTTCCTCAAAGAGACTCATGATGATAGAGTCTATAGAGTCCATATTAATGTGAACATGAGGAAGTTGCTGGGTATGCATAATTGCAAGTGAGGACGGTGAGTCCTCAATGTCCATACTCTCTGAAGAACTCCCAGGTTCTGTGTCTGTAATGACTTTCTCCCATTTTTTTGTAGCATCACCTTCTTGCATAGGTGAGCTAGAGGTTAGGTCAACCACATTCACATGTTCTTGTGTTCCTGGTTGAACTCTTCTTAAAGGTCTCCTCGCTAGTTTTTCCCTAAAATAAGATATCTCAAGTTGCTGATCATTGAACCTATTGTGAAGGGTAGTCACCTGAGATTCAAGGTGACTAACCTTAGAGACTAAATAGGAGCATGTTTTTGACAGTTTTTGCACTTTTAGTCTCAGATTCCCCTCTTCTTTATCAGAAGAATCATTGGGGGATGAGATGATTGGACCAAAGTCCTCTCTCTCACCACCAGCTTCAGGTTCTTGGCTGCTGGATTTCCTCTGCTCATTGACATTCTCAGTTGAGATGTCAATGGGCTGAGTTGCCATGGTTGAGGTCTTAATAATGTAATCACTTGCAAAAGTGAGAGCCTCTTCCATATGGATATCCTGAATAGGTTCAGAAGTATCCACCTCAGTTATAGGTGATTGATGTGGGCTAGACTAAGGAGACTCAGGAGTACTCATCTCTCTTTGAGTAGGGGAAGAGAAGAGAGACTCATGGTACTCACTGAAACCTAAGTCTTCATCAGTATAGAATGAAAGGTTGGGAATGGGTTGATTTAGATCTAAAGGCTGGGGATGGTAGCTGTCCCCTGAAGGTTGTTCACTTGAGTGTTGAGACTCAGAGTGAAGGCTTAAGGCAGTTTGGCTTGTGAGCTCATCAGGGTGAGCATGAGGAACCTCAGCCCTGATAGTTGAAGAGATGGGAGTGGTTTGCTTCTCAGGGGAAGTGGGAGCTCTAGTGTCCACTTCCTTCTATATCGGTGAGTATATGGGGACCTGCACAAACTCAATAGCTTGAGCAGGGGTTCGTTTGGATTTTCTTTGGTAGGTGAGGGTTACTTGAGGCCTTTTTGGTGGTAGAGAGGTAGAAGGTGTGGGTTCAACACTAGCTTGTGTTGCTAGGTTGTCACCTTGAGCAATGAGCTCTAACATTTTGGGTACAAGGGCTGTTTCTACCCCTGAGAAGCCTACAGTTGGCTTCTTCATGATTTTAAAGATGTCGGGCTTCATCTGTCCCAATTTAAGAATATTATCTGTTTCCCTCAACTGTGAGCCCAGTTCACAGTTGAGAATGTGTTGAACATATCTAGGAAACATATAATACTCTAAGGAGTCCAAGTTAGCAAGGAAGTTTGTATAGACAAATTGAGAGTACCTGAATTTGACCCCTTGAACCATTCCATGCACTATGAAGGAGGGATCCTCAGGAATCTTGTCCCACCCTTCATGCTTGTTTGACAAGCTGTGGATAACCACATGGAGCATATATTTCCACTGGGATGAGACCTTCCCTTTCCTGAAGGTCTTTACAGAGAAATCTCCCTCATAGCTCATCTACTCAAAGGAATGATTGACAGCTTCCTTTGGGAAGGACAACTCACCTTCTTCATCATCCAGCTGTAAGTGAGGGCTGGAGTGATGAAGATTGTTCTCCCTTGCACTGTGGCAGACAGTGCCTTCTCCCTATCCATGATGACCTCTTGGCAGGTCTTCCAAAATTCAAGCAGATGATCCTCATAGAGAGTAGGATCAATGGCTAGGGAGGTGAAGTAATTTGATAAAGCTAAGAACTGGCAAATCTCAGAGAAACTATCATCTTTCTCAGAGCTTAACAGAGCAACCTGATTGTGTTGCCTGTGAAGTTGCATGGAGAAATCTGGGTTGTTTCTGCGGTTGAGGTTGGCCATTTGAGAAGCTTAAGGATGAAGAAAGGTGAAAAGCAAAGGCAGTTTGGGAATTAGGTTTGAGAATAGTAGAATTGAAGAAGATAGTGAGGGAGAGGGGGAACCGTTGGGTATTTATGTGAAAAGGATTTGAAACAAAGTTAATGAAAGATTATAAACTTTGAAATCCGAATGTCGGTCCCACCTCTGAAAAAGTAGTTTACTTTTGCTCAAAAAATAGTTTTCTTGGAATTTGAAAAGCTCCGAAGGTAAATTATCTTCGGAAGTTTTAATGAAAAAGCTTCCAAAGCTAAAATGACTTCGGAAGAATTTCCTGAGAATCTTGAAAATTTTGCTTCGGATGAGAAATAAAAACTTGAATGCGTTGTATATATAACAACAAAGCTTCCGAGAGTTAATTTTGCTTCGGAAGGAAAAAGTCCTTGAAAACAAATAAGTGTCTGAGACAAGTATTTAAGCTTCGAAAGATAGATTGAAAAAGGTAAAATTTCTTAGACAGTTATTTATTTTTAAGACATGATTTTCTTCCGAAGATAAAAATATATATTCCGAAGGATCAGAAAATTTTCAAAAATCTAAGGAAAATCTTTAAAAATGAATTTTTATCCAAAGAAAACATGAGCTTATGAAAGTGATGAACTAGACAACTTAGGACACACATATTTTAAGAAATAAGTAGAATTAGTTTTAAGAAAAAATCTATTCAAAGTTAATCATCCCAATAGCTGATATTAGATATTTAAATCTCTGTTCATCAAAAGCTTTTGTAAACAGATCAGCATATTGTTCATTTGTATGAACTTTGACTAGTTTAATTAATCCCTTTCATAGTTATCTCTTATTAAGTGATACCTGATATTGATGTGTTTGGTCCTTGAGTGCTGCACAGGATTCTCAGTGATAGAGATAGCACTATTGTTGTCTATGTGAATGGGAGTCTCCTTGAAGTTAAATCCATAGTCCAGCATCTGATTTTGAATCCAAAGCATTTGAGCACAGCAACTTGCAGCAGCAATGTATTAAGCCTCAGCAGTTGATGCAGACACATAGGATTGTTTCTTGCATTGCCATGAGATAACCCTTCCACCAAGAAATTGACATCCCCCAGATGTAGACTTTGCAGTCATATTGCAACCACCATAATCACTATCTGTATAAGCATACAGATTGAAGTCAGGATTCTTTGGATACCATAAACCAAGTGTTGAAGCACCTTTGAGGTATCTTAGAATCCTCTTGACAGTGATGAGGTGAGACATCTTAGGGTTGGCTTGATATCTTGCACAAATGCATGTAGCAAACATGATATCAGGCCTGCTAGCAGTAAGATACATAAGAGACCCAGTCATAGCCCTGTATAAGTGTTCATCTACCCACTTCCCCTCAAGATCAGGTCCAAGGGAGTGGTTTCTGGCTATGGGTGTCTTAGCAATCTTACAATCAGTCATGTTGAACCTCTTGAGTATGTCCTGAACATACTTTGACTGACTTATGAAGATACCATCTTCAACTTGCTTCACTTGAATTCCCAGGAAGAAATTGAGTTCTCCCATTGCACTCATTTCAAATCTGTCTTTCATCAGCTTCTCAAAGTCTTTATAGAGCTTTGGATTGGTTGAACCAAAGATGATGTCATCTACATACAAGCAATATGTCATTTCACTGTCCTTTGATGAAGAGAGTTCCATCTATAGTACATCTCCTGTATCCATGTTTGCAAAGATACTCAGACAATGTCTCATACCATTTCCTGGGTGCCTGATGCAGCCCATAAAGAGCTTTGTCAAGCTTGCAGATATAATCAGGATGATCAGGGTCTACAAAACCAGGTGGCTGTTTGACATACACCTCTTCATCAATCACTTCATACAAAAAAGCACACTTCACATCAAGTTGAAAGACCTTGAAGTTCTTGGATGCAGCAAATGCCAGGAATATCCTAACAGCTTCTAGTCTTGCTACAGGAGCAAAAACATCAGTGTAGTCAATCCCTTCTTCTTGTGTGTATCCTTGAACAACTAGTCTAGCCTTGTTCTTGATGATAATGCCTCTATCATCCTTCTTATTCCTAAACACCCATTTGGTTCCAATGTTAGTCTTCTCATGAGGAAGAGGACAAAGGTTCCAAACTTTTTGCCTTTTGAATTGAAGCAACTCTTGTTGCATAGCTTCAACCCAACTTCCATCCTTTAGAGCCTCATCAACTTTCTTTGGCTCTATCTAGGATAAGAAACAAGAGTGAAGACAAACATTTGCTTCATGGGTTTGTCCTCTTGTTCTTACCCTGTGACAACATCTCCAATGATGTTTGTGGTGGGGTGAGACTTGTGGATCCTAAGCTGAGGGATCACAACAAGTTGCTGAGAGGGATCTAAATTTGAGAAATTTAAATCTGGCATAGATGATTCACCCTCCACATCTTATCAAGATTGACTTGAACCCATGAGTGTGACATCATTGGTGTTGTCATCTATGGTGTGGTTATTAGCATCAAGGAATTCTTGATCACTTTCACCACCACCATTGTTGTCATCCACAATTGAGGTATCTTTATCTGTTTGTGGAGCCTCTGAGCTAGAATTTGAAGGCACCCCAGATGAATCAGCTGAGTTTGTCATTTTAGTGTTGATAGAAACCTCATTTGCTGAAGTAGTTCCAACTCGAGCTGAAGATGTATGAGTTGAAAGTCTTCTTAGCTCAAATCTTGGATCAGGATCACCTGTATTTTATTTTTGTACAGATCCTGAAACATTCTAACAAGATTTGTTAAAAAAGTTGGTAACTAAATCAAGATCAAATAGCCAATCAGGACCAGAACCAGCCACACAAGGTGTGTGTTCATTGAAAGTCACATTGGCTGACTCCTCAACAATTCTAGTTCTGAGATTGTATACTCTATAATCCTTAGCCTGAGAAGAGTATCCAATGAAGTGTCCATCATCTGATTTCTCAGCAAATTTGGCAATTTGATTTTTGGTATTCAAGATGGTGCAAGGACATCCAAATGACCTGAGAAAGCCAATGAAAGGTTTCCTCTTGTGCCAAAGTTCATAAGGAGTCTTACCATGTGTCTTAACTACTAAAACTCTGTTTTGCACATAGCAAGCAGTGTTTACTGCCTCTGCCCAGAAGGTGATGGGCAGTTTAGAGTCAGACAACATAGTTCTTGCAGCTTCAATTAGTGTCCTGTTTCTCCTTTCAGCACAAAATGCATCACAAAATGCATATTGTCTTGTAATACCTTTTTCATCACAAAATGCATCAAGGGTTTGATTCTTGAATTCAGTCCCTTGATCACATCTTATGGTTTTGACCTTGTGATCACTTTGATTCTCAATTTTTAAGATGAAATTCTTCAGAATCTCAGGGGTCTCATCCTTAGTTCTAAGAAAGAAAACCCAAGTGAATCTTGTAAAATCATCTGTGATCACCAAACAATAAGAGGTCCTTCCTAGACTCATTACACTGGTTGGGCCAAAGAGATCCATATGTAATAAGTGTAAGGGAGTAGTGATGGAGTTCCTTTCCTTAGGCTTGTGAGATACCTTATATTGCTTCCCTTTTAGGCATGCAACACAATGATCATCACTTGTAAACTCTTTCTTTGGCATTGCAGTTACCAAATCATGTTTAATTAGTTTATTCATGTTCTTAAAGTTTACATGGCACATTCTTTTATGCCATAAGAAAGACTCATCACTGCTGGCTTTAGACAGAAAGCATGAAACTTCTCCAGAGGGAGATGTTTCTTGCAAGTCCATCTTGTACATGTTCCCTTTCCTGGGGGCTCTAAGCAGGATGTGCTCATGAGGAATGACCACTCCAGGCTTGAGAACAATGCACTCATGCTCAGTAAAGAGCATGTTATGACTCTGATCGCAAAATTGGGATACACTCAGAAGATTGTACCCAAGCTCCTTGACAAAGTTTACCTTTTTAATGCTGAGCTTATCATTTGTGATCTTGCCCCTTCCAGAAATATAACCACCTTCATCTCCTCCAAAAGCAACTGGTCCTCCATCAATCCTCTTAAAGTTATATAGTAGTGACCTATTGCATGTCATGTGCCTGGAACAACCAATATCAATGATCCAGACATTCTTGTTTGTCTTGAGTTGTTCCTGCATAAAGAAAATGATTAGTTACATTTGGAAACCCAAGCCTTATTTGTCTTGGGCTCACTAAGTATGATAGAAGGTAATGCAACAGTAACAGATCCTATGGTTGTGCTAGGAGGATCTTGAGCTGTTGTTGATGGAGAATTTTCAGTCACTTGGTATTTCTTAGACTTCCACACCACCTTTGGAGTCTTGGACTTGACCTTCAAAACTTCGGAAGTTTTTGGGACTTCGGAAGTTTTAATGACTGAACCTTCGGAAGATTCTGCAGTCACTGCAGCAGACTTCAGTGCTTCGGAAGAATTCCCTTCTTCCGAGACCAACTTCTCTTGCAAAGGTAATTTTCCATTTGCCTTCTTCTTAGATTTGGAGCTTCCGAAGGAAACAGATTTTCCTTCCGTAGCTTGAATCTTCTTGGAACTCTTTGAAGTCTTTGTCTTGGTCATATGGACAGTACTTTTAGGATTGTATGGACAATCCTTAGCAATGTGAGAGGTACTTTCACACATGACACACAACATTTTCTTCTTCACAAGAGTCTTCTTATGAGAACAAGACTGTCTTTGGTCACATCCCATCTCCACCTTCATCTTTGCAGATGCTGAGACAGTTCTTATGGGCTGGGAACTGTTCTTGGAGTTTGATGGTCCAAGCTGTGCAGCAGTGGTACACGGCAGATCAGTCTTCTTCTTGGTACTGAGATGATTTGAACAAGAACCAGAACTCTTAGCTGAAGAGTTTTGGTTGATGTCTTTAGTCTTTACTACTTCAAACCCTGCAGAGATAAAAACTTGTTTCTACTTAGAGTCAAAAGTAGCCTTGATCACTTGAGCCTTCCTTCCTTTTCTTTTGCTCTTCCTGATCAAGTTCTTTCTCATTGACTTGGTCATCACAGTAATCTTCTTCTCCTCAGAAGGATAGTGGCCCTTCTTAGAATCCTCCTCTTCACTCTTCTCAGAGAAATTCTTCACTATCTCTTCTTCATTCTCTTCACTTATAGGATCTATGAGAGGAAGCTCATCTTCACAAGTTCCACACCTAGGAGATCTTATAGACAAGATTGTGTGTGGAGGAGCTATCTCATTGGATCCCAGTCCCTGTCTATTTTGATAACACACCTTTTGTGCAGGGATGAGGATATCATGTTCTTGAAGGTCTCTTCTTCAAGAACACTCTTTTCTGCCCTGGCTTTGCTGATCACAAGCTCAGCCTGGCACTCAGTCAGCTTGGTTATGAGATCTTTGATTTGAGTCCTAAAATCTGTATGCTCATGTTTTAGAACCGAAATGGTTTTCTCTAAGTCCTCTATCTAATTTATAATCATTTTGACACTTTCTAAAATCAGATTTTAAAATGTTTAAGGACTCAAGATCAGATCTCATCTCCAAGTTATAAGACCTGTATCTATTAACTTTAGCAATGCATTCAGGAGTACAGAGATGTTCCAATACATTGGCTTCATCATGATCTGCCATTAGTGCTTGGTTTGGAGAAGCATCTTCCACCTGAAATCTCTAGTCAAAGCCTCCTTCTTCAACAGCAACAGCAGCTTGTTGTTTTGGCTTTTCATTTTGAGGGGCTTTCTCAGTGTAGTTTGGTCTGGTTTGTGTTTGGCCACCATTTGTTTTAGGTGCCTTACACTCTCTAGCAAAGTGGCCCATCAGGTTACAGTTGTAACACTTGACTTTGCTTTTGTCCAAGCCAAACTTTCCACTGGTTGCATTGCTTGGAAACCTCCTTCCAGTTCTCTTGTAGAACTTCTTGGCTCTATGAGTGAGAAGAGCCATCTGCTGGACTATTTCCATATATTCCAGATCATCTGGATGGATACAATCCAGGTCTTCAAGAGTGAAAAGAGAGTTGCCACAGCTTTCATCAGAAGACACAAAGGCTTGAGAAGAGCTTGTCTCTTGGAATGGGCTTCCTTGAGTGTAGTTCTCCCTGGGTGTCTCTGGGAATGTGATGAAAGGACCCTTTAGTGAATTGTCAGGGTAGCATATGAGATGATGTTGGGGTTCTATGCTATCCCTTTCAACCACATGCAGGGCTGAACCTAATTGATTGTTGGAGTTGCCAGATGAACCTTGCATGTTCATCTCCATCTGGTAGCCACTGAGAATCCCATATAACTCTGTCAGAGTAAGAGTTTTGAGTTTTTCAGTCCTCTTGATCACCACACAATAGTGTGTCCATTGCCTAGGAAGTGAGGACATGAACTTCCTTACAATGTCTCTATTTTCAAGAGGAACTCCTCCATCCACAAGGGTATCCACTATCTCAACATACCTGAAGTATTGCTAATCATGGTTTCACCTGTTTTGAAGTGAAGTTTTCAAACTGCTGCTTCAGGAGATCTTTCTTGTTCTCCTTGGCTTCAGAGGAGCCTTCATACATCAGTTTTAGTGCATCCCACAGCTGTTTAGCTGTTTTGCACTTCTTGAAACCTCTGTACACAGAGTTTGGAAGGGCAGTTTGAAGAGCTGTCATGGCTTTTCTGTCAATCTCTACTCTCTTCCTATCTTCATCAGAGTAGTTAGCCACATCTTTGGGGGATCATACCAGCACTAGTAGCAGAAGGAGTGTTGGGTATGAAAGGTCCATTTTCAACAGACTCCCACATTCTTGAGTCTAGAGACCTGATGAAACCTTCCATTCTCATACACCAGGTATCAAAGTCATCAAGAGTGATCAGTGAGGACTTGTTCATGGTTCTAGTTTCTATATCAGTTTTGGAAATGGCTGCCATTTGAAAGTTTAGTATTTGTGTGTGTGAAGGATCTTAAGATGGTACGATCTTATATCAAGAGCGTGAAAAGCTCTGATACCAATTGCAGGACCGGTGAAGGGTGGTCACTTATAACACAACAACACAAAGAGGAGATTAACCAAACTTAATCAAATAGTAAACTGGATTAACCACAAGAATGATATTAGAAACACAAGTAATAAGTAAAAGACAGAACAAGAGAACACAAGAGATTTAGTTTCAAGGATGCAGTATATTGCTTTCTCAAGTTCTATTACAAGTGTTACAAAGCATAAAGAAAGATACAAGAACATGGAATACTTATACTACAACCTACAGCCGGCTATACTTTGAAAGCCAGTTGGATACAATTGACTAGACACAAACAAAATCAATTGTAGAATCAAAAGGCATATCTGCCTTTTGACTTGTGACTATGACATGCCATAGCTCACATCCTAATATATTACAAAAAGGATAAAAGTACATAAAGTAGAAAGCATGGACTCAAGACCTTAATGTATAGTTACCAAAAGCATGGACCTTTCACCAACTCATGTAAGTTGGTGACTTTACAAAGTTGCAGCAAAAAGGTGGTCCAGCTTTATGGTAAAGTACATCACATAAAGGCATATCTCTAAAAGTCTTCGGAAGAAATCTGTCTTCACTCTTTGGCTTCGGAAGACTTCACTTTTGGCTTCAGAAGATATTGGTCTTGGCTTCGTAAGATTTTACACTTAGAATATTTCTAGTACATGGTGTAAAACTTCCGAAGCATTTTGTCACACCCCCGCTAAAAGCGGAAACACGGGGATGTAACGAGACCGGGATCGTCATAACACATGGTAAGCGATAGAGAGCAATATAGATAAATGATGACATGCGTGTCATGACGACACCCGACAACAAGGGGACTTGTGTCGTGTTTAGTCAATGTTCACGACAACATAGCCATAAGCAACATGATGATGATAACACATATACACATATGACGAAAATGTAAATGTTAATTCCCACAACCCGGGAACAAGTTTCAAATGTTGATAATTGTTTACATGCGTTAACATTGTTCAAAAAGATTGTTTATCAAACATGAGCTAAGTCCCAAAAATGCATCCTAGGGTCTCCACTAAGGCAGCACACCTAGATTCCTGGACATGCATGATCACCTGAAAAGATATGCTTAAAACGGTCAACATAATTGTTGGTGAGCTCGCAGGTTTATGTAATAAAAATGTAAGTGATGCTGTAATAAGTAAGAGCGTCGGAATACCGTGAATACAGTTATTACACAAGTAAATATCACATGACATGAGCTTTGCAACCAAACCTAGCGACGTACACAAAGAAATTGTCGGCATATATTCACCCAAGGGCCCGTTCCTGGCCACTGATGGTACCAACTAGTATACCATCGAACGAGGGTGGGGGTGTCAACCCAGTAGTACTACCAATACCTAACCGTCGGTTCCCACACTGGAATTAAATAGTTGCAAAGATAGAACCACACAGCAGACCCAAGCATGTATCAAATAGTACTTGCAACACAGTATCACGTTGATTCCTTGTATGTAAAATGTATGAGAGTTGTACAGCATAAAAATTGTGTAAGCATACTTTTCCCCCAATTTGTAAATGATTGAAATATTGTATAAGCGTAAAAAGGGGCCACGAAACTCACTTTTAAGGTGGTAAGTATGTATGAGCGATGTATCCCAAATGTTGAATGCAAATAAACAGTCAAACACCTATTGACAGTTATTGTATAGCATTAATGATATGATATATATATATAAGCGCGCAATAATGATGGGTCGGTTCGGGTCGTATCGGATGGGTCACGCACAACACACACAGACTGACACACGTACTAGACCTTATGTAGATCCAAGTACAAGACATTGTCGCCATTAATGATGATGTTTAAATAAAAGTATCGTTGTTTATTGAAGAAGCATTGAATAAGTGTCAATAGTTATAAGTCAATTCGGTCGTTGTAAAGCGTTAGTTCAATTTGTTCAAAATAGTTTCTGTGCCCTTTCTCGCGTTGACTTTAATCTTTGTGGCCGAACAATGGCATTATTGTGTTAGTGTTACCTCGACACCACACGACATACTCACACCACGCACAAGGGGTCAAACACAACAAATTCAGTCGCATAACAAGGTCAGACGCACGACTCAACCTCCATTCGTGCGAATCAACCCTCAATCGTGCGAATCAGCTTCATTCGTACGATTGAGCCTTCATTCGTATGATTGGCCTTCAGTCGTACCACACAACACCCAATCGCACGACTCAACTTCCATGCGCACGAATCAACCTTCAATCGTGCGAATTAGCTACTTTCGTACGACTGAACCTTCATTCGTGCGATTGGACTCCAGTCGTGCGAATCACGTTCATTCGCACACATTCAGTCGGTCACCTGACTCAATCGCACACAATCACTCAATCGCATGACTCAATCGCATATACCCATTCGCACGCATGACTCAATCGCATACAGACACTCAGTCGCACAACTCAGTCGCACGACATGCCTAGTCGCACAACTCAGTCGCGCGATTGACTCAGACGCATGATCCAGTCGCACGACCCACTCAGTCGCACGGCTCAATCGCATGGATGACCCAGTCGCCTGATCTGCAGAATCGCGACTGTGGTCGGGATGAGCAGCCCCCGAGCTGCTCTAAACACGGGTTTTACACCACAAGAACCTCCAGAAACACTCAACAAACATACACAAGCATGAAACACAAGCAAAGAGACCTCACACGCACCCATACGACCTTGTATGTTCGGGTTGAACCCGAACACCCGAAACCCTAGTTTGGACAGCCGTGAAAAGGCTAGAAAACGGACAACCAAAGACAACTACCTGCTAGAAAGAAGTAATCTAGGCTGTAGACGGTGTCAAGACGAAGAAAACAAGACCTCTCGGGTTGGATTTGGTGCTAAGATGGTGATTTTGTGTGTGAAGGAGATGAGGATGAAGAAGATGGTGAAATGGGTTTCTAGGGCTGATAAGGGGTATTTATACCCAGCCCAAGTTTGCAAAATTACAAGTTTAGTCCCTGCACTTAACCCCCGAGTTTTCCCAAATTTTGTTCGGTTGAAAAACGACTTTGTTAGGTGTTTTATATTAATTGTAAAAGTTCATTTAATGTTATTATGACTTAAGAAATGGTTATATTAAAACATTTATTATATTTATAAAATAATATATTTAACGTTTTCAAAAATGAGAGTTTTAAAGGTCTTTTTAAGGTCATCACATGGTTATAACGAATACACACACAACGATAATATTGCACACATGATATCCACATAAAGAGTCAAATAATGATGAGGAATGACCAAACATAGAATAGATGACGGACAAACACGTTAATTGACGGACCTTAAAGTGACGGATGTCACAGTATCCCCCAGTTGAGAGAATTTCGTCCCGAAATTCAGCTGGAGTTAGGTCCAAGAGTGTCATCCTCGAAAAGATGTGGATATTTGAGTTTCATCTGATCTTCACGTTCCCATGTAAACTCTGGCCCTCGTTTTGAATTCCACCTTACGCGAACAATAGGTATCCTACTGCGCTTCAGTTGCTTGACCTTTCGATCCATGATCTCAATGGGTTCCTCAACAAAATGAAGCTTGTCATCAATCTTGATTTCCTCGATTGGCACGTGAAGGGATTCATCGGCCAAACATTTCTTGAGGTTTGACACGTGAAAAGTATCATGTACACCGCTAAGCTCTTGTGGCAACCTTAACCGGTAAGCCACTGGACCGATCCTTTCAGTGATCTCAAATGGTCCAACGTATCTTGGGGCTAACTTCCCTTTCTTTCCAATCGAACGACTCCTTTCCAAGGGGAAACTTTGAGTAACACACGATCCCCAACATTGAATTCTAGAGGCTTCCGACGATTGTCGGCATAGCTCTTTTGGCGATCTCGCGCGGCTTTGAGTCGATCTTTGATTTGGAAAATCTTGTCTGTTGTCTCTTGGATGATCTCTGGGCCTGTCAGCTGACTTTCACCAATTTCGGCCCAACAAACGGGAGATCTGCATTTCCTTCCATACAACGCTTCAAATGGTGCACATCCAATGCTTGTATGGTAGCTGTTGTTGTAGGAGAACTCAATCAACGGTAAATGAGCATCCCAGCTACCTCCAAAATCGATTACACACGCTCTCAACATGTCTTCTAGCGTCTGTATAGTGCGTTCACTTTGGCCATCTGTTTGAGGGTGATAGGCTGTACTCATGTCTAACCGAGTGCCCATCGCTTTCTGTAGTGTCTGCCAAAAACGTGAAGTGATTCGGCTATCACGGTCGGATATGATTGACACCGGCACCCCGTGCCGTGTCACGACCTCTTTGATGTACAATCTTGCCAACTTATCCATCTTGTAATCTTCTCGGATAGGCAAGAAATGTGCTGACTTTGTCATTCGATCTACAATGACCCATATCGAGTCATGACGGCTGCTTGTTCTAGGGAGTTTGGTAATGAAATCCATAGCTATGTTCTCCCATTTCCACTCGGGAATTTCAGGTTGCTGTAATAATCCCGATGGTTTCTGATGTTCAGCTTTGACTTTGAAACACGTCAAGCATTGGCTGACGTATAAGGCAATGTCTTTCTTCATGCCTGGCCACCAGTATAGATCCTTGAGATCGTGATACATCTTGTCTGCACCAGGATGAATAGAATATCGCGTCTTGTGGGCTTCATCCATGACTAAGGTTCGAACACCTCCCCATTTGGGTACCCATATGCGATCAATGAAGTACTGAATACCGTCATCCTTGCGAATCATCTGTTTGTCTAACCCCCGGAATTCTTCTCCCGCAAGGTTCTCTTCTTTCAATGCCTCACTCTGTGCAATCTGAATCTGCGCTTTCAAGTTGGTTTGGATGGTCAATCCCAACGCTCGTGCACGCAGTGGTTTCACACGTTCTTTACGGCTTAAGGCATCAGCCACCACGTTAGCTTTCCCCGGATGATACCGGATCTCACAATCGTAGTCGCTAAGAAGCTCTACCCAACGTCGTTGGCGCATGTTGAGTTCCTTCTGATCCAGAATATGTTGAAGGCTCTTATGATCAGTGAAGATGATGCATTTGGTGCCATACAGGTAATGCCTCCAAATCTTGAGTGCAAATACTACAGCTCCCAACTCAAGATCATGAGTGGTGTAGTTCTTTTCGTGCACTTTAAGTTGTCACGAAGCGTAGGCAATCACCTTGTCCTTCTGCATTAGTACACATCCCAATCCTTGATGTGACGCATCGCAGTAAACCACAAAATCATCTGTTCCGTCTAGGAGAGACAGTATCGGCGCGTTGCACAACTTCTCTTTCAACGTTTGGAACGCTTGCTCTTGTGCATAACCCCAGTCAAACTTCTTGTCTTTCTGAGTAAGCAGGGTCAACGGTTGCGCAATCTTTGAAAAGTTCGCGATGAAGCGACGATAATAACCGGCCAATCCCAAGAATTGCCGTATCTCTGATGGTGTCTGGGGCGTATCCCATTTCTTCACCGCTTCGATCTTGCCGGGATCTACGTGAATCCCGTCCTCATTAACCACATGACCCAAAAACTTCACTTCTCGCAACAAAAACTCGCACTTTGAGAACTTGGCGAAAAGTTTCTCTTCGCGTAGCAGCTCCAGAATAGCCCGAAGATGTTCTACATGATCCTCTTTTGATCGGGAGTAGATAAGTATATCGTCTATGAACACGATCACGAACTTATCCAAGTAAGGTTTGCACACCCGATTCATTAGATCCATGAACACAGCTGGTGCGTTTGTCAATCCAAACGGCATGACCAAGAACTCGTAGTGCCCATAACGAGTCCTGAACGCAGTCTTCGGTATGTCGTCCTCAAAAACCCTTAGCTGATGATAACCAGAACGAAGATCGATCTTTGAAAAATACGAAGCTCCTTGCAGCTGATCGAATAAATCGTCGATCCTGGGGAGAGGATATCGGTTCTTCACCGTTAACTTGTTCAGTTCACGGTAATCGATGCACATGCGGAACGATCCGTCCTTCTTCTTGACAAATAGTACCGGTGCTCCCCACGGTGAATGACTTGGTCGAATGAAACCCTTCTCCAGTAGTTCCTGTAACTGACTAGACAACTCTTGCATCTCGGATGGCGCTAGTCGATAAGGCGTCTTTGCTACCGGCGTAGCTCCAGGAACCAACTCAATACGGAATTCCACCTGTCGTGGAGGAGGTAAACCAGACAAGTCATCTGGAAATACTTCTGGGTAATCCCGTACCACTGGAATATCCACCAGTTTCCTCTCTTCGCCTTTCTTTTCAACCACATGAGCCAGAAAAGCGTAGCACTGCTTTCGTAAACTCTTGCGTGCTTTCATGCAGGAGATAAGCTTTAAGCTCTTACCCGGTCGTTCTCCCTGAACCTTGAGTACTTCCCCGTTTGGCATAGGGATACGTACTACCTTGTCTCTACAGACAATCTCTGCTCCATTCTGAGACAACCAATCCATACCCACAATCACATCGAAGCTCCCTAGCTCGAAGGGTATCAAATCTATCTCAAAGGTATGATCCTCCAGCGTCAACGAACACTTTCTAATAATCTCATCGGCCTGAGCAACTCTACCATTGGCCATTTCTACAGAGTAGCTAGTTTCTAGCCTACTAGGACTCAAATCAAGTAATTGCACAAACTCAGAAGATATGAAACTATTGTCTGCTCCAGTATCAAATAATATAGATGCGAAGTGATGATTGAGTAAGTGCGTACCCGTGACAACATTCGGGTCCTGACGAGCATCATTGGCTCCAATGACGAATGCGCGTCCCCGAGCTGCATTTCCCTGAGTAGCCGGGCCTTGATTCCCAGCGATAGCCAACACCTGCTGCTGGTTGTTCCCCTGTTGACCCGGTGCCCGATTCAGCCTGGGGCACATATTCCTGTAGTGATCGGGGCTCCCACACTCAAAGCAAGCCCTTGCATTCCCGGCGGGGTTAACCGCGTTGACGGGTGCTACAAGATTCGGCGCAGTTCTGCAATCTCTTGCCAAATGACCCGGGCGCCTACAGTTAGCACACACCCGGCACTGCGTCCCTGGGGGATGATGATAATTGCACCTTTCACATTTGGGGTGCGGCCCCACATACTCTCTTCTGGCCTGAGACACGGCCACGAAATTCCTGGTCGGCTTAGACCTCTTCTCAAACTTTCCGGCACTCGACCGGCTCGATTCCCCAACATCCTTTCTCTTCTCGGCCCCTCGGCCCAAAACCCCTGTTCTAACCATCTCATCAGTCAAAGCGCCAGCTTTCAGAATTGCGCTCTGAATAGTAGGAGGAGCGGCTGCTGTGACCATAGCTCTAATTTGAGGCGCGAGTCCCCAAATGTACCTTTCAATCCTCTTTGATTCCGGCGTGACTAGGTGCGGAACCAGTCGTGCAAGCTCATGAAAACGATCAGTATAAGCTGCATGCCCTGCCCCCACCATAGCATGATTCCAGAACTCATGCTCCAGTTTCTGCATCTCGTTGAGAGGGCAGTATTCCTCGGTAATCAAGGCTTTGAACTCGTCCCACGACATTTGCATCGCAGACTCTCTTCCTCGTGCTTGAATCTGGGTGTTCCACCAGGTTAGGGCTTTACCCTGTAGAGAACAAGTGGCATACTTGATCCTCTGGCTGTCGAGGCACTCACTGATGTCGATCACTGCCTCCATCTTTTCCAACCACCTGGTTAGGGCTATCGCCCCACCTTTCCCATCAAATTCCCTTGGCTTACAAGCCACGAACTCCTTGTACGAACATCCCCGACGAGCATTAACCACACCAGTTTCGATACCGGCAGTACCACCATTTCCGGTTTCCTGGTTGCTCTCGTTTCCAGTCGGGTTCCCGTTTCCCGTTTCAGTTTCTATCCCCCCTTGGGCTCCATCATCGTTGCCACCATCCCCGTGAGGGTGGTGTTGTTGAAGTGCGTCGCTCACTTGAGCCACGATAGTAGGAATCAGCGCGGCCAATTGTTGAGCGATCAGGGCTGCCATGTCGGCGTTCCCTGTTCCTTGACTGTTAGTGGCAGGAGCATCATTTGCTCTTGGTGCTCTGCCTCTACCTCGGCCTCTGCCCCTTGGGGCTTCACTCCCGCCACTACTGCTACGGGTGACTCTTCGAGGCGGCATGTTCTAATCATAAAAGAGGTAACATATCAGCTTTAGTCACCATAAGATACACAAGTATTCCACTTATCAAATTCCAATGTTCATGTTCCGGTCGGTCAAGACCACCATGCAGCCCGTTTCAAGCATATTCTCGGTATACCGGTGATGTTTATATATAGGGTTCCCCGCAGCGTTCCCACCACACCCACGATGTACCGAGAATGATGCCTGATCTGGTTACATGACATCCGACTTTCCTTTACATCATATCCATAATAATCCATCAAGTCCATGTATTTCATGTCAATATCATGCTTATTGTCATCACACATCACAACAGTTGTAAGTCCATGTATACAATCACGTTTAGTCTAGCGGAGGTTGTCTATTTCCTCGTCTTTCGAGGTTTCAGACATATTCCTCCTCAGAGTTAATCTCAATGTCCAAGGTCAAGCGCAATAACATGATCTGTGAAGATCTCTTCGGGTTTAATACTCGGATCTGATAAACTAACTCGGCGCGCAGAGGGAACGGAAGATCCAATAGAAGCGTCCCCATAAAAGAGTGAGCACAAGGGCTCTCTCATAGGGTGGAAAGATCACATAACAAATAGATGAACAATTCAAGCAGCGAGGAACACATACGCGAGATATAATATGCATACAGAGTCCTAGCATGCAAATCTACATGAAGGTTCCTAGGTTATAGTCTAGGTCAAGCGTATTGCCTAATTCTCTATAACCAATGGCTCTGATACCAATCTGTCACACCCCCGCTAAAAGCGGAAACACGGGGATGTAACGAGACCGGGATCGTCATAACACATGGTAAGCGATAGAGAGCAATATAGATAAATGATGACATGCGTGTCATGACGACACCCGACAACAAGGGGACTTGTGTCGTGTTTAGTCAATGTTCACGACAACATAGCCATAAGCAACATGATGATGATAACACATATACACATATGACGAAAATGTAAATGTTAATTCCCACAACCCGGGAACAAGTTTCAAATGTTGATAATTGTTTACATGCGTTAACATTGTTCAAAAAGATTGTTTATCAAACATGAGCTAAGTCCCAAAAATGCATCCTAGGGTCTCCACTAAGGCAGCACACCTAGATTCCTGGACTTGCATGATCACCTGAAAAGATATGCTTAAAACGGTCAACATAATTGTTGGTGAGCTCGCAGGTTTATGTAATAAAAATGTAAGTGATGCTGTAATAAGTAAGCGCGTCGGAATACCGTGAATACAGTTATTACACAAGTAAATATCACATGACATGAGCTTTGCAACCAAACCTAGCGACGTACACAAAGAAATTGTCGGCATATATTCACCCAAGGGCCCGTTCCTGGCCACTGATGGTACCAACTAGTATACCATCGAACGAGGGTGGGGGTGTCAACCCAGTAGTACTACCAATACCTAACCGTCGGTTCCCACACTGGAATTAAATAGTTGCAAAGATAGAACCACACAGCAGACCCAAGCATGTATCAAATAGTACTTGCAACACAGTATCACGTTGATTCTTGTATGTAAAATGTATGAGAGTTGTACAGCATAAAAATTGTGTAACCATACTTTTCCCCCAATTTGTAAATGATTGAAAAATATTGTATAAGCATAAAAAGGGGCCACGAAACTCACTTGTTAGGTGGTAAGTATGTATGAGCTATGTATCCCAAATGTTGAATGCAAATAAACAGTCAAACACCTATTGACAATTATTGTATAGCATTAATGATATGATATATATATAAGCGCGCAATAATGATGGGTCGGTTCGGGTCGTATCGGATGGATCACGCACAACACACACAGACTGACACACGTACTAGACCTTATGTAGATCCAAGTACAAGACATTGTCGCCATTAATGATGATGTTTAAATAAAAGTATCGTTGTTTATTGAAGAAGCATTGAATAAGTGTCAATAGTTATAAGTCAATTCGGTCGTTGTAAAGCGTTAGTTCAATTTGTTCAAAATAGTTTCTGTGCCCTTTCTCGCGTTGACTTTAATCTTTGTGGCCGAACAATGGCATTATTGTGTTAGTGTTACCTCGACACCACACGACATACTCACACCACGCACAAGGGGTCAAACACAACAAATTCAGTCGCATAACAAGGTCAGACGCACGACTCAACCTCCATTCGTGCGAATCAACCCTCAATCGTGCGAATCAGCTTCATTCGTACGATTGAGCCTTCATTCGTATGATTGGCCTTCAGTCGTACCACACAACACCCAATCGCACGACTCAACTTCCATGCGCACGAATCAACCTTCAGTCGTGCGAATTAGCTACTTTCGTACGACTGAACTTTCATTCGTGCGATTGGACTCCAGTCGTGCGAATCACGTTCATTCGCACACATTCAGTCGGTCACCTGACTCAATCGCACACAATCATTCAATCGCATGACTCAATCGCATACACCCATTCGCACGCATGACTCAATCGCATACAGACACTCAGTCGCACAACTCAGTCGCACGACATGCCTAGTCGCACAACTCAGTCGCGCGATTGACTCAGACGCATGATCCAGTCGCACGACCCACTCAGTCGCACGGCTCAATCGCATGGATGACCCAGTCGCCTGATCTGCAGAATCGCGACTGTGGTCGGGATGAGCAGCCCCCGAGTTGCTCTAAACACGGGTTTTACACCACAAGAACCTCCAGAAACACTCAACAAACATACACAAGCATGAAACACAAGCAAAGAGACCTCACACGCACCCATACGACCTTGTATGTTCGGGTTGAACCCGAACACCCGAAACCCTAGTTTGGACAGCCGTGAAAAGGCTAGAAAACGGACAACCAAAGACAACTACCTGCTAGAAAGAAGTAATCTAGGCTGTAGACGGTGTCAAGACGAAGAAAACAAGACCTCTCGGGTTGGATTTGGTGCTAAGATGGTGATTTTGTGTGTGAAGGAGATGAGGATGAAGAAGATGGTGAAATGGGTTTCTAGGGCTGATAAGGGGGTATTTATACCCAGCCCAAGTTTGCAAAATTACAAGTTTAGTCCCTGCACTTAACCCCCGAGTTTTCCCAAATTTTGTTCGGTTGAAAAACGACTTTGTTAGGTGTTTTATATTAATTGTAAAAGTTCATTTAATGTTATTATGACTTAAGAAATGGTTATATTAAAACATTTATTATATTTATAAAATAATATATTTAACGTTTTCAAAAATGAGAGTTTTAAAGGTCTTTTTAAGGTCATCACATGGTTATAACGAATACACACACAACGATAATATTGCACACGTGATATCCACATAAAGAGTCAAATAATGATGAGGAATGACCAAACATAGAATAGATGACGGACAAACACGTTAATTGACGGACCTTAAAGTGACGGATGTCACACATTTCTACTTCAATTCTTTAGTGCATGCTTGCAGAGAGACTTTGGATGTTTTGTGTTGCATCAGACTTATAGGAATCCTTACATATATATAATTATATAATTTTTTTCTTGGTAAAATTATTCTTTTATTTTACTAAACTTTGAGAAACCTTAACAGGCTTCCTTCTTGAAAAAAAATCATTTGTACTCATAACTCAAGTTCAATAATTCTCAAATATCTTAAATAAATTAAGATTGAACTACGGTTTCTTCAAATTAGTAAATAATATTATTATATTTCTAAGTAAACAAAAGTTCGTATTAAAATTAATTTACCAATTTATGTTAACTTTGCTTTTTAGATAACATAATTTCTATGTTATAAGATCCATAAATTTATATTTCAAGTCACATGTCAAAATAACTTAGTCACTTGTCACCTTTGTCATCTAGTCATAACCTAACATTCATAATAACATATTTCAACTCATAACGACTTATAACTTGTAAAATATACAAATTTTCATAATAATGATTATAAAACATATAAATTTTCATAAACATAATATAACCCATTTGGTATTTTTGTTGACTTTTAACATACAGTTATGACTTTTTATAAAATCATCAACTAGTAATTTGATCAAATATAGATCTATAAATATTTACTTTTTAATACAAGTAATTATTATTTAAATCATTTTATAATGTATTCTAAAATATTATCTTGAAACTCCCTAACTATAAATACATTATTCTCAACAAAATATTATTTGGGGAACACTCATAGGAAAAGAGATGGGTACTCTTATGTAATATTGGATATTTTGGGTGGTATTTATTGTACAAAGTATATTTTTATATTTTACTTTTTACAATTAAATTACATTCAATTATTCAGATAGAATGTGTATAACTATATATTTTAGTATTGATGATACGTTATTAATATGTCGTGTATCAAGTAATTGTGTTAATAGTATTTATGTCGGATAAATTAACAATCTGCAAGTTCGAGTTTTTAGATTAATTTAGATTATTTTCACTTATATATTTTGAGTTCAAAAATAATTTGTAACACTTAAAAGTATTTATTAGTACGTATATATATTAATTCACCAACATTCGTGTGTGTCGGTAGTACCACGTGTAGACGGGTAATTACACCGATTCACTAATGCATGTAATGTTCTGTATGGAACTGGCAATGCATGAAGCAACTTCAAATAAATGAAACTTAATTGAAATTCATGTACGATACGCGTAATTATACCAAAATTAGGGTCGAGTACGGACAAGAAGTTGTCGCTTGTCATAGAGTACAAGTTTGAAAAGTGGTGAGGTGGTGATGTGTGTATGTTGGTCGAGTCTTTGAAGGAGGAAGGGTAAGAGGTATAATGTGTGTTTGGGTGGTTGATGTGTATGAAGTATATTAGATCTAGGAACAATAGATCTAGATCATTTTGTATAGGCTTAGAACTTTTATCATTACTTGTACTGAATGATTATAATTCATTATTTTGATGTATGCATTATGTATATAGGTTAACCCATATGTGTGTTGATTTGTGTATGATTGCAGGTACAAACATAATACTTGGCCAATTACTGAAATTGACTAAGTGTAAGAAACATCTACGGATGATCATTTTGTTCTTCCGTAGATATGTTTCTTACAAGCAACAAACATCTGAAGATCCTCTGCGGATGAACAATCAGCTCTAGAGTTCAAGTGAAGTCAAACTTAGAGTTCAAGTGAAGACTCCTGCAGATGATCAAATACCTTCAAAAGATAATGTACCTTCGGAAGAATAAATTACCTCCGAAAGACCTGTTAAGCTGAGGAGTCCAAACACTTGTATTTAAATAATACAAGTGTTACAAGTCAACAAGTCAACATGACAGTTGTGGAAATTCCAAGAGATCTGATGTTTCCTTAACAAAAACATGTGTGCCTATAAATATGGATCCTAGGTTTCACATCGAAAGGGGACGAACACGAACACACGAGCAACCAAACGGCAAACCCAAACATCACATCAATCCACACAAACATAAACCCTAGCAGCCGTCACATCAACATCAACACGTTCAAAGCATTTATTGTTTATGTCATTCATTATTTATTCATCTGTAATCATTAATTAATTTTAATGAAATACGTTTGAATCAAATCCTGTTTGCTTATTAATTGTGTTCATATCATTGTGTTCGTCATAATCATTATTCATAATATTTGATATTTATTTATTAAACAATTAAACAAGGTTAATGTTGATTCCGTAAACATTAACTTGATTTCATATTAACACTGATAATTCCTGATTGCGATCCTTGGATTCACAGGTGGTATCAGAGACAAGTGCTCATTGATTTAGATCGATTGATCTATCAGTGTTAATAGTGTTTAATTGTTTTCTTGTTTCACTAGATTTGTCTATTTTTGTTGATTAGATCTACTGTTTTTAAGCAAATCGTTTTTGTGTGAATCAATAAATACAGTGAATTGTCTTTTAGCAAGTACTGTTTTATTTCTTGATTAACTTGGATCAATATTCAAAACAATTGAATAGTATATCTGGGTTATTGATTGACATTCATCAATTGTTCAAGTTTATTTGAACAAGTACATTAACAAAATCCTTGATTTGATAATTAATTATCATTAAAAGGATTGACTGATTCGTGACCACAATTGCTTAATTTTTGTTGATATAGTTTTGTCACTATTTAGTTCATTACCTAAAAGATACTCCGCAATAGTTAAAATCTTAGAGTTTAACTAAGCATGAGTAACTTTGGTGGATCATCATACCAACCTTCAAAGTTGGAAACAAAAGCAGATTTTAAATCCTGGAAAATCAAGTTCAGGAATCATGTGAATTATACTGATTCTGACTTATGGGTTTCAATAACTAAGGTCCTTATAATGACAATAATCAACCCATAAGTACAAAGGATCTGGCACCTGATGATATTAAGAAGGTCAAAGTTGATATTAAAGCATACAACTTGCTTAGTATGGCTTTACCTGAAGAAATATTAATCAGATGTGAGAATTATAAAACAGTAAATTCCTTGTGGAAGATTCTTCATACACTCTGTAAAGGGAGTGATGAAATCAGAAGCATTAGGAAGGACACCCTTCGTTCATAATATGAAACCTTTCATCATATTGAGGGTGAATCAATTCCTCAACAACTCCATAGATTTATACAACTTGTAACAGAGATGAATATCTAGGAGTTGAAATATACAAATGAGGAATTAAACAAAAAGATACTCCATACTTTGCCTGAAAGTTGGAAGCAAACTGTGTCCATGTTCCAGAACACCATTGACCTCAAAGCAACAAGTTTAGATACATTGGTAGCTAAAGTTGAGGCTCTTGAAATGGATAAAAAATCAAGAAACAAGAGTGTGAGAACACATGTATCACCCTATCACTTTAAAGAAACAAAAAGTGCTGGAAGTGCCTTCATCTCCAACAATGATAGTGATAACTCTTGTACTTTGAGTTAAGATAAAGAGGAAGTAAGTTTATATGCATCAAAGCCTTCAAAGAAATCTTCTCAAAGTAAATTAAGAAAAGAAAAAAGGAAAAATTGATGATAGAAGAGATACATCATCATCAAAGTCTTCATCGAATAACAGCCAAACAGAGCCCATCACTGTCATTCTGGACTCTGAAGAAAAAAAAAAGCAGCCTTTGCAGCTTTCAGTTCAAGTTTTCAAGCTTACCTCGGAAGCTCCTTAACATCTGCCAACATTTTCCAGCAAGACTTGGAAGAACTACATCTAGATGTAGTAGAAGAGATGGATCTACAATGGCAAATGGCAATGATTGCTTATAGAGCCAAACAAAATCTTAGGAGAAATAAAAATCCTGACTTGACACAACATCAGCAAAGGTAAGATGTTTCAAATGCAAATGGATACTAGAATGATTTCAAATGATGTTTCAAATGCAATCTATGGACATTTCTCTAGAGAATGTAATCAACAATCAAATCATGACTTGACACAACATCAGCAACACCAGTCTTACCAACCATTATCATCTCAAAGATCTTTCAGACAACCACAACTGACCAACTCATCCCCACCAGCCACAAATACATCAGCACGAACAAGTAACTCTAAAGAAACTGGGCTGACCTTACTTCAAGATGGAACCTGTGACTGAGTATGTATGAGAAGGAAGTCTTGGAATAAAATCAAGCTTTAATGGCTCACATGGGGAACAAAGTTCCACCCATGGCTAGAGAGGTAAGAGATAGGTTATGTTCATCAATATGTGTTGAGGAAGTTGAAAGATATAGAGTCCATGCTCAACAACTGGCTGATAAAGTTAAAGAAATAATGATTTTGAATGAATCTCATATAAGAGAACATAAATTATTTCAAATCAAAATTAACTCTTTACAAAAGGATTTAGATAAACTTGTTTCAGAAAATTAATGTTTAAAAGCACAAGTTGAGCATCTGACCGCTTCCTTAACTAAATCCATGGCTGATCAGAAGTTTCAACTTTCATCTCAGCGATATGAGAAATTATTAAATTGTCATATTGAATCTACGAACAGGTATGGGTTGGGATATAATGTTGTGGCACCTCCTATAAACAATAATTACTCACCTTTACCTGAATCAATGACAAATAACTTATCAAATCATTTTGTGCCAAGCACTAAGTTTGAAACAAACTCTAATCAACGAGTTAATAAGAATGAAACTGAGGTGAATGAAACTGAGTCTTCTGAATCGGAAAATATTAAACAAAATGACTTTGAATTTGACTTTGATGACTTGGATGATTCTGATGAACATGATGATGATCAACTGGACATTGGTAAGAATGTTGCTTTTGAAACAATCATTCTCGAAGTTCTTGAAGAAACAAAGTTGACATATCATCCAAAACAAATAAACAAGTTGAAGACTATTTGCAAGAGAATAGCTCAGCTAAATGAAGGTCTGCAAGAACTTCATCAGCAACAAAAACCTTGAAATAAAGAAATTGAAAAGTGTGCATCTACTGAGGAAGTACACACATCTTCTGTAGAAAAAGGAAAGAACAAACAATCAGCAAATCTTAAGCAGCAGAAGAAACCTTCTTTAGTAGGAGATTTGTGGAAAACCAAATCTACTTATTCAGTAGATGATTTGCGGAAGGCAAAATCCGAAGCAAACAAATCAAAGCCTCAAAAGATGAAAAAGGATAAATCAACTGCAAAATTGGAGAAGGATGCAAAGCCTCAAAATTTTACAAAGATGGAGAAAGTAATTGATTCTGACAAAGAATCATATGAAATGTATTGCAAATTGTGTGATATGAAAAACCACAATACTGAAGATTGTTACTTTAGTAGTTATTGTTCTAATTGCAATATGAACAATCACATGACATATGACTGCTACTTCAACAAACATTGTGCTATTTGTAACAAAAATAACCATTCAACTTAGGAATGTTCTTTTAACAAAAAGAACAAGACAAAGAGCACAAAGAGGAAACAATCTGATAAAGCTGAATCAGACACTCAATCTACTGCTTGTGAAAAAGATTAAAAAACTAAGAAGCAGCACCAAAAACAAAAGCCAAAACCAAAGGAGAAAACATCCACTGATGTTCAACCTTTAAAGAAAAGAACAACATTTCAGCAATGAAAAACACCTCACAAAAGGACGGATTTGACTGAAAAAGAAACATATGCTGATGATGCTTTCTTTGATAATTTTGAAAAAGGAACTCATGTACCTCATTCAAAATCAAAAGATAATGAAACTTTCAACAATCAAGATTCATTATCAAAACCAAAGCATCAAACCAACAAAAATAAGGTGAATGAAGAAGAGATTGAGAAACCAGAACCTAGTTCAACAATCTCATCTTCAATAGAATCATCCTCACCTGAAACAACTCAGAATGAATCAATTAAAACTAAAATTAATACTGAAACTTCAAGACTTATTCATGAAGGAGTTAAAATTGTAGACACTGCTGGCAAACCCAAGATCATTAAGGCTTGGGTTGTCAATTCTAATTGATTTCTTTCTGTGTGCAGGAACAATCTTGGAGAGCTGGCAACAAGTGGTATGTTGACAGTGGTTGTTCCAGGTATATGACAGGAAACTGTTCACTTCTCCATTACTTCAAGCATAAAAATGCCTCATATGTGGCATTTGGTGGGGATAACAAGGGAGGTAAAATCGTTGGTGAAGAAATGGTAACTAATAGTGTACTCAAGTTTGAGAAAGTAAATTATTGTGAAAAATTGCAGTATAATCTATTGAGTGTATCTCAAATTTGTGATCAAAATTATACCACATTGTTTGATAACACTAATTGTTACATTCTTAAGCCAGGTTTTTCAGTTCCAGAAGAATGGATCCTTCTTAAAGCATCAAAAAAAGGAAACACATACGTTTTGGATATGAACAACACTTCACTCACAAGACATGAAACATGCCTCCTATCTAAGTCATCAGAAGATGAATCTCAATTGTGGCATAGAAGGCTTGTTCATTCTAACATGAAGAACATGAACAAATTTGTGAAAAATGACCTAATCATTGGATTGCCAAAGAAAGAGTTTTATTGTTCAAACCATTGTCCTTGATGTTATAAAGGAAAACAACATAGAGTGTCTCATAAATCCAAAATTATCAATACAAACACTACACCACTCAAATTGCTTCACATGGATCTAATTGGTCCAACCAATATGATGAGCATTGGAAAGAGGCAATATTGTATGGTGATAGTGGATGATTTCACTAGATTCACATGGGTTTTCTTATTAAAACAAAAGAGTGAAACATCATAAAAATTAATGGACTTTGTCATCAAGATTGAGAATCAACTTGATTTAAAAGTTAAAATTTTTAGGAGTGATAATGGGACTGAATTTGTTAATATTGACTTAGATTTATTTTGCAGGAATAAAGGTTTTGCAAGACAATTCAGTGCACCAAGAACTCCACAACAGAATGGAGTTGCTAAAAGAAGAAATAGAACACTTATTGAAGCAGCAAGAATAATGCTAGCTGATTCACAATTGCCAATCACCTTATGGGCTGAAGCAGTGAATACAGCATGCAATATTCAAAATAGGACATTGATTGTCAAAGAACATAATAAAATATCTTATGAGCTTTTTTTAAAAGAAAACCTTACATAGGATATCTTAGAGCTTTTGGGTGTCATGTATCTATTTTAAACACAAAAGAACAATTGGGAAAATTTTCAGAAAAAGCCTATGATGGTTTCTTTGTTGGATATTCTTCAACATAACATTGTGGAAGAAACTCCTAATATATCATTTGATGAATCCTTATTTCCTAAATCAGTTAAAGGATCTTCATGATTGTTTGATATAGATGCACTCACAGATTCATTTAACTCTGGTTATTTGAACAATGCAGGTCCTGCGGATACAAGTTATCCATTTGTTTTTCTAAACATGAATGAAGTGTCATTGTCTTCTGATCCTCCAAGAATACAAACTTTAAGTATCTTGGAACAAGGAACTACAACTAATCTCTACAATGCAATTGATGCAACATAAGAGCAGCATAATAGATCTACATCTTCAGATGAAAACATTTCATCAGCAGCTGCTACCCCTGTATCCGCAGATGAGTGTTCTACATCCGGAGATATGATAATGTCTCAACTGCTGTTCCATCCACCTCTATAGATATTCAAAACATTGGAGATGCTCATCATATCCCATCCGTGGATGTTCCTGTAACTCCTACGGAAGAACAAAATGCTTCCGGAGAAGTTCCTGCGGAAGATATTAATGATGCACCTGATGTTCAAACTCAGGAAGATCACTCCATACCCAATGATGAACAAGAGGAACACTTTGATTACTTCCTAAATTCATCAGCTGGATTGGATCCATCTGCATCAATTAATATGACTAACTTGGAATAATCTATTCCAGTTGAATCTACTCCAACAACAAGAATTCATAAGACTCATCGAATAAACAATTATTGGTGATCTTGATAAATGAACAACAAGAAGCCAAGGTGGAGTTGCAAACATCTGTCTTTTCACTTGTTTTCTTTCACAAGTTGTTCATCCAAACATCACTGCTCCTCTAAAGGACAATAGATGGATTGAAGCTATGCAAGAAGAGCTTCAACAATTCAAAAAGCAGAAAGTCTAGAATCTAGTTGATTTACCTGAAGGCCAACATCCAATTGGAACAAGATGGCTCTTTAAAAATAAATTAGATGACAGAGGTATAATTGTGAGAAACAAAGCAATGTTGATTGCACAAGGTTACACACAAGAAGAAGGGATAGACTATGATGAAGTTTTTGTACCAGTTGCAAGAATTAAAGCCATAAGAGTATTCCTAGCATATGCATCGTATAAGAAGTTCACTGTATCAAATGGATGTCAAATGCGCTTTCTTATATCGGAAAATTGATGAAGAAGTCTATGTATCACAACCTCCTGGATTTGAAGATCCTCATTACCCACACAGGGTATACAAGCTTGATAAAGCTTTGTATGGTCTTCATCAAGCACCAAGAAAGTAGTATGAAACATTATCATCTTTCTTGCTCTAGCATGGATACAAAAAGGAACCATTGATTAGACTCTCTATCTCAAACAAGAACATCAAGATCTCTTAGTTGTTCAAATTTATGTTGATGACATTATATTTGGATCAACTAACAAGAGATTATGTGTAAGCTTCGAAGAATTGATGAAATCTGAGTTTCAGATGAGTTCTATGGGAGAATTTACTTTCTTCCTTGGTCTACAAGTTCATTAGAAGACAGATGGCATTTTCATCAATCAAGAGAAGTACATACATCAAATATTGAAGAAGTACAACCTTGCTGATACATCTTCATGCAAAACACCAGCCTCAACAATTGATAAGATTGCACATGATCCTACAGGAAAAACTGTTGATCAAAGATTATATAGATCAATTATAGGATACTTATGTATTTAACTGCCGGTAGACCTGACATTATGTTTGCTATGTGTGTTTGTGCTAGGTACCAATCAGATCCAAAAGAGTCTCATCTGAATGCTGTGAAGAGAATTTTCAGATATCTCAAAGGAAAACCAGCCCTTGGACTTTGGTATCCAAAGGATGGTGACTTCACTCTCTACTCATATTCAGATAGTGACTTTGGACAATGCAGTAACAACAGAAAATCCACAACTGGTGGATGTCAATTCATAAGACCAAGATTAGTTTCATGGCATTGCAAGAAACAAACAAATGTATCTGTATCCACAGTTGAGGCTGAGTACATAGCTGCTTCAGCTGGTTGCTCTCAAGTCCTTTGGTTGCAAAACCAAATGCTTGATTATGGTTACAATTTCCTTCAGACTCCAATTTACATTGACAATTTAGCAGCTATGTTTATCACTGCTAATCCAGTGCAACATAGTAAAACAAAACATATTGAAATAAGATACCATTTTCTAAGAGATTGCTCTATTAAAGGTGTTATCAAGTTAGTCAAAGTGGATACAACAAATCAGCTTGTTGACTTATTCACTAAAGCCTTTGATTCAGTTAGATTTAATTTTCTGATTGAGTTCCTAGGCATGATTAACTTAGATTAATCATTATGAACAAACAAAGAAAAGCATGTGTCTGTCCTTGTAAACAATAAAAACAATAATAAAAAAAGCAATTTACCTTCGGAAGAAACTTCTCAAACATCTTCCGAAGCTTAGAATAAAAAATATTATCTTGCTTTCTGTGTCTTTTAATTCAGCATGACATATATCTGGGAAATGACAGTACACTATGCCTTTGCTTCTTCCTGAATTCTTAAATATCATTAAAATCTGATCAAGTTTCTTGATATGTGAGTAGGTTCATCTTGAGTGGAAACTATACTAAGAGCATGCCAAACATAATGCAAAGTGACTGTTTGTGGGAAAATTCATTTTGAGGAAACAACAAGCGAGTCTTATTCTGATGTGACCAAATCACTCATCTAAGCACACTATGTACCAACACTTTATAATATCTATCTTTTCAAATCATATTCCCTCTGTTTTGTGTAAACAAAGACCTGGGTGTATGATCACCATGGTATATATTATAACCAACTGGTGAAAAGATCATGATCCTCATCATCCCTCTATTTTGTGTAAACAAAGACCTGGGTTAAAGGCACCTCTGTTTACGGAAGTAAAAACCTGGTGACCTGATGATAATCATATCTAAGCTCTCAAAAGAATCCTCTATGATCAACTGTATATTAACTTCAGAGCTATTACATCAATGCATTAGTGAGATGATAAATGCATATCATGATAGAACTTATAATTTAAAGTACATAGTTTATAAGTGTGAAAAAGTGATGATTTGACTCACAAAGGGAGGACAAACTCTTAGTGACTTGAATATGGAGCCTATAACAGTTACTCACTAATAAACATGAAAACATGATAAACAACATGCCTAATTGACACAATACTCTTGTATGGATTTAAGTGGACAAACATACTTGCAATCAGAACTAAAATCAGGTACATTTCATCAAACAAATTAATCAGGAAGATGCTTAGTGTTATAGTATGATCCCATTCTATGTGTATATATGCTTGTACATAGTACTAATTTCAATTTTTGTCTATTTTAATTTCTTTCTGTTTGGCATGTTTGGACAGACATAAGTCTTTCATGATATTCTTTTTAGAAATTTATGATAAGTGCCTACATTCATCATTAATAAAAAATTAAGGGGAGTAGAATCATGAATACAAGTTAACAACAAAATTGTCAAATGATTTGTCAATATGAAGGAATTGGAACCTGGCACTATCTTGGCTTTTGGATACATGAAGCTTTTAAAATATAAACCTTCTTGTGCACAATTATCATGAATACAAAGTCAACAAGGTCCAATAGCAATAAATGATTCTATCAATTGATTAGGACCATACAACAGAATAAGTTTCAATCGTGGCATTTTAAACATTAGCAGAAGCTACAGTGCATTTTAAACATCAGCAGAAGCTACAATGCGAAACTTAAGGGGAGTAAAATATGACTATCCGTAGATTGGTAACCTACGAATGAGTTAATATTTTACAAGTAAAAGTTTTAATCGTGGCATTTTAAACATCAGTAGAAGCTACAGTGCATTTTAAACATCAACAAAAGCTACAGTGCGGAACTTAAGGGGGAGTAAAATATGACTATCTGTAGATTGGTAACATATGATTGAGTTAATATTTTACAAGTATAATTCATTTTCATAGATTGGTAACCTATGGAAATCAAGTTATACTTCTATTCAAACTTTAAATCAGTTTTTAAGTTAGGCATCCGCATATGTCCTACTGATGAACTGAAATCTGCGGAACAAATAAATTCCACAGAAGAGTAATAAGAAAAGTGGGACCCACTTCATTAAATAAAGGAAATTAATGTGTTCGAGTGTTCATAAATGATGTTTTTGACTTTAATAGTCATTATTCACTTTTTCAGAACACTTTTTCAGACCTAGAAATACCCACTCAACAAACCTTTTCCCCTTTCACAAACATTCAAAATTACCAAATCAAAACATCAAATAAACACATAATATTGATTCCAGATCATTGGTTTGAAGGTAAAACATGTCATAATCATTAATAATGAACTGTTTGATTCTTGATTATCATTAAAACTGTTTACATTCTTATGTCTGTAATGTTGATTCTAATCTGTTCTTCTTAACTCTCATGAACAGATGGCTAATCGATTTGCAAGGGAGCACAATGTGTGTGCGTTCTTAAATCCATACGACCCTGTGTCGGAAGGATGCAAGGACATCATAAGATACTTACGACGATCCAGGCTTTTCTATGCTTTAACATCAGAGCATGTGATTCATCAAGATCATATAATCGATTTCTGGAACTCAGCACAAATTAAGGAAGATGGAGAATCTGAAGTGATTGTGGCTGTGGTTAAGAATGAAAGACTAAGGATAGATGAGCAGACCATAAGAAGGGTACTAGAGTTGGGAGAACAAGAATTTGGTCACCCTGATGTATTCGAGAATGAATACATAGAGAAAGTGTTCTACCTGATGGGGTATGATGGTGACTTTGACAAGGGTGAGATAAAGAAAGGGAGATTATGCAAGCCATATAGATTCTTATGTTACACCTATCTAAAGTGCATCTCCAACAGGAAGCCTGGGCTTGATAGATTCTCAAGGAACATTTCATCTGGCATTATTGGCATTTTTGAGGGAACGACATACAACTACTCAAAGTATATTTTCAGTTGTTTGTGTGACCAAATTAAGGTGCAAAAGGCCAACAAGATGTATATGTTTCCAAGGTTCTTACAATTAATCATCAATGCTGATCTACCTGGTATTGCTAGAGATGGTGATGTGTTTGTTCAAGCACACCTAGGGAGATCTGTACTCAATAAGATAAGTGGAAGGTATGAAAGAGAAGACATTCCTGACCCCAATGCCAACACTCCCCAAGAATTGATATGGGAAGAACCACAAGGGAGTTCACCTACTAACTTTGTGGAAGACTAACTTTCACCTCATCAATAACACATTCACTAACATCATCAATCTCCCCAAGCACAATCACCAGCCAGTCAAAACACTCAACCAATCTCTCCAATTCACCCTCAATCACCAAATCAACTCCAAATACAACTTTTTCAACAACCTCCAACTCCAGAAAACCAATCCACTGAGAGATTTTACACTGGGGAGACAGAGTTAGCTTCACAAGCAAGTACAGTTCAACTGTCACTAACCAAGACTGAATCCCCTATCCATTCAAATTATACTAAACATGTCTCTCCAGTCACTGACCATCAGCAATAACAACAACCACATCAAGAACAGGCAGATCAAGCTGTTGAGTCCAGTTCAAGCTCAGCTAGTGTAGCCCCTAAAGAAGTGAATGATGATGAGATTGTTGCTCAACATTAGGAAGGGGAAGGAGAAGCCAACTATGTTGATGTTATTTCTTACAATGAAGATGATCTCAGTGATGATGATATCCCAGTCAGCAAAAGTTATCTGGTTGCTGAGTACAATAATCTAATCATCAAATCAAACAAAAGATTGGAAAGAATTAGAGAATTGAAGAGAATGATGAAAGAAAAAGAAGAGTTGCTCGATCAACAAGAAGCAAGACTGAATAGATTAAGAGAAGATGCTCAAACAAATAATGAGGTGATTGATGCATTACAACAACTGGTGAAAGAACTGAAGGAGTCAATGAGGCTAGAAAAGGAAGAAAAGGAGAGAAAGCAAGCTGATTTGGAAATAGTCAACAACAAACTGACCAATATGTTTGAGATACTGAAGAAGAGAGCTCAAGAAGTTGAGGAGTTAAAGATTAGATTAAGTGTTTTTGAATCAACTGCTCCTGAATCAAAACCAACAAATGAATATGTTGAAACTTCAATGCCAATCATTCAATATTCAAGGAAAAGGAAGTACTTGGGTCCTGTTAAGAAGGAAGTGATTGAGGTATAAGATTCTCCTAAGAGATCAAAATCTATATCCCCTGAGCACACTCCCTCAGTGAATGTTTCAACTTTAAAGCCTATGTCTCATGCTGAAACTGAAAGTGATGCTGAATGGTATGAGCTTACTAAAGATGAGTCTCCCAAAGAACAAAAAGAATCAAAAGTTGATGAACTGCTACCACCAAAGACATATTAGAAGAAAGTCCTGAGTCAAACTTGTTTATGACCCTTATCAACCATGGATTTTCATTTGATATGGTTGAGAGGATGAATGTGACTGAAATGAGGGATCGACTGAAAGAATTTGAACTTGCTAGATTCATGATCCCTAATTGTGATTATGAAGCATTCACAACATTTCAAGCCATTCAGAAAATCAAGAAAGATCTAGGCCATTGTGATACAGGAAAGCTTAGCAAGTACAATATGATCTGTTGGCTACAGGGTCACAACTACAAGGCACATGAGCTTAAGGGAAGAAAAGTTGGTGAGCTTAGGAGGATGATGGAACATGTTATGGCTGTTGAGCTTGACACAGGGGTGAGATTCAGAACTGAAGCTCCAAACCCATCCTATGAGCAACAAAGCAGACTCCCTGCTGATCCTATAACTGTTGAATCTAAAGATCAGCACAAAGGGAAAGAAAAACTAATCAGAGAGCCACGAGCAGTTATACCTGGAAAAGTGTGGCCTTTGGGTACAACAGTCACAGAGATTATAGAGCAAAGTCTACCTTGATAGAGCTGTTTGATCACATTACAAGTCCCAACTCTATGGAAGACAACAAGATCATGTCCTGGAAGTATGATCAAGAGTGGGATTGTGCAATCATCAAGAGGTCATATGGAAGAATTGAATACTTCCATGATGTAGAAGCATTACTAAGTCTTCCTGAGAGAGACATTAAAAACTTGCAAAGCCTAATCATCTCCAACTATCCAATTCATCCAAGGGGAAGAGATTTCTCTGTGTCTGTGGGTAGGCTGAAAACAAAGTTTACAGAGGATGTGCTGAAGGAGGCTAAGAGAGAAGATGCTGAACATAAGAAAAGACTTCAAGAGGATAGAAGTTCAAACACCAACTCCTCTTTATTAGTTGATGATGAATTCTTAAGGAGGGTCGGTTACACTAACAGGAAAACAGCAGCCATCAAATTCATAACAGGAAATCAATACACTATTCCCATAACTGAGTGGGGATATGTTGAGAAAACAAAAGAAATGGTGCTATTGAGAATTGCTGAAGGGAAGAAAGGTGACAAGATAAGAATTTTTGACCCAGTAGAGATCAAACTGCTCCACCCCAGCTACACATCATACTTGCATGACAAATTCTTCCCAAAGCTGCCTGATGAAAGAGCACATAATGATCTAAGCTTATATGTTCACATGATACAAGTGGTGGATAAACTGCATGCAAAAGCATACAAGAGAGAAGATATGATGCTGGGCTTTTAAAAGGAGCTAACATTAAAGAAGTATCAAAACTAAGAATCACAGAAGAAGATGAGCTTGAATTAGTTCACAATCAAAGTGTTGTGGAAACTCTAACAACTGAAGAAGACATCTTTGGACTAAGTTTTGAGACACTTCAAAAGATATGCAGAATGGAGATCAAGTACAAATACGATGATCAAAAGGATGCAGTATTTTATTTTAACAAGAAGATGGTGTCAAGATTGAAGGAGCTTTCAGTTTTGAAGAACTAATTAGAAGTGTCTAAGCCTAAGGGGGAGTATTGTTAGATCAAGGAACAATAGACATAGATCATTTTGTATAGGCTTAGAACTTTAAACAATACTTGTAATGAATGATTATAATTCATTATTTTGATGTATGCATTATGTATATAGGTTAACCCATATGTGTGTTGATTTGTGTATGATTGCAGGTACACACATAATACTTGGTTAATTATTGAAATTGACTAAGTGTAAGAAACATCTACGGATGAACATTTTGTTCTTATGTAGATATGTTTCTTACAAGTAATAAACATCCGAACATCCTCTGCGGATGAACAATCAGCTCTAGAGTTAAAGTGAAGTCAATCAAAGAGTTCAAGTGAAGACTCCTACGAATGATGAAATACCTTCAGAAGACAATGTACCTTCGAAAGAATAAATTACCTCCGGAAGACCTGTTAAGCTAAGGAGTCCAAACACTTTTATTTAAATTATACAAGTGTTACAAGTCAACAAGACAGTTGTGCAAATCCCAAGAGATCTGATGTTTCCTTAACAGAAACACTTGTGCCTATAAATATGGATCCTAGGTTTCACATCAAAAGGGGATGAACACGAACACACGAGCAACCAAATGACAAACCCAAACATCACATCAATTCACACAAACATAAACCCTAGCAGCCGTCACATCAACATCAACACATTCAAAGCATTTATTGTTTATTTCGTTCATTGTTTATTCATCCGAAATCATTAATCAATTTTAATGGAATACGTTTGAATCAAATCCTGTTTGCTTATTAATTGTGTTCATCATAATCATTATTCATTATATTTGATATTTATTTATTAAACAATTAAACAAGGTTAATGTTGATTCCGCAAACATTAACTTGATTTCCTTTAACACTGATAATTCCTAATTGCGATCCTTGGATTCACAAACTATGTCCACTTTTAAAAACCCTTAACACATGCAAAGTTCCCTTTTTGAGAGGGAGTCACCACATTTATGGTCAAGGCAAGGGGAAAGGATCCCAAGGTTGGTAATAGACATACTTTAAACACTTAAAACGATATTTAAATAGAAAAGAAAACTCCAAATCATGCAAAGATCAAAACTATCATGCTAGGATCTTTTGGGTAAAGAGGAGGGGTTTTATAAGGGGCGGCCAACACAGATGGAGGAGGGGTGTTTTTAATTTTGTGTGATATTGGTTATTTTGGTTGCTATTTGTTGTAGTTAAGATTTTTTCATATTTTTATATTAAAACTTTTTACTGTTAAAATACATTCAAATATTATGATTACATATATATAATCATATATTATAGTGTTGATGATATTTTAATAATAAGTGGTGTATTGAGTAGTGGCATTAAAATATTTACATGCCATAACATATATAATTATTTAAGTATATAAACAAATTAAGGCAGAATGCATTATATGAATTGTGATAGGTTCAAATGGATCGATCCGTGTGTATGATGTAAATCAATTGACAATTATATGAACAAGTAATCAACAAATACAATTATCAGAACAATTTATAGAAGTTTCATTGATATTAGCAAAGGATTACAAAGTACATAGAGAGAGTTCTCAAAAGTCTATTCAATGTGTGTACCTGCACAAAATACATAAAATCCTATTTATACTAATAAAGAAACAATAAGGAATATATATTTACATAATAAGTCCCTATACTATGACAAAAATTAAACTAAAGACTAAAATGCTAATCTTTAAGAGCTTCAACAATACTCCACCTAAGATTTGCATTGGTCTTCAGTCAAAAGAAATCTTCAGGTTCTTCCTTCACTTTAAACATCGGTTTCTCTTTATACATCTCAAGCTCTCTCAATGCTTTCTTTATTGATGACTTGAATTTCTCAGCCAAAATTCTTTGTTCTGGCTTTGAAGTGTTTATCTTTATCTCCATTGCCTCCATTACCAAAAGAGTTTCTTTGGATAAACCTGCTATATCCACATTTGCATAAATCTCAATTGGAGTTATTATCTTTGGTATAGATCTCCAGAACTCCTTTACTTGAGATTCTCATGAACTCTATGTTTTCTATGGTTTTCTTCACTATATTTGCAAAAGCCATTGCCTTTCTTAATGAAATTCTTTCCATTGCAGCATTCATGACTTTAATAATAGTCATGAAATACTTTCTATCATGCTCAGCTTCAGCAGAAAACACTTGTTCAAACCGTTGAAGGAGCTTCAACTTAAATACTCCAAATAAGCTAATCAAATATTTATCCCAATCATTTTCATTTCTAACCAACTTCAGGTGAAAGTCTGTAGAATCATAGAACCATCTCAGGATTGGTTTGCAAGTTTGAGTACCATCTATCACTTTCAATCCTGGATTAGTCACTTTAATAAAGTACTTATCACCGAATGCTTCCAAAAAATCTTCTTCTGTTGATGCACTTGTATCTCCTTTCTTTTCTCTTTTCTTTAGTGTGGAAAAACACATCTTATCTTCTTGATCACACCTGTTTGCAAAAATGATGGCATCCTTGAAATTCCTTTATCAAGTAGTTTTACAAAGCTTTATCCTCTAGTAGCCTTAGAAGGGTTAATGAGAGATAACTTATGCAATTCCTTTAAGTCTTGGACAGGAAGTTTTATGATGCTTGAGTGAAAGTTATAAACATCACAAATTGCATTAACTCTCTTAATAAAAAATGCATCAAATATCTCATCATACTTCCAAGCAATTATCTTTACCTCCTTTGTCTTATCAGGAACAATCATAGCATTTAACAATTCAGAAATTGATTGTCTTGTCTTCATTACATTTCTCACCAAATCTCCAGCAGATCTAACTTTATTCCAAAGCTGTTTTTGATCTACCTCAACCTTATAAGCACTCTGCTATGATCTTGGAAACATATCCATCAATTCTTTCCTCTTTTCATGAGTTTTTCTAACTAACTCCATGGCATTAATCTCTTGAGGTTTTAGAATTCTTATTCTCTTAATGATCTCCAAGTATTATGGATTGTCCATGTCTAGAATAATCATTTTGTTGTGTATCTTCTCAGTCTCTTGAAAGCTTTTAACTAATCTTCTTAATGATTCTCCTTGAAGTCTATTCAACCTCTTTCTTGGATAGTTATATCTATCTTTAAAATCTATAGGAATATCATCTTGCACATTAGCAACGGGAGAATCAACTAAGTCACAAACATCCTCATCTTCTAATACCTCATCATACCACTCATTTGGTAGATCTGAATCAAGATCATCTAAAGCTTCTATCTGTTCTTGAACATTTTCTTCTACAACATCATCCTCATTAGCAATCTTTTGAATTTTTAATGGTGCAATGGATGACTCAACTTCATCTAATTTTCTTTTACCCTTTTCAGCTTCAAAATACTTTACATTAACTTCAATTACATCATCTTCTGAATCTTTTTCAGTTACTTTTTCAACCATATTCACTTATGTTTCTTTTTCTTTCTCAATCATACTTTCTTTTAACTTTTCAATTTCTTCAACTAATTTCTTAACTTTATCTTCAAGATCATTCATTATCACTTCCTTCTTTTCATCATTTGCTTGTAACAAAGCATTTTCTTCTTGTAAACTTTTGATTGTGTCATCTTGATCTACAATCTTTGCTTTTAATTCATTAATTATATCATCATCAGCATCAGTCTCTGTTTGCACACATACATCCTTAACTTGCTTCATTGCTAATTCATTCACTTTAGTATTTTCATTTTCTTCTTCTTGTATTGGAATATCTTCCATTACATTCTGTGTAATTGGCTCAGCTAAGATAGTGTTTATGAACTCATAATTAAAAATTTTATTGTGATCAACACCAGTATCAATCTCATCAGTCATATACACATTCTCTACATTCTCTTCTTGTGTAAGGCCCCGTTCCCGGGACGCTTACAGTTGGTCATTCATCGCACATAAATTATATAATTACATTTGCATTAAGAAAACATTGCAGCGGAAACATTCAAAAATGACATCACGTTTCATTATAATTACTTTTGCCAAATAATACATCATTATCCGGTTACAAAATACATGTTTGCATTACATCACAAAAGCTTTATAAATGGATGCCATCCCAAAAGAGCCGAGTAGCATTGTCGTGCCATCCTCAGTAATCATTACCTGCCAACTGGAAAACATATAAAAAGTCAGCGTTGCTGAGTGAGTTCTAGTTTTATTATAAAACATACTTTACTTTCATATAAAACCATTCGTTACTTGAACATGATCACACATCATACGTACGCATAGATAATATCATTATTATCTTCTTCATTCACTCATTCGTTCATTCGTTCCTTTTAACTTACTTGCGCATCGGACATCATCCATACCAATACCATATGCTACACCCCAATTAGTCTCAGCTACCGGGCCGAAGTCAATAAATGAACAGCTAAACGTATGCCACGGTACTAGGGGTAACCGATCAGTCATAGCCACTGGGCCGAAGTCAATAAATGAACAGCTAAACGTATGCCACAGTACTAATAGTAACTGATCAGTCATAGCCACTGGGCCGAAGTCAATAAATGAACAGCTAAACGTATGCCACAGTACTAAGGGTAAGCGGTAGAGGTTCTACATTAATGGTCAATCACAAAGAAGGACCCGTTATCCGATGCATGCAAGACGTGTCATTTCTTCCCACTTTACGTTACATAATACTTCATTTCATTCATCATAATACGTAAAGCCATAGGAAAGATAATCATACATCATAATAAGGAACATATCATACACATTCATCATCATCATACAGGGCAACATTATACATACATACATAATATGCATAAACATGCAACATCATCCTCATTATCATGCCCTACATGCTCTCTAAGGCCATAACAGTCACCTTACATGTTTTTACGAGAAACTTAACGTCGAAACTTACATCTGCACTTTCCCCCGAAAGTCAGAAGTCTAACTACACTTTCCTTCGGGTGCAACAGCTCTATTCGTGCGTATGGACACCCTTCAGTCGCATGGCCTCCATGCGACTGAACATCATGCGATTGGACTCATGCGGATGAACATCTATGCGAATGAACATCCAGTCGTGCGTATGGACCTTATGCGGATGGGACTAATGCGAATGAGCTCATGCGACTAGGTACTTATGCGACTGAACCCTCAGTCGTGCTATCCCCATGCGACTGGACTCCCAGTCGTGCGACTGAAACCTTAGTCGTGCGATTGAACCCTCAATCGTGCGAATGAATCCCAATCGTGCGAATGACCCTCAATCGCCCCTCATTCGGCCGTATGGCCTTCATTCGGTCGCCTAGCCCTAGCTGATGTAGAATGGAGTTCATCCCGAACCCAATCTGCCATTTTCGGCCTCCAAGCTCATCCAAACCCATTCTAAGCCTAAATTAACCCTCCTGGACCTTAGGAATGTATACCATAACACCATACAAGCACACACAAGCCCGAAATCATACTCTAAACGCATCATACACATCACACCCAAATGGGTCAAACACATACACACACAAAAACGGGTTTTGAACATTTTCCAGCCCCAATATCGGTTCGAAACAAGTAAAAGTGGGGTCCTAGAACTCACACAATCGAGCAAAAAGACAAGGGCTTCGATTTGGCTTGCTACTCGACGAATTTGGACACCCGAATCACCCGAAACACCCCTTTTTCTCCTTTTTCTCCTCTTTTCCCTCTCCTCTTCCTTGTGAGCTGAATTTTTGGTGTGTGTGATGAGAGTGGGCTGCCCTCTCCCTACACATATCACCACACTTCCCAACTTTTCTTCGTTGGCGAGTTTGGTCCCTCGACTTTGGACTCTATTTTCTTTTCTTTCTTCGCCGGCTTCAAAATAATAAATATCCGGGTGTTACATCTTGACTTTGATTATTAATTTCAATTTCAGCTTTTGGATTATCATCTCTTTCATCCTCAGCTATGATCAGAAATGGTTTCTTCACTATCAATCTCTTGAATAGAATCATCAACATTTCCACCTGTAGCACCCCCTTGATGATCATCATATTGATTATCATCCTCATTAGCATCATCACCATTAGCATCATCATCATCACTGCTAGAAGAACTATCATTTTCATCTTCTTCTTCTATTACATCATCAATTAAATCATTTGGATCAATAGGCATATCATCTATCAAATAAAAAATGTTGATCATCAGGATTAACTTCATCCATGGCTACATTCCTCATATAATCAAACAAAAGAACATTTGGTGCTCCAGTAATAACAACCAATCTCTTATACATAATTTCAGACACGTGTTTAAGATCAAGTGTTTCTCCATCTTCTCTATACACATACAAGTCAGGATGCTCTTCATTAATGATCAATTGTAAGAATCCTGGATACATTAGATACTTATTCCTTTTTCCTTTCTCAAGATTGAAGATAAACCCATTCATAATCCATTTAGCCATATTGAATCTTCTATTTGTGGCTAAAGCAACGATGGGTGATGTAATGTTTACTGGGAATGAGTTCCATCCAACACTTCTCTTAGACATGCAATGTTGAAATATATAACAAATCAATTTCCAATGATTGTACACCCTTGCCCTAAAATATTGTTTCTTTGGGAAGTTGTCAGGGTGACCCATCCTCATAAAGACTTCTCTACATTCATTGAATGTTTACTCAGCTAAGTCTTGTTGATCATTTTCTCCAAGTCTAAGTGCTATCCTTATAGACTCCTCAGAGACTTCAATCATTCTGTCTCTGGTAACAAAAGCTCTTAGAACTTGATTTCCTTCATCATCTCTTTCTATTTCAGCTGTTCTCCAAAATCTCTTAATCAATCTTGCATTAATAATTGGTCTTGCACACATAGCATACACATACTTTGTCCTCAGCAAGAATCTTATCATCTCTTCATAGCCATCAGCCTCTATGACATCTTCATTGAGATATACTTCTATATTATGCTTTGGCTCAAACTTTAATTCAGTCATCTGTAATACTCAAAGAAACAAGAATTAGAATGAAGTTATAATATCAAATGATAATCACAAGTATTTTGTTAATTTTAACTTCAAATACTATTGAAAATATTCTAAGTGTTTATCACACTTGATTTTTCAATTGTTTTTGAATAAAAATTAATCATTTTGATTGTCTTGTAACTTGTTATATAACCTTTATTAAATTTTAAATTTTACTTAATAGATTTTATACTTTAAAATTGATCAATTTTATTAAAAGTTCTAAGTGTTGAACTTACTGATTTTTGAATTTAATCAAATTTTTAGGATACTTTCAATCAAGTAACTTGTTTCTTGGTGATTAAAAAAAATTTTATTTGAGATTTGAAGATTAACAGGCAATTTTAAAAAAATATTGATTTGTCGATTCATATTTTACACATTTTTTTATTATTATTTTAACTTATGAACTCAGAATCATCAATCAATTTTTGAGATGAAATTCAGATTGAATGATGTTAATCAAGTCGAAATCCAGTATTAACAACAATTTCATGATCAATTTTAAACATAATATCACATTTAATCAACAAATTTCAGATTTAATTGAACTTAGGGTTCGAACGCCTAAATAGGGGCCAAACGCCCATCTAAATGCGATGATAATGCTCAATGATTTGATAAACTACACTCAATTTTGTTGTTAATCACTGATTATACCTTTGAATCAATGTAATCTTTGATAATCAGAGAAAACAAGATGAAATAGTGCTCGGTAAGTATACACGCATAAGAACAGAGAGTTTGTGAATGGTCGAATGAAATGAAATCACCCAAGTGTTGAATTTATATAAGTGTGAAATACCCTGGACGCATTGGCACTGTGTAGGCGCATGACAACTGTTTAGACGCATGAACTAGGCGTATGAGTTAAACTTGGTCAATTTTGTCTAAGGATTTAGGCGCATTTGCACTGTTCAGGCGCATGAACCCTGTTTAGGCGCATGAGCACTGTTCAGGTGCATGACCTATCCTTATGCATCTAACACTTGGTGCATAAACCTTCAGTTCATATGAGAACTATTTAGGCGCATGAGCTTTACACTTGGTTTATTTTCAGCACGAAAAGTCTGGCACTGTTTAGGCGCATGAGGTTTGTACAAACGCCCAACACTTAATCAAAATCTCAGACTTATGACAGTTGTTTAGGCGCATGAGGATTAACAAAAACGCCCAACACTTGTATAAAATCATGAAATTTCATCATACTCCTGACTTAGACTTATGGTCACTATTCAGGCGTATGAGATCTTTTCATACATTAAACACTTGAAATTTTTTCACAAAAATCCTTCAAACCCTAATTTTGACCATACTCACTATTCTTCATGAAAAATTTCAAACTTTGGTCAACCTTTGACTTTTTGACCAACTTTTGACTTTTTGACCTTTTTATATATTTTTCACTTATACTTTTTTTTATTTTGAACATAAAATTAATTTCCCATCAATTTAGTCTCAAAAATTATTTAAAAATCAAACAATCTCAATTCTTTTATTTTAAAATTGCAGGAAACTTTTCGATATTTCAAAATAATTTGAAATATTTTCAAGTTTTCAGGTTCATTTTGAAACAAATCAAATACACATATGCTTGAATATTATAGCTTCATACTTTTGATCCAAACATTTATTTTGATTTTCACTTTTTCACTCTTTACTCCCCCTAAACTTTTAAGTTCACAAACTTAGAAGTTTATACAAGTTGAAAATTAGAGAAAAACCAGTCATTATCAACAAGCCTGCACACATAAATTCAAGCAAAAATCAAAATAAAGCAGAATAAAAATCTACTACATACACATTGAATCACATGCCTGTAGTGAGATCATATCAGATAATAATTAGCACATTAAAATAAACAAAATATGAATAGTCACGAACAATGATTAAATCCTCATATAGTGTGTTCCAGGTAAGCATTACTACAGCAAAGGAGACACTAGATCTAAGGACAGAGAATGAGTGTTGTAGTTTAAGAATCAACACACTTACTTTTTCAATTCTTGGATTGATTAAGGTTTGATTAGATATGACATCATATGACCCATACTCAGACTTAGAGAGTCTGACCCTCATCAAGGTATGCAAGCAAGCACTTTTACTCAACTTATTACCCTGACATATACTTATAGCCAGATCTCATGTTTCAATGATATATTCATCATTGGAATTGTGCACATTGGCATTTTTTGCATTATGTGAGAATATCCAGGTCTGTAATGACTTACAACAGAGGATATCTCGTCACTTCAGGTCTATGATGACTCATAACAAAGAAGTGAATAAATGCTTTAAACAGATCTTATGGTTATTCATATTACCATAAGGTGTGAGGTTGTGACTCGACAAGCAATCAATCAAAAAAGCCAACACCACTTATTAGTACTCAGAAGGATACACACAAATGCATAAGTGATTTAGTTTAATCACAAGAATTTACTTTTTTGGTATAATTGCATAACCTTTCCTGCACAACATATCTGATCACGTCAGACTTTATTAGCGAGTGCAGTATGCAACTGATTATACTGATGTTCTATCATATCTCACATGGTTCAATGGCATATTCAATCCTAAAGAATTAAACAACTAAACTATAATTTTTGGAGTTTTCATATTGTATTTTTCTATTTTGATTTTACAACTTTCTAATTTTTTTAATTTGCTTTTTCTTTTTAGCATACACAAACAATATACACCATCAGGCAGTTAACTTTGATAGTGTTTCTTTTGAATTGTTTATGAAATTAAAGGAAGGTTCTTATCATTTTATAAAATCATTTTTCAACATGATTAATAAGACCAATTGACTCAACCAGATACTCAAATCTCCCTAGTAGGAAAGCTTTGGTAAACAGGTCAGCCAAATGTTTTTCAGTTGATATTTGAATCAAAATGATTAAACCTTTTTCAGAGTTATTGTTGGATCTAGAAAGGCTGTTGCAACCAAAACCAAGTCACTTAGAAGATTTTGGTACAACAAACAAAGGACTTCCGAAGATAAGTAAGGAACTTCCGAAGGAAGAAGGAGCTCTTCCGAAGACTAAGTGTAAAACACACTTCCGAAGGAAAACTCCAACTTCCGAAGACAAAGAACCTACTTCCGAAGATCAAGACTTAAAGAGAAAGATCTGAAGTCAACTTCCGAAGTACAAGAACTCCTCAAAGCCTCGGAAGCATAGAAGCCTCTTCCGAAGTATAAGTGGCTTCGGAAGAACAAGTTCTTCCGAAGCCAATTAACCTTCGGAAGACACTCCTATTATCCAGTGGACATAAGTATGGCCTCTCTGACACTCCGCTGCAAATCTCTGAGATACTGCATGGCGTTTTCTCAAAAGCCATGTAGTTGACCATACTTTAATCCACTGTTTACCTTTTTATGTTAGTACAGTTGTCATCTTTAGTTGGTGACAAAAGGTAAGTCATGGACATTGTTGATGCATGTATGTCCCTAGATCATGATTTGTAATGTAATGAACTTGTCTGTCTGATTATGATGTAATCTGTATTGACTAATGAAATGACATGAATTGGTTGTTACTTGTAATGTTTAATATTTCATTAATGAGTCGTGATTGAATTGATTGGGTTTATGATTGTTTGAATGATTGCACATTATGTTATATTAATTAAAACATTCAAACTTAACTTAATGAAGTTCTCATGCGAATGGCCCATGCAAATGGACCACACGCATGAATAACTTCATACGATTGACTCAATCGCACGACTGAACCAGGAGACTGGATCAGTCGTATGATTGACACAAGATTGACTCAATAGCACGACTGAACACTCAGTCCTGCGGATGAATCAACCGCATGGTTCAATCGCACGACTGAACCATACTTATGGCCCAGTCGCACGATTGAACAATACTAACCTATAAATAGACCCAATTCGTGGAAAAACAAAAGAATGATCCCATTACGATTCCAGACGTACCCTAGCCGTCCAGAGACCTCCCACATCGTTCTCCAAGTTCACAGAACACATTAGATCGATTCCTAATCGATTTCTAACGTCGGATTCAATTCTTGATTGATTCTTCGTGTGTTCTCACTGATTGGATCGCCAATCAAATAGGATTCCGCACTATTTGAGTTGGTTTAACACGCTAATCACTAGGTATTTCGTTCAAATACCAGGTCCTAACAAGTGGTATCAGAGCTTTGGCTCTTGATTACGTGTTGATTCAATCAAGATTGCATAAAAGTTTGTGTTTTTGCACTAAAAACGCAATCTTTGGCATCAAAAGTGATCTTGGACGTTCCCTGCTCATCGAAGTTTGGTTTCTACGGACTTAGGCGATTAGGACTTGTGAAATTTCGAATTTTTACGGCTGAAACCCGTCAAACCTAGAAATTTTCGCAAAACAGCAGCTTCAGTCGCACGAGTGACCCATTCGCACGACTGGACTCCATTCGCATAGCTCTTACGCACGATTGGACCTAGTCGCACCCTCATTCGGCCGACTGAACCGTTCGTTCGCATAGCTCATACGCACCAGTTTCATTCGCACGACTGAACCAATCGCCCAGTTCAGCCACACGATTGAACCAGTCGCAGAGTTCATACGCACGATTAGACCATTCGCATCCTTCAGTCGCATCAGTGAAAGTCAGTTTGATTAGATTCTAAGTTTATTAGCCATGGAAGATCAGATGTCAGCCTTTACTGCTGGGAAGGACTCGAGGATTCAGAACCTGCTGTTGCTTGAGAGTGAGGTGGGTAATCACAATAAACCACCAAAGCTCTTGACTTTAGATGAGTTTCCCCACTGGAAACAACGTTTTGAGATCTACCTTAATGGAGTAGATCCTAATCTGTGGGAAGCCATTGAGATCGGTTATAGTACACCGGTGGGAGCTGATGGAGTTAAATTAACGTTAAGTGGGATGACAGACGCACAGAAAGTAAAGTACAATGCAGAGAAACGGGTTTATGCATTGATCACTCAGTCTATCCCCAAAGACATATTCCACCAGTATTCAGAGAACAAACAGTCCAAGAAACTGTGGGATGAGCTAGAGAAGAGATATGATGGGAATGCATCATTGAAGGCAATCAAGGCAAAGGAGTTAAAGAAGGAATTCGATAACTTCTCATCTATTGGTAACGAGAGTTTAGACGAAGTTATAGACAGATTCTACCACTTGATGAGCGAATTGCATACACATGGAGTGGAAACGACTATGGAAGAGAAAGTGAGCAACTTCGCAGACGGATTGCCTGATAAGTGGGCTTCATTCGTGTCTAACCTGAGACAGAATGGAATGCTTGTGAAGTTGGATATTAATGACTTCATTCTTAAGTTGCGAGAAGAAGCACTTAGGATGAAGTACAGAGCGCAGAAGTCTTCGTACACACAAAATCCAGCTTTATACAACGCCACGCCTCAAGCTAAGACATCTGGAGTACCTCTCCAGACTGCATTTGTGTCTAGCTCGTCAGGTCCTTCACATGCTTCTCCTTCTGGATCAGACACGTCAGGGTCATCATGTACCCACTATATTGGATCAGAAGCAAGTGCTACCAAATTGAAGACCGAGAACCTCGGTAATGTGACTGTAGAAGTAGCACGAGAACATATGGATCTTTTAGCTGCAGTGGTCCATTCATATGATGGACTTGTTGCCGGGAAGATTGGAAACTGCCATCTGGCAGATGAGGACTACGAGCAGGTGGACGAAATGGAGCTTGAGAGGATGGATATAATGTGGGCCTTAGCTAGCGCTGTCTGAAGGGCGAAGAAGTTTGTTAAGAAGACAGGACAGAACTTGGTAGCTACTAAGGATACCACATTTGGCTTTGACAAGAGCAAAGTGACCTGCTTCAACTGTGGAGAGAAGGGGCACTTCAAGAGAGAATGTGTCAAGCCAAAGAAGACGGGTAGTGGGAACCCGTTCTCATCCTTTACTCGCCAAGACAAGCAAGCTTCCAGTTCTACTTCATCAAACAAGGATCCCAAAGCCTTGACTGCTCATGGAGATGAAGGACAGGATTGGAGTTTTAGATTTGTCTCACCAGGAGAATCTAACATAGCCAGTGTTGAGGATATTGATGATGATTCAGCGAGTGAAGGTGATCTAGCAGTTGAGATAGCAATGTCACATAGTGAAGAAACAACTGCAGCCGAGGTCAGTTACAAGCCAAAGGAGGAGACTTCCACGTCAGAGATAGAAAAGTCAGAATCACCAGAACCAGAGACATCTCATTGATGGCTAACTCTTCTGAACCAACACAGGTAAGTACAACTGACTAAATGTTTAATAATCATGCTTGTTCTGATTGTGATATTTTTAGGAATAGCATAGATGACAAATTTGCTAGGTTATTAGATCATAATGATAACTTAGTAAAAGATTTACAACTGTGCACTGAGGCTAATAGTGTACTAAAACAAAATGAGCATAGTTATAAAGAAAAGATAGACCTATTGACTAAACAACTTAGGGAAACCGAAGTAGTTGCCTTTAACCAAGCAAATGACATTAGGTACTATCTAAACTCCCTAGAAGACACTAAGAAGCAAAAGGCAGTTCTAGAAGTAGAAGTTAATTCATTAAAACAGAAACTGCATAGTTGGACTAGTTCTTCACACATAGTTCAACACTTAGTGAGAGAAAGGAATAACGGGGAGGGATTAGGCTACAAAGTGGTTCCACCACCACCTGAACCTTGATGAACACTAAGTCTAGACCGGTAAATAACAACCCCATCAAGTATCATGTGGTGACTACTCCTCTTGTTACTGATCCAGACACCTCATGTTCATCTACTGAATCTGGAAAGAAACAAAAGGAGGCCACTTCAAAGGCAAAGGGTAAATTGCCTTGTGTTAATCTGGAAAATGAATTTGAAAAAGTTAACTTAAAGTCAGGGTCTAACAGAGTCAAATCAGAACCTAAAAGGACTTCAAACGTTAATTTTTCACATGCTTCAAGTCAAAAACCAGTTAACCAAAAAGTGGAACATGTTAAACAGGTTAAAACAGTTAATTTTGTTAAACCAGAGAAAACATCAAACATACAAGAGTTAAAACCAAAGTGATTGATGCTACTAGAGTGTCACGCACTTCTCCACAAAGAAAGTTTACTCATAAAGTTGATAGCAGGTCATGCTACAACTGTGGAGAATGTGGACACATTGCTTCCTATTGTCCTTTCTATCAGACACCTAGGAAGAAGATTGATCTTCAGGACTCTAGACCTAGGTCTTCTAAGAGGAGCTCTTTGACTCCACCTAGAAGAGCTAGTGAACCTAAAGTCCAACCTGTAAGCCAGACGACTGTTTATCATAAACAGGCATTGCACAAATCTGGCTTATGGAAAGAGAAGTCATCCTGCATGTCTGATACTGATGACAAGAAGGAACCTGAGCTACCCTCACCCTCTAAGGGTCAATGGGTGGAGTTTATGATGTGTGATGCCTCTGGGAAACCCAAGACAGTAAAGGCTTGGGTTCCTAACCTAAACTAATTCATTTACTTTGTATGTGCAGGGTGTTCGATACAGCGCTGAGACTAACACGTGGATTATAGACAGCGGAGCATCCAGGCACATGACAGGAAATAGAGCCCTTTTATCAAACGTCAAACAAATAAAAGGAGGGCATGTTTCCTTTGCAGGAAACAAGGGAGGCTACATCACAGCTCAGGGAGAAGTTGGAAATCAGAAAGTTAAGTTTGATAAGGTGAACTACGTTCAACAACTTCAAAATAACTTACTTTCTGTTTCCCAAATCTGCGATAAAGGATTTAAAGTCATCTTCGACAACAAGAAGTGTTACGTGCTGAAGAAAGACTACATGATCCCAGAGGACCAAGTTCTGATGACAGCTTCAAGATATAAAGACCTTTATGTCTTGGATATGTCAACAGCTGCTACAACGGATCATGAGGTTCAGTGCTTTCTATCTAAAGCTACTGAGAAGGATTCAATCTCCTGGCATAGGAGAATGGGACACATTAGTCAAAGGAAGATGAATCATTTGATTCAGAAGGATTTAGTGAGAGGAGTAAATGTCAAGAACTTCCAACTTCCTGACTTTTGTGTAGCTTGCAAGAAAGGCAAACAGACAAAGAAGTCTCATAAGGAAAAGAAAGTTCATTCAATAGAACTTCCTCTTGAACTTCTTCACATGGATCTGTTTGGTCCAGTCAGTACAAGGAGCATTGCAGGCGACTTGTACTGTTTTGTGGTCACTGATGACTATTCAAGGTTCACTTGGGTAATGTTTCTGAAATCCAAATCAGAAACATTTGAGTCATTCAAGGAATTAGTACCCACACTGGAATCTCTCTACAAGCTAAAAGTTAGACAAGTACGCTCAGACAACGGGACAGAATTCAAGAATCAATGGATGGAGGCATACTGCAAGGAAAAGGGAATTGTGCATCAATTCACTTCTGCCTACACGCCTCAGATGAATGGTGTTGCTGAGAGGAAGAACAGAAGCTTGATAGAGACTGCACGGACTATGCTGGCGGACTCGAAACTACCTATCCAATTCTGGAATGAGGCAGTGGCAAATGCATGTTATACACTGAATCGAGTCCTAATAGTCAGTGCCACGGAAAGACATGTTATGAGCTACTACAAAGACGCAAACCGAATTTGGAGTATCTTGAACCTTTTGGCGCGCCGTGTACACTTCTGAAGAAGACACAAGAAGGCAAATTCAGCGAGAAGGCAGATGAAGGAATTTTTCTAGGATACAACATACCGAACAAGCGAGTTTACAATAACTCAACGGGTCTTGTAGAAGTGTGGTGTAATGTCGACGTTCAGAGATATACCACACCACCTACAGGCAAAGGACCTGCATACTTCTTCGATTATGATGGATTCTTCAAGTCCTTCAACATTCCTCTCTCTCCCTCGAATGATGAGTTAGCTACTAGGATGATGTATGATATTCTGAATACACCATCTAGCACACAGGGAGAATCATCTACTCAGTCAGGGGGAGTAGTCGATGACAGTGACTCCTCCTCTGAAGATGAAACTGAAGCAGACGACCAGAACAGTCAGGAGGAACAGGTTCCAGTTCCTGAAAGTCCACAAGCATCTACAAGTGATGCACCTTCGACTTCGGAACCTCAAACTCCATCTACCTCAGATGCAAACCAAATGTTCACAATCTCGGTTCTGAGTGGTTGTGTCCTACTCCACTACTCCGGGATCACGACTAAACGTCTATCATCCCCTGACAATGTTATTGGGGATGTCAGATCAGGAGTACAAACCCGAAATCAGCTATACTCAGCTGATTACGCCTCGGTTATGAGAGGTTACATTCATGATGGTGCTTATCGATGTTTTGTCTCGCAGGTTGAGCCAAAATATGTCAGTGAGGCACTAAATGATGAGGCGTGGGTGAGTGCCATGCAAGAAGAACTTCTGCATTCAAGAGTAGTTAGGCGTATGGACTCTGGTTGATAGACCTAAGGTGCTAAAGTCATTGGCACCAAATGGGTACTAAAATGCAAGAAAGATGACCAAGGACATTATCAGGAACAAAGCTCGACTGGTGGTTCAAGGTTTTCGCCAGGTCGAGGGGATTGACTATAATGAGGTGTTTGCACCCGTGGCAAGGATGGAAGCTATTCGTATCTTCCTTGCCTATGCATCGTACATGAAGATTAAAGTCTACCAATTAGATGTGAAGAGTGCATTCCTTCATGGGGAAATCAGGGAAACAGTCTATGTAAGTCAACCCGAGGGATTTGAAGATCCTTATCATCGGGATAGAGTTTACAAGCTCGACAAAGCTTTATATGGGCTTCATCAAGCTCCTCGAGCTTGGTATGAGAAACTCTCGACTCATCTTGTGAAACACGGCTTTCGCAGGGGAGTCATTGACTGTACACTGTTTATTAAGAAAAGGATGGAGACCTACTGCTTGTACAGATATATGTTGATGACATAATCTTCGGGTCAAAGAACGAAGAGTTATGCAAAGAGTTTGAAGCAGTGATGAAGAAAGAGTTTGAGATGAGTGCTATGGGGGAGATGAAGTTCTTTCTTGGGTTACAGGTGGATCAGACACCTAATGGGATCTTTCTAAATCAGACCAAGTATGTAGGAGACATTCTCAGTCGCTTTGACATGGAGAATGCTTCTGCTGCTGGGACTCCACTTGCTACGAATCATGATATAGCACCTGATGAGAATGGAGATCTTGTAGATGCCACTATGTACCGAGGAATGATTGGATCCCTCATGTATCTCACTGCCTCAAGACCTGATATTATGTATGCTACATGTCTATGTTCTAGATGTCAGGCTAAACCAAAGGTCAACCATCTGATCGGGGTCAAGAGGATTTTTCGTTATCTGAAGGGTACTCCAACACTTGGGTTGTGGTATCCTCATGATGATGACTTTGAGCTTACCGCGTATAGTGACTCGGATTACGGGGGCTGCAAGATGAACTACAAGTCTACATCAGCGGGGTGTCAATTCTTTGGGAGAAGATTAGTTACCTGGCAGTGTAAGAAGCAGACATCGGTTGCATTGTCAACCTGTGAAGCCGAATATGTTGCTGCTGCAAGTTGCTGTTCACAAATCATCTGGATTCAACAGCAAATGCGGGATTACGGTTTAAAATTCTCATCTACTCCTATTTTTGTTGATAACTCTGCTGCAATTGCAGTAACTAAAAATCCGGTTCAACATCCTAAGACCAAACATATCGGTATTAAATACCATTTCATAAGAGATTGCTTTGAAAAGAACTTAATTGATGTGGTTAAAATTAATACTGATTTTCAACGCGCTGACCTCTATACTAAAGCCTTTGATAAACCACGTTTTCAATATTTTCTAGAGGTCAACGGCGTTAAAAAGAAAAGTGAGGTAATTCCTGATGATGATAATGTGTAGTCCGATGTAGTTTAGTTAACGTTTATTTTATTTTATTTTAGTTGTTTTATTTTCGTCTGTTTTATTTAAACTCATGTTATTTTGCTGTTTATTAAAATCCTAAAATAATTAAACCAGAAATGATTTTAGTATTTTAGGGGGAGAATATGTCAGCAAGTTAACATTAAAAAAAATAAAAAAATAAAAAAAATAAAAAAAATAAAAAAAATAAAAATGAGGGAGAAGGAGTAACTAGCTGAAATAAGGTAGATTGTGTCTGTGATACCGATTCAATACCTTTGGAAAATGATAGTACACAGGAACATATCAAGAGGGACTTTAAAAATTTTAAGTTTTGAAAAGATGAAAAAGTTCAAAGTATAAGTCTGTGTAGTCTGAGCAATATAAAAAGGAAAGATGATAGAAAACTGGCAACTCCTAAGGTGACACAAAGAAAGTAGACTTAGAGGCTGCTAGACCACAAATGATATGTTGGTAGATTCAACACAATAGACAATTAGACCTGATTGGTGATCTCAAGATCAAACTAAGTCGCTCAACTGACTGTGGGCTTCCATCTTATCACTGGTTAACACAATCAAATATATTCCAATAAGGGGTAATGAGCAATTAAACGTCACAAATGTGTGCGGATGACCATAATTAGAGCAAAGCAAGAAAAAAATAAAAGGCAAATGCAATAAAGCTAATGACTTATGTTGTTGGTGCATTTTGTGTAAAATAAAATAAGCTGCTCTAACAAGGAGATAGGATGTGTGCCTCTCTGCTGTGCGATGGCACTGACCTGAGGATAAGCATAACCTAGATATTCTAGAATTCATTGTTGTTTGCCGCCTCTCTGCTGTGCGATGGCACTGACCTGAGGACAGGCTTCTCTTTGAAAGCTCTAAGAATAGTCTCTTCTTGTAATAATACCCGTAGACCGCTCAAAAGCTTCTAAGGAATGTTGATTACCATATAAGTGTGGGATCCACAAATGTTAGTTGAAATAATTAAACCTAAATAAGTCACCAGTCTGTGTCAAAAGTCTGTGTATGGATTTAAATGGACAAACATACTGACAATCATTGTGGCTACATTCTCAAAAGTTCAAATCAATGTGAAAATCTAAGAGTTTCAGTATGATTTCCTTAAGTTGCTAACGACTCTGGATGAACACCGAGAATTTGAGCATCAAGAGTTTTAATAACTAGTCCCAAATGATTTGACTTACCTGTATGATTCCAAAATTGAATTGATCCGGACATGATCAATCTAAGTTGAAGCTGTCTACTCCCGAACCAAATCCCGTAGGTATAAATCTCTGGATTTATCTCTCACAAAAAGCCAAAAATAAGTTTGTTTATGTAATTAGTTTAAGGTTTTTAAATTAGTTAGTTGTTTTAAATTTTAATTTTAGTCTTGTGTCGGGCTACATCAGGAAAATCAGAAGGGAATCAACTCACTAAAAGGGTCATGTCTGAGATGACCATATATGCTTTGAAAGTTTAAAATAGTCACGTCTGAGGTGACAAAGTGTTTTTAAAAGGGTCACGTCTGAGGTGACTAAAATGTTTAAAAGGATCACGTCTGAGGTGATCAAAATGTTTTCAAGATAAAAGGATCATGTCTAAGATGATCAAAGGCTCATAACGTTAATTTTAATTAATTTAAAAGGGTTTAAAAATAAATTGGTAAAAATGGCAGAAAATTAACTAAGTGTGACCCATTCGCACGATTGGACCATGAGAATAGACCAACCATGTGAATGGCTTCCACTCGCACGAATGGCTCACCAGAATAGCCCATTCAACCGATTGGAAGAGGGCGAATGAGTCAGTCGACCGATTGAAACTCATTCGGTCAACTGAACATGCGAATGAAAGGCACGACTGAGCCAGTCGACCGACCGAATCTCAGTCGGTCAGTTGCATGCGACTGGTTGGGCCAATCGTACGATTGAGCCTGAGTCGCCCGAATGAACTGGGCGACTGAGGCCAGTCGGCCGACTGAGCCCAGCTTCAGTATTTAAAGGGCTCTGTCGATCGCATTTCATTCATCACTCCCAAATCGCCCCTAAATCGCACTCCCTACCGTTACGCTGCCAAAATTCTATTAGCCCTAGTTTTATCGTTGATTGTGATTCACTGACGTTCGCCATTCATTATACAGGTAGATTGAAGTCTTGTTTCATAGAAATGAGAAGGATGGAACCCTAAGTTTGATTATTCGACTGTGAAACTTGAGCCGAGACAAGAAAGCCCTAATAACCTATTAAAACTAAGCAAAACGTTAAAATTAAGTCAAATAGGTTATTAGTAACGAGAATGCGAGTCTACTGAACCGGTTAATTGGGTTAAAAGACTTAGATGTTGAAGTTTCGAACGATTGGCGACTGAACAACTGAGACAGGCGACTGGTCGTCCGGATGAACTTCAATCGCACGATTGAATCTTGCGATTGGGTCATTCGGCCGAATGAACCATACGATTGAGCTCAGTCGGCCGACTGAACCATTCGCAGACTCAGTCAGCAGACTGAACCCAATCGCATGTCACAGTGACCAGAATGAGTCCAGTCGCATGAAAGAACAGACGACTGACTTCAGTCGCATGATTCATTCGCACGAATGAATCAGAATGTTTTTCAACTTTACACTTAGAACAGAATTTTTCATGTCTTATGTACTAATTGTTCTGTGTCTTGTGTGTTTCAGGAAAATGGCAGAAAGGTGGTCCATAAATCCAAAGCACAACATCTGTGCTCATTTGGATCACACGACTGGGAACGGGGCCGAGTTTACTGACATTATAGCCTTTTTGAGACGGTCCCGGATTCATAAGGCTATCTCCACGCCTTGCACGCCATATAGATCACTCCATCAGGCTTTCTGGGAGAATGCCTCGGTGGACTGCTCCCGTGAGCCGTACTGCATTAGGAGCTCCATATTAGGCCATGATATTGAGATCTCTGCTGCCGACATTCAGAGGGTCCTAGAGTTTGGGGACGACACTGATCATCCTACTAGACTACATCCGTTGACAGTGAGAGGATGCTTCTTGAGGATAAAGTACGCTGGGGACATCAACTCAGGTGTGCTCAACAAGAGCAACCTGAGCCCCCAGTATAAGTACTTAGCACACGTGATCCTCAAGTGTGTGGCATCGAGGAGGGGTGGGTTTGACGACCTCTCAGACCAGATTCAAAATGCCTACGTGGCACTGGTTCTGAACCACCCCTTCAGCTTTTCCAGCATGATATTCTCCTACTTGGTGGAGAACTTGGAGGCCAAGGGTAAAGAGGGGTTCTGTATGTATCCCAGATTCTTACAGCTCGTCTTCAACGAGAAGCTGCCACAGTTGCCCAAAGAGAATCATGACGCAGTGGCCTTGGAGATTATGGATGATACTACTCTGGGCAGGATGAGAGTTTACAGGGGGAAGCAGGTAAAGCCCCAAGTGAAGAGACTGATTGGCCACCTGGCCAATGAGCAGTATGTGGCGCCTGGCAGACGTAAATGGCGTCATGATGACAGCGACTCCGATGATGAGAGATTGCTTCTACCAGATATGGATTCTGATGATGATGATAGCGGCGACGCCGGGGATGATATGCCTGCTCCATCTAGAGGCACTGATTCTGATGTTATTCCCCTGGGGTCTGCCACTGCCGGAGAGGTTGCCGAGACGGCCGGTTTCCATCAGGAGTTCATTGTTGGTGATCAAGAGGAGGAGGAGTCGGATGAGGAGCCCCTCACTAGGACTGTGGGAAGCAAAGTTGTTCCCACAGACCACGGGCTTAGGGTGGTTGGTGAACACCCTCGGGACTCTTCAGAGAGAGAGACTGACCCGAGCTATGTTCCGGGTTCAGTGGGCAGAGCTGCAGGGGGAGCATCCACTTCCACCGGGACTAGGAGGAAGAGGATGGCTCAACCCCGTGGATTGAAGAAGAAGAAGCGTCGCCTGACCTTCGTTACCACTGCTGCCACTACTTCCACCACCACAGCCACCACTACCACCTCCACTGACATACCACCCATCACCACAGCCACCACATCCACTACTTCTACTACCACAGCCACCACCTTACCTACCACCACTGTATCCTTCCCATGCACCACCATACCATTCACACCTACATCACCGGCACTTGCTTACCGACCCATATTCACCACTGCTACTACCACCACCACCTCACATCATGCCGGACCTTCAGTCCAGCCATCACATGTTTATGGATCTACTCTACCTCACATCGGGGTAGAGGAGCAGCTGTCGGCGCTTAACCATATGGTGATGCGCCTGCTCGCTGCAGATGAGGAGAAGGCGGCGCAGATGCGCCAGCTGACCGACCTGACTGCTGCCCAGTCTCAGCAGATGGCAGAGCAGGCTCGGGTGATAGATCAGCAGACCCAACAAATCGATGCTCAGAGAGTCGAGATGTCCCAACTCCAGGACCAGCAGGCACAGTCAGCCAAACGTATAGAGGAGTTGGAGACTACCAACAAGACGATTATGCTGAGGTTAAAGGGGTCAAAGGATGAGCCCTTGAAGATAAAGGAGGGTGATGGGGATGATGGAGATGGTGATGATGAAGATGATGATGATGATGAGGAAGATGATGAGGATGAGGAAGAGACTAAGGAAGAAAGGACAGAAGGTAGAGATGATGATGACGAAGCAGAAGGAGGGGATGCGGCTGCATCGGCCTCTGCTTCTGGTCAAGAGCGAAGATCGAAGCATCGACAGGACAGTCATCTACCACTTCTGCTCCTCCGAGCGACGCGCCCATGATTCAAGACAAAAGTACAGATTAGATGTCTTATGTATTTATTTTTTTTGTATTTGAATCATGTAATGAAAACAAGTGTGTTGAATGTTTATATATTATATATTAAGTTGATATAATTCTGTTTGATTACTTACTAATGGTTTATGTGTTGAATGTTTAACTCAAACAGATCCAAACTTTCAAAGGGATGAGTTTGACATTGCTCCCCTTCAACAGGTCAAGACTCAATTAACCATGATTCTTGATCTGCAAGGGATTGTAAGAAGGTCTGTGAGTTATACCCCTGAAGAAGGGGAAATAATTCATGACCTATCTGACGAGCAACTGGCAGAGATGTTCAGACTCAATCCTGATGAAATTGTCAAGGATGCTCCAACAGTTGATTCAACCAGTGATGAAGAACTAAATGACGTTGATGAAGTTGAGGTTGAAGATATTACTGCAGAAGAGTACCCTCAGTACGCTGACAACGAGGGTAATGTGGTCCCCAATCTGGGTGAGTCCCTAGTCAGTGATACGTTTGAGGTACTAGACAAGATGGAGCAGGAAACCGAAAAGACTGAAGGAACAGCCCAAGCCTCCAATGATGACGTAGACATTCGAAAGGCTGAGTGGGCTGCCCGTTTTGAAGAAGTGAGAGCCCAGCGTGCTGCACCAAAGAAAGATGCCTACACCAAGCTCTACAGAGTCAAGAAACACCATAAGGTGTCAGGCAGGATTATTTCGTGGGCTTATTTTGATGACCTTAATGCGTATGCGGTTAAGAGGGAACAGGGCATAGAGTACTTCAGGTTTCCACATGATCTGAAGACTCTACCTGGTTTTGAGCTCAACCAGCTGGCTAAGCTAAAGCTGCTGTATGCTGACCCAAGAAAGATGTCAGGCTGGTTCGAGGCTGCCCTGAAGAAGGAGTACCACACCAGATGGGTTAACTTCAGACCACAACAGCCTACGAGGTACATAAGAAGGTCTGAGGTTGATGCCATTACTGGCAAACCCAAGATTGTGTTGAAGTGGAGTCCTCCGCGCACTATGTCGAGAATCCCTCTCAGGGAAATGCCACAGGACTTCACTCCACACTTCAAATGGTGGTACTATGATTGGAGAACTGCTGAAGCTGTCATAGTTCTGAATAAAGAGGGCCAAATGGATACTATCAGGGTCTTCGACCCGATGTGGCTAACCAACTTGTCTGCTAATGATGTCTATACATTATACAAGTGGCCACTGTTCTATGACACACAAGACATTGTACAAGCCCTCCAGTTCCAAAACGTTATACGACTTTGTTTTGCGTTTGAGATTCACGCAGGAGTCACTAAGGAGGAGAAGTACAAGAAGTATAAGGAGGTAATGCAGAAGACAAGAGATTAGATAGATCTAGGTCCAAGGGGGAGTTTGTTGATGCATGTATGTCCCTAGATCATGATTTGTAATGTAATGAACTTGTCTGTCTGATTATGATGTAATCTGTATTGACTAATGAAATGACATGAATTGGTTGTTACTGGTAATGTTTAATATTTCATTAATGAGTCGTGATTGAATTGATTGGGTTTATGATTGTTTGAATGATTGCACATTATGTTATATTAATTAAAACATTCAAACTTAACTTAATGAAGTTCTCATGCGAATGGCCCATGCGAATGGACCACACGCATGAATAACTTCATATGATTGACTCAATCGCACGACTGAACCAGGAGACTGGATCAGTCGTATGATTGACACATAAGATTGACTCAATCGCACGACTGAACACTCAGTCGTGCGGATGAATCAACCGCATGGTTCAATCGCACGACTGAACCATACTTATGGCCCAGTCGCACGATTGAACAATACTAACCTATAAATAGACCCAATTCGTGGAAAAACAAAAGATTTATCCCATTACGATTCCAGACGTACCCTAGCCGTCCAGAGACCTCCCAAATCGTTCTCCAAGTTCACAGAACACATTAGATCGATTCCTAATCGATTTCTAACGTCGGATTCAATTCTTGATTGATTCTTCGTGTGTTCTCACTGATTGGATCGCCAATCAAATAGGATTCCGCACTATTTGAGTTGGTTTAACACGCTAGTCACTAGGTATTTCGTTCAAATAATAGGTCCTAACAGACATGTCATGACTACCCTATCTTAGATAATACTTTATCTAAGATACCTTAACTTTAGCATTGTAGTATATGCTTTAGTCTTAGGTTTCCAGCTGGTATCAAAGTATATCCGGCTGTATGATCTAGTATATATAGTTTCTCATTGTAACTCTTGTTTCATGCTTGTAAGAGTCTTGTAATATCTTGAGTTGAGAAGGTTTATATACAAGTGCCTTGAAAATTATTCTGCTTGTTCCTTTGCTACTTATTATATTATTATCAACTCTTGTAAAAGACATTACTACATCTGATTTGAGTGTTTTCATAAGTGAGTTTGAGAGAAATACAAGTGTTTAAGTGACAAACCCGATCCTGCAATTGGTATCAGAGCTTTTTAGGCTCTTGATTGTGAGATCTTACCATCCTAATCAACCAGTTTTTCACTCCTCCTTATACCTCACTCAAAATGGCCCTCAACAAATCTGAAGTAGAGATGGGAACGATGACCAAAGCTCCCATCATCACCCCTGAAAACTTCAGGTCTTGGAGCAGAAGAATGGAAGGCTTCATTAGGTATCAAGACAGCAAGATGTGGCAATCCATTGTCAATGGCCCGTATAAGCCAAAAGTAGCTGGTGGAAATGGTGCCATGATTGAGAAAGCCGTTGAAGATTATTCTGATGAAGACAGGAAGAAGCTTGACATAGCAGCAATGCTATGACTGTTCTTATGACTGCAATCCCAAACTCTATCATGGTGGGGTTTGAGCATTGTAAGTCTGCCAAAGAACTCTTTGATGCTCTTGCTCAAATGTACTCAAGCTCGAATGACTCCAAGAAGGACTCACTGAAGCAACCGTTTGAGAACTTCACCTATGTTGCTGGAGAGACTATTAGCCAGCAATATCTCACGTACATGGATCTCATTTCTTCCCTTCAATCTGTGGGAATCACTCATGAACTCAGAGACCTTACTAGAAAGTTTATGAGTGCTCTACCCAATGAGTGGACATTCTACTGTGTCTCTATCAAGAGAACAGAGAATCTGAATACACTTACCATGACCGAACTCTATGGGATCCTTGATGGATACCGTTTGGAAATGGAAAGCAAGAAGGGTCATCAGACAAGCAGACCCTTGAGTCTTCCTGCTAGCAACGCTTTAATGGTTGCTGAAGGCTCAGGAATCTCCCAATCTCAGCAATACTTGACCTACACCCAGCAGCCATCTTGTTCCTCTGGGCCTTACATCACATTTCCTGAGACTCCAAGGTCTCAACAAGCTCAGCAAAGCTCCTTTCAGGACAGCTGTGCATTTGTCTCAGGAAGTGGACACTCAAATGACTATCAATACTGCTTTGATGATCTAGAGTGTTTTAGCCCGGATGACGTAGAGTACGTGGACATAGTCCAACAAATGGCTCTTCTAACCTACAGAGCAAAGAAGTTCTTTAAGAGAACTGGAAGGCAATTCCCTCAGAACCCAATCAACAGCAAATTTGGGTTTGACAAAAGCAATGCCAAATGTTACAACTGTAACCAACTTGGTCATTTTGCAAGGGAATGCAAGGCTCCCAAGTCCAACTCGGGAACCCCACAGGCCTCCACACATCCCTCTACACCAAAGCCCACCGGAAAGTCAACAGAGACTGCTGCAATGGCTCAAGAAGTTGACTGGAGCTTCATGATTCAGGATGTGACTCCTGCTCAAGCACCATGGCTGGAACAGATGAAAACAAGGTATATGAATATCTCTGTACTCCTGCCTGTATTGCTAAGGTTAAACTGTATCAGGACTACAATATGGAAATTAAATCTGATATTGAGTCTTTAAATGTTTTAAAATCTGACTTTAAAAGGGCTGAATCTGACTACCAAAGAAAAATTGAGGAGTTAGAGAAAACTATGTCCCTCTTAAAACATGAACATACAAACTACAAGACTCAAATCAAGGATTTAATATCCAAATTGACTGAGGCTCAAGCCCAGCTTGTCACTACTGAGGCCCAAGCCAGGAAGTATGCTATTTCCGAGCAAAACTTCCAAGCCATTCTTGCATCATCCTCTCACTCAAAACTTTGTTATCAAAACAAAGGTGGGTTGGGAACTAATGAAATTGCTCCACCACATTCTCATGAGTCTATAAGACAACCAAGGTGTGGTACTGAAGAGCAAGAGGTTCCATCTACTGACCCACCTTCTCATGAGTCAAAGAATGATGCAACTATGGAGACCATCACAGGGAAGGAACAGGTAATTGTGTCCTCCCCAGCCAATGATGATCAAACCCTGACCACCAAAGCCAGAAGAAGCAGAGCTAAGGCAGCCAGAAAAATTGCCAAGAAAGTGGTTGAGTCCAAGCTAAAGATAGACCCTAAGCAAAAGGGTGTATTCATCTCAGCTGGATTCCAGGTGGTTGGAAATTCTGATTCAGGAAAGAAGTGCAGTACCAGTACTCCTATCCTACCAAAGGATCAGAAATTAAAGGGAAAGGTTGCTAATGAAGAGAAAAAGAACAAGAAAAAGCAATCCTCTCATTCCCAGAAGGTTAACATTGCATGCATAATGTGTGGTCTGCAAAACCACATGGCTAAAGATTGTTACTACAATCCTGCTAGCACACATTATGCAAATAATGTTAAAAGAGAAGGGGTCAGGGAAGGTTTCTCATTTGGACCATATCAAATGGTTCAAGTGATGAAAAAGGGAAAGCTTGTTTCCGAAGCAAGGCTTCTCTGAAGAAAATTCTTCTTCCGAAAGGAAAAAGGCTTCGGAAGTTAAAGCTGTAAAGACTCAGAAAAGCAAAAGAGTCCCCTTGAAACCATCCCAGAAGAAGACTGCTTCGGAAGAAAAGGTGGTGAAGGTCTCTTCCGAAAAGAAAGAAGCTTCGGAAGAATGCCAAGCTACAAAAGCTTCAACAAGCTCATCCTCTATGATCAACCATGGGATGGAATGGAAGATCAAGGAAGATGCTGTAGCCCAAACCTCTTCTTCAAAAACATCCATTGAACCCCCATGCATAAATTTTGGTTCAATTATGTCATTATCATTGGAAGAACCCAAGACCAATAAGGCTTGGGTTTCCAATCAAAACTAATTATCTCACCTTATGTTGAGGGACATCCATATGACAAGAATAACAACATTTGGATTGTAGATAGTGGATGCTCCAGGCACATGACAGGGAACAGATCTCTCCTTCAACAATTTCAACATTATAATGGCGGTCCTGTCCAGTTTGGAGGTGAGGCCGGGGGATATATTTCTGGCAGAGGAAGTATATCCAATGGAAAGTTAAAAGTTTACAAAGTAAATTTTGTCAAACAACTTGAACACAATTTGTTAAGTGTTTCTCAATTCTATGATCAAAAGCATCAAATGCTTTTCACAGAACATGAGTGCATTATCCTCAAACCCGGGATGACAATTCCTCAGGAATTGGTGCTTCTTAGATCTCCCAGGAAAGGGGATATGTACAAGCTTGATATGAACAATGCTTCCCCAATGGGAGAAGTATCATGCTTTCTTTCCAAAGCTGATGGTGATGAGTCAACACTATGGCATAAACGAATGTCTCATGTCAATTTTAAAACAATGAATAAATTGGCTAAAAATAACTTGGTACATGGTTTTCCTAAAAAAGAATTTTTCTGCAAAGATAACTGTGTTGCTTGCTTGAAAGGGAAACAACACAGGTCTTCTCATAAATCCAAAGTTGTTAACTCTATCAACACTCCATTACACTTACTGCACATGGATCTATTTGGTCCCACAAGTATAATGAGCATTGGAAGGAAATCATATTGCCTTGTGATTGTTGATGATTTTACTAGATTTACATGGGTATTCTTTTTAAGAACCAAAGATGAAACTGCTGAAACTTTAAAATCTTTTATTCTTAAAATAGAAAATCAAGTTGATCACAAGGTTAAAATAATTAGAAGTGATCAAGGGACAGAGTTTAAGAACCTAGTTCTTGACTTATTTTGTAACTCAAAAGTGATTGCCAGACAATATAGTGCTCCTAGAACTCCTCAACAAAATGGTGTTGCTGAGAGGAGAAACCGGACACTTATTGAGGCTGCTCGGACTATATTAGCTGATTCAAAGCTGCCTCTAACATTCTGGGGAGAGACAGTCAGCACTGCATGCTATGTGCAGAACAGAGTTCTTGTAGTAAAGCCACATGGAAAAACCCCTTATGAGTTATGGAACAAGAGGCCACCGTTCATTGGCTTTCTAAGGTCCTTTGGCAGCAGGTGTACCATACTTAACACAAAAGACAATTTGGCAAAATTTGCTGAAAAGTCAGATGATGCTATCTTTGTTGGATATTCCTCATACTCTAAAGCCTATAGAGTTTATAATATTAAAAACCAACAATTTGAGGAATCTTCCAACATTGTAGTTAATGAGCACACTCCTTGTGTTAGAGGGAATGGCCCTGATCATATCTTTGATTTAGAATTGTTTCCAAACTATTCTAAACCATCTTGTGAGAATGTTTCAGCTGGAACAGGTGTTCAAAGTGATTCTGATGAAGATCAACTGATTGAGCTTCCCAGACCTATTCCAAGTTCTCCAAGATTTGCAGCAAATCAAGTTCCCACTATTGAAAGATCTGACAGTATAACCATTTCAAGAGATAGTGGTACTTCAACAAGGGATTTACCTGCTGATTTTCAACTCTCTTCAGGTGACCCTGCACAACACCAAACTGATGAAAGCATCATCTTGAAGTTACAGGCAACTATCAATGATGTTTCACAGTAAGAAAATGATGATGTTTCTCTTTCATTCAATCAGTCCTCATTGAATGAGTTTGAAACAACAGCTGGACCAAGTATTCAAGCTCCTGAGCAAAATATGTCCAACTTGGACTTATCTTTGCAACTGGAGGTGATTCCTAGACTCAGGATTCATAACACTCATCCAGCTGAAAACATCATAGGGGAAGTCTATGAAGGTGTGAGAACAAGAGGACAAACTCATAATGGGAATGTCTGCTTGTACTCATGCTTTTTATCCCAAATGGAACCCAAGAAGGTGGAAGATGCGTTGAAAGATAGTAGCTGGGTTGAATCAATGCAAGAGGAGCTGCTTCAATTCAAAAGACAAAAGGTTTGGAACCTATGTCCGCTACCATCTGGTCAAGTACCTATAGGCACTAAATGGGTATTCAGAAACAAAAGAGATGATAGAGGCTTGATTATCAAGAACAAGGCAAGACTGGTGGTTCAAGGATACACTCAAGAGGAGGGAATCGATTATACTGATGTCTTTGCACCTGTTGCAAGACTTGAGGCAGTTAGGATCTTCCTTGCCTATGCTGCATCCAAGAATTTCACTGTCTACCAGCTTGATGTCAAGTGTGCCTTTCTATATGGGGATATAGATAGGGAAGTCTATGTATGCCAACCTCCAGGATTTGAAGACCCACAGCATCCAAACTATGTGTGCAAGTTGGATAAAGCTCTATATGGGTTGCACCAAGCACCTAGACTATGGTATGAGACATTGTCTCAATTTCTCCTGAAGAATGGTTATACTAGAGGTACCATTGATAAGAATCTTTTCATAAGAAAGTCTGGGAAAAACATCTTGCTCGTTCAAGTCTATGTTGATGATATCATATTTGGTTCCTCAAATGACCAAATGTGCAAAGACTTTGAGAGCATTATGAAGAAGAAGTTCGAGATGAGTTCCATGGGAAAAATGGATTTTTTCCTTGGAATTCAGGTAAAGCAATTGAAGGAAGGGTTCTTCATCAATCAATCTAAGTATGTCAATGATATCTTAGGGCGATTTGATATGAAGGATTGTAAAGCAGCAAAGACACCTATGTCCAGAAATCACAATCTCTGCCCTGATTCTGAGGGGGAGGATACTGATCAACATCAGTACAGAGCAATTATTGGTTCTCTGATGTATCTCACAGCAAGTAGACCTGATATCATGTTTGCAACTTGCATTTGTGCAAGATATCAGGCTGCTCCAAAGGTGTCTCACCTAATTGCTGCCAAGAGAATTCTCAGATACCTAAAAAGAGCACCTAACTAAGTCTATGGTATCCAAGAAATAGTGATTTTAATCTCTATGGTTACTCTGACAGCGATTATGGTGGCTGCAACATCAACAAGAAATCAACATCAGGTGAATGTCAATTTCTTAGTGGAAGGATCATCTCATGGCAATGCAAGAAGCAATCCTGTGTCTCTACATCAACTGTTGAAGCTGAATACATTGCTGCTGCTAGTTGCTGTGCTCAGCTGCTGTGGATTCAAAATCAGATGATAGACTATGGATTCAACTTCGTGAGCACTCCTATCCACATTGACAACAACAGTGCTATATCCATTACTGAAAATCCAGTGAAGCACTCCAAGACAAAACACATTGATATCAGTATCATTTCATTAGAGATATTCATGAGAAAAATCTTATCAAACTAATCAAAGTTGATTCAAATGAACAATATGCTGATTTGTTCACCAAAGCCTTTGATGAACAAAGATTCAAATATCTCATTACAGCTATTGGGATGATAAACATTGATTAGTTAATCTCATTTGAAAACCTTTTAATGTGTAGAGTCTCTTGTCAAAACAATCTAAGCCCTGTTACAAAAGATTTTTTTTAATTTTATCTAAGTATGAATTCTTCCGAAGAGAAATTAACCCTCAGAAGATATCTTGCATATCTTCCGAAGCAAATTTCTCCCAGGATAATTTTCTTCTCGGAAGAGTGTTAAGTCTCGGAAGAAGCGATTGATTTCATATCAGATCTACTTCAGAAGCATTTAACACACTCCACCTGAAAAGCAACATATACTCTCGGAAGTAATCAATTTACCTTCGGAAGTAAATTTGCCTTCGGAAGAATATTACCTTCGGAAATGCTTTATACTCGGAAGAAAGATTTTACTGTGTAACGGAAATCTTTTGGGCCCCACACTGTAAAAAGTAAAGATTTTGTTAATGATGTCAGATTATTTAAATGGTCTAACCTTACCGCCCATGTCACATCATCCACTGAACCCTCACATCATCTTATCCAAAACCCCCTTTAAACCGCCATTTCACCCATTTAAATAGTTTCGGTTAATCACTTACATCCTTTTTACCCAAATTACTGCCCTAAAAGCTTTCTTCTTCTCCAATTTACCTTATTCCGAACTATCTTTCTGTCATCTTCTTCAATGGCACTAAACCCTCAGCACAACCAAGTCGCACTCCTTGATTCTTCAATGGATGTTGACTTCTCCGATATCATTTCTTTTCTGACCCAATCCTCATATTACACTGCTCTGACTGTAAACCCTACAATTTATTCAAACCAAATGTCTGAATTTTGGGCAAATGGTCGGATTGAAACTGTTAGGACCTGGTATTTAAACGAAATACCGAATGATTAACGTGTAAACCAAACCAAATAGTGCGGAATCCTATTTGATTGGCGATCCAATCAGTGAGAACGCACGAAGAATCAATAAAGTATTGAATCAAACGTTAAGAATCGATTGGGAATCGATCTACAGCGTTCTATGAACTTGGAGAACGAACTAGGAGGTTTCTGGAAGGCTAGGGTACGTCTGGAGTCGAAATAGAATGAATGCTTACGTTTTTCCACGAATTGGGTTGTATTTATAGGTTAGTATTGTTCATTCGTGCGACTGAACTATTAGTATGGTTCAGTCGTGTGATTGCACCATGCAGTTGATTCATCCGCACGACTGAGTGTTCAGTCGTGCGACTGAGCCAATCTTATGTTACAATCATACGAGTGATCCAGTCTCCTGGTTCAGTCGTGCGACTGAGTCATTCGTATGAAGTTATTCATGCGTGTGGTCCATTCGCATGGGCCATTCGCATGAGAACTTCATTGTGATAAGTTTGAATGTATTAATTAATATAACATTATGTGTAACACTTCAAACAATCACAAACCTATTTAACCAATTCCATATCGACTCATTAATGAAATATTAAACATTATAAATCACAAACAACCAATATCATTTCATTAACAATCCAAACATTACATCAGAATCAGACAAACAAGATCTATTACATTCATATCTTGATCTAGGGACATACATGTATCAACAGAAACCCTAAATGGGGTTCGTGTTATAAGGTCAAGCATTTGTGGCCAAGAGTTGGTTATCTCTGAACAGATCATCAGGGAGCATCTTGAGCTTCATGATGAGGGAGCTCCAACGGAATTCCCCAAAACAGATTTGGACAATTCTTATCTTCGAATGGGATATGGTGGAGATGTCAGCAGGTCAACTGTTTACAAATTCAACTTCTCCTACAAATGGAAGTTCCTGCAGCATGTGGTTTTTCACTGCCTGTCAAATAAATCTGGGGGATGGGATCAAATCCCATATGTACTTGGGTGCTTAGTTCATGGGTTGGTACAAAGCCTCCGCTTCAACTATTCAAGGTTTGTGCTGACTAACCTAATGGGAAATCTTCAAAGGGACACATTCTTCATGTATCCCAGGTTTCTCCAGCACATAATCAACTGTTAGCTGGATCAGGGCAAGCTTGTCTGCGCAGCTGCTCTGACTGCTCCTCAAATGAGGCCGACCATCTTCAAGACCTTGAAGAGAGTGTCTACCAACTTCACTGGAAGAGATACTGCACTACTTCCAGGTATGATTGAGCCAATGGCTCCTGGTGACATCCCTGTTAACCCCACAGGTGATGAACCCACACCAGCAACTACCCTCACCCTGCCAAATCTACCTTCTCCACCCATTACAGTTACCTATCATAGACGTCCCAAACGAACCCTTGTTCAATCTACTCTGATTGAACAAACTCCTCCTGTTCAATCCAAAAAGGCTAGAGTGGAACAAAGGGCTCCCACTCAGCCTGAGGTCCAACCATCCTTCACAATTGACCTCAATATGGGTCTTGAGTCTCCTCAGTCTCAGACCCATGAGCCTGAAACCCAAGCTGATAGCCCTCAGGGAGAGTCTCTATACTCCCCTGAGCAGCCAAAAAGGGACAGCTCAATGCCTCTAGACATTGATCAAAGTCTCGGGTCATTAGGTCTTAATTCCCTATCCTTTACTGACCTTTTGACCGGAGCTGGTGCAGAGATTATGTCTCTTAAAGGCAATGAAGTTGATCCACAACACCCTCTCAAGGATTAACAGAGCCTAGAGAGACCCCTTATCTCTAGCCCCCATCAGCAAAGCCTTACTACGGTGAGTCCTACTGATGTGGAGGGGACTCATGTAGATTCAGCTGCCACTACGGAAGGAGCCTCATTGGATCCTCAGGACAGTGGTAATGAAACTGAGACTGAATCTACGGCAACCATGCCCTTTGATGACTTTGAAAGAGACATCATTGTGCAAGGGAAACCAGGGCGCCAAGAAACCACATCTGGTGGTGAGGATGAACATACCAGGTATGTTACCTCATCTCCCCATGATTCTTCAAAAGAAGATGAGAGAAGTATGCAACTCACCATTCAAGACCTACTTTCTAAAGTCTCAAACCTTGAATCAAAGGTTAGGACTTTAGAGGATAGGTCTGCCACTCAACAACTTGAGATTGAAACTCTCAAGGCCAAACTAGCTGAGAAACAGATTGAGAGGTCTGTTAGGCATGTACCAATTCAGGTCTCCTTGACCTCCTCTAGCTCATCAAGCTCTCAGGATGATGCTACCAAAAAGGGGGAGAGTGTTCAGAGACAAAGTCAAAGACAGGAGGAAACCCAAAGTCAAGCTCTCACTTCCTTGAGCTCAAAGTACCCTGTGCAACAAGCTGCTATTTTCCATGAGCCTCCTCCAGTTGTTTTTCAATTGGATCAAAGGATGCTCCAGGATCTCAATAGGTTCTTTAACAAGTTCCTATTGGAATCCCTCATAGAACAGCCCAGCCCTGATATATCTGTGATTTACTTCGGAGCTCAAGAGCTTCAGAGGTTGAATGTACCTTCTACCACTATCGAGGAAGTTGGTCAACCTAAGGTCCAAGTGGAACCTGAGATTAACTTCGAATGGGAAACAAGCACTGATGGCCCAGCAACTGAAACAGTTGGGACAGAAAGTGTATTTTCACTGTTGGAGCTGTAAAAGATAGTCTATATTATCAAAACAATAAAAGTCAACAAAAGTCAACGTCACGGTCAAAGTCAATAAAAGTCAAACCCGACACGTTCGAGACGAGGAACCGAGACGAGATGTTGAAGATTTAAATGACTAGGAGTTTTATTGTAATAAATATATTTTGTGTGAACAAAATATATTTTTATCTTGTTTTTAGTCATTTTTATGCTTAATGTGTAATTTTGTGTTAATTAGCCTAAGTCTAGGGAGTTAAGTGCAATTAGTGATATTAGTCTAGACTATAAATAGGTTGATTGTCATTAGTGTTGGTTAAGGGTTGTATGACCAATTGATTGAGGGATTTACTTGTAAACAATATTATTAGCAATCAATAGAGATCAAAGGGTTTTCATTGTGTTCATCATTATTTGATCTATAATCTTCATGATTTGATTCAAGTTTGATTATCCTGGAGTTACAATTTGGTATCAGAGCCATTTTGGATCAAATTCACTGAAGATTTGAAGATTTTTAGAGAGAGTTGAGTTTTGGTTGTTTTTGTTCAATATCATGTTTTCATCAATTTCGGATCAAATTTAAGTGTTATTGATATGGAAATTGATTGAAGTTTGCTTGTTATTTGTTGGGAAAGCTCTGTTAATCATCAGGTATCAAATCCATTGAGATTTGGGCGTTTTCAGATTGATTTCGTGTTGAAAAAGTTTTTCAGCTTCGTTCAGCGAAACTACCAATTCATCCAGCGAAACTACGAGTTCTTCCAGCGAAACTACATCGGTTATCCTCATTAAAGTTGTTTTCTGCTGTCCTGCGAAAGTAGTTTCATTGAACGAAAGTTCAACAGTGATTGTGGTTGATTTACAAGCGAAATTGCTGCCGAAAGTATCATCGAACGAAAGTTCAAGCTTGTTTTGTGCGAAATTGTTGGCGAAACAAAGCAGTCTAAAGCATTTGACTAGCGAAACTGCTGCCGGAATGTCCAGCGAAACTACTGTCGGCTCAGCGAAACTAGATATTTCTGCGAAACTAGCTCTGCGAAACTACAATTTCGGCGAAATTATCATTTTGTTTCAGCGAAACTAGAACATCAAAGATGACTTTTTCCCCCTAGTTGGGATTAATTGAGTTCATCCTGGGGGAGAATTATTCTAAAAAAATATTTTTACCGGGGGAGAATTATTCTAAATTTTTTGGGAAAAATATTTTTGGGGCGTTTAATTGTTTAAACAAAATAAAAATAAAAATGGCTTTTGCAGAACTGATTAAATCCTTCGAATCTGATGATCTCACAATTGCACAATGTCGGTTTGATAATTTTGCAGCTTTAAAGAATGAAACGATGTCTGATTTTGTTGATCGTTTTCTGTTGGTGGCAAGTAATCTGAAAAAGTTTGATGCCCGACTAGGAAATCATGAACAAGTTCTAAGATTGCTTGATTCCCTCCCATCAGAATGGAGCTCACACGACAAGTCGATTCAACGAGATAGAGGCTTTCGGGATTACAAACTGATGGAGGTAATCAACAAACTGAAAGAGATTGAGTTGGATATCAAACGTCGTGAGTACTATGAAGCGACATATCTAACTCCAAAGATCACTTCAAACTCCAAAGAGAAACCAGAAGAGAGATCAGATTCTGGCACCAATTCCGACGGTTTACCGAAACCTGAAACCAAAGAGGTACAAGAGGAACTTAAGCAGACATCAATGGGTAAAGGTAGAGTTGAGTTGAATGCTGAAGTTTATGATACTGAGAAGGAAGAGGAATAGAAGCGAAATACCAGAGTTTGCAACTATGAGAAGGCTCTTACTGCTGAAAGAGTCATCCTGGATCTTTCATACGAGACAGTTCAGGATATGTGTTCTTCTGCTTGTAAAATTCGTTTATTTGGTGTGTATAAAGCTAATAGGTTACTTTTAGATAACCAAAAGGAGTTAACCGCCATAAACACAGAACTTAAAAAGAATGAAGCCAAGTATTTCATCAAATTAAATGAAACTTTAAAAGAAAATGATCATTTAAAACGAACTCTTCTTGAAAGAAATGTTGAAATTAATCTTTTAAACGAAAGAGTCACTTTGGCTGAATTTGAAACAAGCAAGCTTAAAACAAAGCTTGATAGATGGACCATATCTGGAATGAAACAGGAAGAGCTACTGTGTAAACAGAGGGGAGCTAGGATTAAAACAGGAGTGGGTTGTGGTGAAAATCCATACGTCTATCCTCCTCCTAGCACCTATTGTTACTCTCCTATGCCTCAACCTCATCCATCTAATGATTTGATTGAAGCTGCAGAAACTAATAGTTTAAATGCAGGTTTAAGCAACGTTAATCTTAAAGAGGTTAGAGATGTGCAGGATTCTCCTGTAGGTTTGGGATTCCTTAGGCAAGGGTCTGATAAGAAGATTAATGCCGATTCCACTTCTGATGCTCCAACACCAATTTCAGTTGCTTCTCCAACTTTCTTCAACAAATTCAAATCAAGTAACATTCCCTCGTTTGTTCCCGTCAGGTTCGTCAAAGAAGGAACAATTGTTGAATCATCAGGCAATCAGAATCCTATAACCGAAGCCAACACAATAGGAGATGTCAATCAAGATCCTTTGGAAGCAGATCTGTGTATACGAGACTGCACAAGCTCAGATGATGAATCAATCACAGAGGTGCGTGTTGGTTTCTCACAGATCAAGATGACTCCTAACATGGTCAAGTCACAAAAGCTTCCAAAAGCTGAATCAAGACCAATACGGATCTCTTCTCCAAATGCAAAGCAACCCAGTCAATCAGTGAAAATCTCATTCCCTGTTCAGCATAGCAAATGCAAAAACAAGCAAGAATCTGCTACAAGCTCAAAGCAATCCTTCTCAGCACCTGCACAACACGGGACTACAAAGAATCAAAAGCCTTTCAAGGCTTGTTTTGAGTGTGGAAAAGAAGGTCATGTGGTTAAGAAATGCCCTCAAAGACTTGCTTCGAATGGTAAAGGCAAAACGAATTACTTCTCCGAATGTAAGTCTACAAAGAATATTCCAGACGGTAAAGGCAACATGGGTTGCTTCTCTGGATCAAGAGGTAAAAAGCACACATCTTTGAATGGTTGGATGAAAAACCCTCCATCCAAACCTTTTCATGTGAAGCCGGTTTCACATGATACAAAGATGAAAATGACCAAAGGTTCAAAACCAAATTCTTTTCCTTCCGGTCTTAAACAGAAAATGATTTCCAAATTTAATTCATTCAAATCCAAATTAATTGAACCGAAACAAATTTGGCAAATTAAATAGAAGGATACAGCAATCCCCGATTGTTTAAACAGTTGTGTGCAGAAGCTTGTTACTTATCTTGATAAAAAAGGAACCTCTAGGACTACGATGGCCTAGGTTCCCCTTTCTAACTAATTTGTTAATAAGTGCAGGAACAATTCAGGAGGACTGTTAGTAATCCGGTTTACTGACAGGGATTGTTCATAATTCAAATTTGAGGCGGAACAAACATGTTAAGGTCATGGTATTTTATCCACAATCTGGATTTTTATCTACACAATCACAATCTCACTTCACAATCACTGCATATTTCTTGAGCATTCATTTCTTATCTTCATATTAGTGTAGTTTGGAAGACCTTTTTTGATAAATTTTTAATTTTTACAGTTTTATAAAAAAAATATTTAAAAAGTAAATAAAGAAATAAATAAAAAACAAAAAAAATAAAAAATAAAAAAAAGTTTGCAAAAATAAAAATTTAGGGAGAGAGTATAAGTAAATAAAAATAAAAAAGAACTGGGAACTTGATTCGAGATGACTGAGAAATAATTGTATATCTTCTTGAAATGCTTGTTCTTGCATGACTTGCGTTTTAAAATGAGAAATGATAGTAACTGATGCTGTTATCTGATTTACATCTTTTATTTAATTGCAAATAATAGAAAAATAAACAGATTCTTTATTGATATGCTTGGTAGACTCAGCCTGAAGAATAAAGTAGACAGCAGCATAATGATTTAAATTAAAATATATGCTTAAGGACGTCTGGATTTACGCAATCAGTTTTGGCCTGCACAAAAACTGAGTCCCGAAAAAATTGGATTGAGAATTGATCTTTCACCCACCATGATACAAATCATATAAGCCATATCTTTGAGCCATGATTGGTGTATTTATGTGTCTTGTGTTTGTGCTAATCTCCTCTGCTGTACGGAAGTACTGACCTGGAGTGATGATCTCCTCTGCTGTACGATAGTACTGACCTGGAGCTCTCATCGGCACATGATTAAATGGTTATCTCCTTTGTTATACGTGAGTATAGACCTGGAGCTCTCACCATTTTGGTCTAAGTAGTGTTAAATCATCTAATTCATCACAGAATGCAATATTCTGTTGATAATCACTTGCACACTAATGAACATGCCTTGCTCTATAAAGATCGTAACAAAATTCAAGAAATCTTGAGGTTGGGTGAGGGTTTTTGCCAAATGATTGTGGGGTCCTAGAATTCTAAAGTATTTAATCGAACCTTAACGAATCATCTGTTGCTTGTTGAAAAAGATAAGGCATGAGTTTAAGTGGACAAACATATCAGCAATCGTTATTGATCTGTTTGAGAATTTCAAAAATCATTCAAAGACTATAATTAGATTCAGTTATTAGTGTGATCTCATTGCTTGTCGATGTTTAAATTCATCTTTGTGCTAAAGTATATCTTGAGGATGTGATCTCATGATCGATTCAGTTCTCGGTTTTAAATGTTAAAAAAACAAGACAAAAAAAAACAAAAAAAAATTAATAGATAAAAAATGTTATAATAAATGTATATAATATAAAAAAATATAATAAAATTTCATTTTAATTTCTCTTAGGTCTTCCATATTATGTTGTTTCAATTTTATCATTTTTCATGCATTTCACGGAAATTGCGCACAAACGAACACGGGTTCGCTTGTTTTTAACACACAGATAAACACGGGTTTATTTTGTTAAAATGAAATGATCTAATTAGAAATGTCGAGATTGTGTTTGTGAATGTGTTTCAGATTTTTGCTTTAAGTGATGGACGATCATCAGTTGAGCAGTGTACCTGATCAGAGAACCTGTTCCTCAAGTTTGCAGAAGATACCTAGCTAGAAATCCTCCTCCTACATCTTCTGAAGCACTGAAGATTAGAGATTTGGGAAACCTGTTACAATATCTTTGTAAAGCTTGCACTTGAGAAGGGGGAGCTTATGAGATGAAAAATGTTTCTTATCAGATTCAGAAATATTCAAATTGAAGATCTTTCTACTGTTGACTTCTCGATGCTGATTTCGTTTGAAGACGTTGATAATGATAGACTAAGGGGGAGTATTGTTGGAGCTGTAAAAGATAGTCTATATTATCAACACAATGAAAGTCAACAAAAGTCAACGTCACGGTCAAAGTCAATAAAAGTCAAACCCGACACGTTCGAGACGAGGAACCGAGACGAGATGTTGAAGATTTAAATGACTAGGAGTTTTATTGTAATAAATATATTTTGTGTGAACAAAATATATTTTATCTTGTTTTTAGTCATTTTTATGCTTAATGTGTAATTTTGTGTTAATTAGCCTAAGTCTAGGGAGTTAAGTGCAATTAGTGATATTAGTCTAGACTATAAATAGGTTGATTGTCATTAGTGTTGGTTAAGGGTTGTATGACCAATTGATTGAGGGATTTACTTGTAAACAATATTATTAGCAATCAATAGAGATCAAAGGGTTTTCATTGTGTTCATCATTATTTGATCTATAATCTTCATGATTTGATTCAAGTTTGATTATCCTGGAGTTACATTCACAGACTTCCGAAGCACAATTCAAAGCCTCGGAAGAACAAACTCAAACTTCCGAAGCTGAGATTGCTGCTGCGGAAGGACTATTCTCATTATCCGATGATCTAATAGTCACAGATGCAATCCTGGAACTTGCATCTGAGGTTAATAGGGAGGACTTTCTCACCCAACCATTAGCTCTGACATCTGCATTGACTCCAGCTCCCATCTCTACTACCCAACCTGGATCTTCCATCCAAGAACCCCCAAAGTCTAGTACTTCCGAAGACATCAAAGGATAGAGGAAGATGACTTCGGAAGAGCTTCAGGAGGAAGAAAGGTTGGAGAAGCTTAAAAGGAAAGGTAGGCTTCCAACTAGGAAACTGTTAGCTGCAAGTACCAAAGCAGCTGCAGCCAACCAGGAGGCAGTCCACAACCAAAGAAGAGTAGAGGTCATAGATAGACTTGTTGGTCTAGGGGCTGCAACTGAAGATGTACTCCTGCTACCATTAGAGGAGTTGATAGAGCTGGAAAAGGCAACCTTGCTGCTTAAACAACAAAAAGAAGAAGCCGCAAGGTTGGCCTTAGAAGAGGGAAGGGAGAGAAAGGAAAGAGAAGCTGATCTGCAGCTCAGGAGGGAAAGAATAACCTTCCTACTCTCCAGAGGTTTCTCTCAAGAAGAGTTGTCTCCACATAACAATGATACGATCTTGTGACTCTTCAACAAAGAGCAAGATCAAATGGAGAAAGAGAGAAAGAAAGCTGCAAGGGAGAAGCTTGTGCAAAAGAAGAAGAAGGAAGAGGAAGCTGGACTGACCGCTGCCAAAAAGATAGGTGAGAAGGCCTGGATGAAGAGTTATCTCAAAGCTCATGGCTTCTCTGGCAGGCAGGTGGGTCCCATGTCGGAAAAGACTCTCCAGCGACATGTCAGTGACATCAAGGCTGACATTCGCGCGGGGAAAAGGAAGGAGATGTATAGAAGGGGACAGGGGATGACCTTCAAAGCAACCATTCAACCCAAACTCCAAACCCAACCTCAACCTGAACCTATACCCTTTCCCTTCCCAATCAAAACCGAACCAACTTCTGAACCATTCACCCCTGAACCCACACCATCACACCTACCAACCTCCTCACCTCAACCACCTAAACTACCTATCCTCCAACCCAAAAACTTAACCAGAACCCAAACACCTCAACCTACCCATCAACCAATCAAACCATCCCCTCAGCCTTCTAAACATCTCTCCATGGAAGAATTCAAGGCAGTCAAGTCAAAGCTCATAAACTGCACTACACTGAGCGACATCTCTTGTGAGGAGGATTCAATCAACTTGACTTATGTTGACGGATCCTCAAGTTCCTTCACAAGAGATCAATTTCTTGATCTGCCCAGAGGAACTTTGGACCAAGCTGCAAACCTCCTTGGCCCCAATTCAGACACATTGAATGAGGAAGAAAAGAAGCTAAGGAGAAAGCTGGTGACTCTACTGGATACAAAGAAAGGAGACAAGGTACCAAGACAACCTCTTGCACCCAGAAAGAAGATCATCCAGTGGAGGTTCGAAGACTCTTCTCACAACTTTGTTGTTGAGAGAGAGAATGGAGAGCTCAACAGGCTGAGTGCCTCATCTCTGCTACACTTAAGCAGGTTTGACATTGCTGAGTTAGCAGAGAAACCATTCTCCAACCCTTCAAACTCCGATATAGCTGCCCACATCAGAAATCATCTAGGCAGCCTTCATATGGCCGAGCTTACTGCTACAAGCAAGGTTGAAGAGGAGTTGAAACTGAGAGAGGAGGAGGAAAGGAAAGGATCAGCAACCAAAGGCAAAGCCTTTCTACAAATGGTTGAAGATCCTGAACTTGAGTCCATAGTTAGATGGGAGTATGACTATAACTCCCGTCAACTAACTCTCTTCAGGGGGACACAACAGAGGGTACATGTCATTCAAAGCGATAGACTGGATCTCCTATCCACGAATGACTTGTACAAGCTTCTCAGCACTACTTCCGGGAAGAACAAAGAGACAGACAAATACCTTTTGTCCCTGGTGCTGAAGGCTTTGAGAAGCAGAAATAAGTGAAGTTTTGGTAGCATCAGCCTACGGGGAGTTTGTTGGATCTAGAAAGGCTGTTGCAACCAAAACCAAGTCACTTAGAAGATTTTGGTACAACAAACAAAGGACTTCCGAAGCTAAGTATGGAACTTCCAAAGGAAGAAGGAGCTCATTCCGAAGACTAGTGTAAAACACACTTCCGAAGGAAAACTCCAACTTCCGAAGACAAAGAACCTACTTCCGAAGATCAAGACTTAAAAGAAAGATCTGAAGTCAACTTCTGAAGTACAAGAATTCCTCAAAGCTCGGAAGCATAGAAGCCTCTTCCGAAGTATAAGTGCTTCGGAAGAACAAGTTCTTCCGAAGCCAATTAACCTTCGAAAGACACTCCTATTATCCAGTGGACATAAGTATGGCCTCTCTGACACTCCGCTGCAAATCTCTGAGATAGTGCATGGCGTTTTCTCAAAGGCCATGTAGTTGACCATACTTTAATCCACTGTTTACCTTTTTATGTTAGTGCAGTTTCCATCTTTAGTTGGTGACAAAAGGTAAGTCATGGACATGTCATGACTACCATATCTTAGATAATACTTTATCTAAGATACCTTAACTTTAGCATTGTAGTATATGCTTTAGTCTTAGGTTTCCAGCTGGTATCAAAGTATATCTGGCTGTAGGATCTAGTATATATAGTCTTGATACATGTATGTACCTAGATCAGGATATGAATGTAATAGATCTTGTTTGTCTGATACTGATGTAATGTTTGGAATGTTAATGAAATGATATTGGTTGTTTGTGATTTATAATGTTTAATATTTCATTAATGAGTCGATGTTGAATTGGTTAAATAGGTTTGTGATTGTTTGAATTGACACACATAATGTTACATTAATTAAACATTCAAACTTAACAAAATGAAGTTCTCATGCGAATGGCCCATACGAATGGACCATACGCATGAATAACTCCATACGAATGACTCAGTCGCACGACTGAACCAGGAGACTAGATCAGTCGTTTGATTGTAATATAAGATTGGCTCAGTCGCACGACTTAACACTCAGTCGTGCGAATGGATCAACCGCATGGTTCAGTCGCACGAATGAACAACACTAACCTATAAATACAACCCAATTCGTGGAAAAATGCAAGAATTCATTCTATTTCGACTCCAGACGTACCCTAGCCGTCCAGAAGCCTCCAAGTTCATACTCCAAGTTCATACTCCAAGTTCATAGAACGCTGTAGATCGATTCCTAATCGATTCTTAACGTTTGATTCAATACTTTATTGATTCTACGTGCGTTCTCACTGATTGGATCGCCAATCAAATAGGATTCCGCACTATTTGGTTTGGTTTACATGTTAATCATTCGGTATTTCGTTCAAATACCAGGTCCTAACAAGTGGTATCAAAGCTTTGGCTCTTGATTACGTGTGATTCAATCAAGTTTGATACAAAGTTTGTGTTTTTACTCTAAAAACACAATCTTTTTTGTCAAAAGTTGTCTTGGACGTCCCCTGCTCATCAAGTTTCGGTTTCTTCGATCTAGGCCTTAGTAGGGTTGGCGAAAATTCGAATTTTTACACGGATAAAACACGTTTAACCTAGACATTTTCGCAAAACAGCAGCTTCAGTCGCACGAGTGAGCCATTCGCACGACTGGACTTCATTCGCATACTTCAGACACACGATTGGACTGAGTCGCATCTCCATACGTACGACTGAACCATCCGTTCGCAGTGTTCATACGCATCAGCTTCATTCGCACGACTGGACCAATCGCTCAGTTCAGACGCATGATTGAACCAGTCGCATAGTTCATTCGCACGGATAGCCCATTCGCATCACTCCAGTCGCACCAGTTGACAGTTTGTTTAGTACACTTAAAGTTAATCGAGATGGAAGATCAGATGTCAGCGTTTACTGCTGGAAAGGACTCAAGAATCCAGAACCTACTGTTACTTGAGAGTGAGGTGGGAAATCATAATAAACCACCAAAGCTCTTAACGTTAGATGAGTTTCCCCACTGGAAACAATGTTTTGATATCTACCTCAATGGAGTGGATCCAAATTTGTGGGAAGCTATCGAGATGGGTACAGTATGCCGGTTGGAGCCGATGGGTTAAAGCTTACTTTGGGAGGGATGACTGATGCTCAGAAAGTTAAGTATAATGCAGAGAAGAGAGTCTATGCATTAATCACACAGTCTATTCCTAAAGATATCTTCCACTAGTACTCGGAGAATAAGCAGGCCAAGAAATTGTGGGATGAGCTGGAAAAGAGATATGACGAGAATGCTTCACTGAAGGCAATTAAAGCTAAGGAGTTAAAGAAAGAATTTGACAACTTCTCATCGATGGGAAACGAGAGTTTGGACGATGTTATTGATAGATTCTACCATCTGATGAGTGAACTGCATACACATGGTGTTGCTACTACCATGGAAGAAAAACTGTCAAATTTTGCAGACGGATTGCCAGAAAAGTGGGCTTCATTTGTGTCAAATCTGAGACAAAATGAGATGTTGGCAAGGTTGGATATCTATGACTTCATTCTAAAGCTGCGAGAAGAAGCATTTAGGATGAAGTACCGAGCTCAGAAGTCATCATACACTCAGAATCCAGCTTTGTACAATGCAACGCCTCAAGCTAAGACGTCTGGAGCACCTCTTCAGACTGCATTTGTGTCTAGCTCATTGGGTCCTTCACAAGCTTCTCCTTCAGGATCAGAAACGTCAGGGTCTTCTTGTACCCACTACATTGGATCTGAAGCAAATGCTACTAGACTGAAGACCGAGAACCTCGGTAACGTGACTGTGGAAGTAGCTCGAGAGCACATGAATCTCTTGGCAGTAGTGGTTCATTCCTATGATGGACTTGTTGCTGGGAAGATTAGAAACTGCCATCTGGCAGATGAGGACTACGAGCAGGTGGATGAAATGGAGCTGGAGAGGATGGACATTATGTGGGCCTTAGCAAGTGCTGTCCGGAGGGGGAAGAAATTTGTGAAAAATACCGGACAGAACTTGGTTGCTACTAAGGATACCACATTTGGCTTTGACAAGAGTAAAGTGACCTGCTTTAACTGTGGAGAAATGGGGCACTTCAAGAGAGAATGTGTAAAGCCAAAGAAGACAGGGAACGGGAACCCATTCTCATCCTTCACTCGTCAAGACAAGCAAGCTAGCAGTTCTACTTCTTCTTCATTAAGCAAGGATCCAATAGCCTTGACTGCCCATGATGATGAAGCACAAGACTGGAGCTGTCGGTTTGTCTCACCGGGGGAATCTAATATTGCAAGTGTAGAAGACTTAGATGATGATTCCACGAGTGAGGGAGATATTGCAGTTGAGATAGTGATGTCAAATATTGAAGAGCAACTGCAACTGAGGTCAGCTACAAGCCTGAAGAAAGGACGTCCACAGCAAAGACAGAATCACCAGAACCAGAGACTTCTAATGCTGCGATGATGGCTAACTCTTCAGAATTTTCTCAGGTAAGTACCACTGACCAACTGTTTAAAAAACATGCTTGTTCTGATTGTAATACATTTAGAAAAAGCATAAATGAGAAATTTGCTAGGTTATTAGATCATAATGATAACTTAGTAAAGGATTTGCAACTGTGCACTGAGGCTAATAGAGTTTTAAAATAAAATGAGCATAGTTACAAAGAAAAGATAGACCTTTTGACTAAACAGCTTAGGAAAACTGAAGTAGTTGCATTTAATCAAGCTAATGACATTAGGTACTATCTTAACTCCCTAGAAGACACTAAGAAGCAAAAGGCAGTTTTAGAAGTAGAAGTAAACTCTTTAAAGCAAAAACTGCACAGTTGGACAAGTTCATCACACATTGTCCAACACTTAGTGAGAGAACGAAACAACGGGGAGGGTTTGGGTTATAAAGTGGTTCCACCACCACCTGAGACCTTGATGAACACTAAGAGTAGACCAATAAATAATAACCCCATCAAGGATCATGTGGTGTCTACTCCTCTTGTTAGTGATCCAGATTCCTCATGTCATCAATTGAATCTGGAACAAAACAAAAGGAGGCCACTTCAAAGGCAAAGGGTAAAATGCCTTGTGATAATCTGGAAAAAGAATTTGAAAACGTTAATATAAAGTCAGGGTCAAACAAAGTTAAATCTGAACCTAAAAAGACTGTTAATGTTAATCTTTCACGAGCTTCATGTCAAAACCAGTTAACCAAAAAGAAAAAGATGTTAAACATGTTAAAACAATTAATTTTGTTAAGCAAGAGAAAACATCAAAAGAAACAGAGTCAAAACCCAAACTAAGTGATGTTACTAGGGTGTCACACACATCTCCACAAAGAAAGTTTAATCATAAAGTTGATAGCAGGTCTTGCTACAACTGTGGAGAGTGTGGACACATTGCTTCCTATTGTCCTTACTATCAGACACCTAGGAAGAAGATTGAACTTCAGGATTCAAAGCCTAGGTCTTCTAAGAGGAGTTCTTTAACTCCACCTAGAAGAACTAGTGAATCTAAAGTTCAACCCATTAGCCAGTCGACTGTTTATCACAAACAGGCTTTGCACAAATCTGGCTCATGGAAAGAGAAGTCATCCTCTGTGTCTGACAATGATGACAAGAAGGAACCTGAGCTACCCTCACCCTCTAAGGGTCAATGGGTTGAATTCATGATGTGTGATGCCTCTGGGAAACCCAAGCCAGTAAAGGCTTGGGTTCCTAACCTAAACTAATATTTTACATTGTATGTGCAGGGTGTTCGCTACAGTGCTGAAACCAACACGTGGATTGTAGACAGCGGAGCATCCAGGCACATGACAGGAAACAGGGCTCTTTTATCAAATGTCAAGCAAATAAAAGGAGGGCATGTTTCGTTTGCAGGAAACAAAGGAGGCTATATCACAGCTCAGGGAGAAGTTGGAAATCAGAAAGTTAAGTTTGATAAAGTGAACTACGTTCAACAACTTCAAAACAACTTACTTTCTGTTGGATCTAGAGAGGCTGTTGCAACCAAAACCATATCAGTTAGAAGATTTTGAGTACAACATACAAAGGACTTCCGAAGCCAAGTGTGGGACTCCGAAGGAAGAAGAGCTCTTCCGAAGTCTAATTTAAAATACACTTCCGAAGGAAAACTCCAACTTCCGAAATAAAGAAGTTACTATCCTTCCGAAGATCAAGACTTAAAGACAAAGTTCTGAAGTCAACTTCCGAAGTATAAAGAAGTCCTCAAAGCCTCGGAAGCATAGAAGCATCTTCCGAAGTATAAGTGGCTTCGAAGAACTTGTTCTTCCGAAGCCAGTTACCTTCGGAAGACACTTCTATTATCCAGTAGACATAAGTATGGTCTGTCTGACAGTCCGCTGCAAATCTCTGAGATACTGCATGGCGTTTTCTCAAAAGCCATGTAGTTGACCATACTTTAATCTACTGTTTACCTTTTTATGTTAAGTACAGTTGCCATCTTTAGTTGGTGACAAAAGGTAAGTCATGGACATGTCATGACTACCATATCTTAGATAATACTTTATCTAAGATACCTTAACTATAGCATTGTAGTATATGCTTTAGTAGTCGTAGGTTTCCAGCTGGTATCAAGTATACCGGCTGTAGGATCTAGTATATATAGTTTCTCATTGTAACTCTTGTTCATGCTTGTAAGTGTCTTGTAATCTTGAGTTGAGAAGTAATATATACAAGTACCTTGAAAATACTTCTGCTTGTTCCTTGATTACTTATTATATTATTATCAACTCTTGTTAAAAGCATTGCTTCATCTTGTTTGAGTGATATCATAAGTGAGTTTGGAGAGAATTACAAGTGTTAAGTGACAAAACCCGATCCTGCAATTGGTATCAGAGCTTTTTAGGCTCTTGATTGTGAGATCTTACCATCCTAATCAACCAGTTTTTCACTCCTCCTTATACCTCACTCAAAAATGGCCCTCATCAAATCTGAAGTTGAAATGGGAACGATGACCAAAGCTCCCATCATCGACCCTGAAAACTTCAGGTCTTGGAGCAGAAGAATGGAAGGCTTCATCAGATACCAGGATAGCAAGATGTGGCAGTCCATCGTTAATGGCCCGTACAAGCCAAAAGTTGCTGGTGGAAACGGTGCCATGATCGAGAAGCCGTTGAAGACTACTCCGATGAAGACAGGAAGAAGCTTGACATAGACAGCAATGCTATGACTGTTCTCATGACTGCAATCCCAAACTCCATCATGGTGGGGTTTGAGCATTGTAAGTCAGCCAAAGAACTCTTTGATGCTCTTGCTCAAATGTACTCAAGCTCTAATGATTCAAAGAAGGACTCACTGAAGCAGCAGTTTGAGAACTTCACCTATGTTGCTGGAGAAACTTTTAGCCAGCAATTTCAGGTATATGGATCTTATCTCCTCCCTCCAATCTGTGGGAATCACTCAAGAACTTAGAGACCTTACCAGAAAGTTCATGAGTGCTCTACCCAATGAGTGGACTTTCTACTGTGTCTCCATTAAGAGAACAGAGAATTTAAACACACTCACCATGACCGAACTCTATGGGATCCTTGATGGATACCGTTTGGAAATGGAAAGTAAGAAGGGTCACCAAGCAAGCAGACCCTTGAGCCTTCCTGCTAGCAACGCTTTAATGGTTGCTGAAGGCTCAGGTATCTCCCAGTCTCAGCAGTACCTGTCATACACCCAGCAGCCATCTTGTTCATCTGGGCCTTACATCACATTCCCTGAGACTCCAAGGTCTCATCAAGCTCAGCAAAGCTCCTTTCAGGAGGGCTGTGCGTTTGTCTCAGGAGTGGACACTCCAATGATCATCAATTCTGCTTTGATGATCTTGAGTGCTTCAGTCCAGATGACATAGAGTATGTGGACATTGTCCAGCAAATGGCTCTTCTAACCTACAGAGCGAAGAAGTTCTTTAAGAGAACTGGAAGGCAATTCCCTCAAAACCCAATCACTAGCAAGTTTGGGTTTGACAAAAGCAAGGCCGCTAAATGTTACAACTGTAACCAGCTTGGCCATTTTGCAGGGAATGCAAGGCTCCCAAGTCTGACCCGGGAACCTCACAGGCCTCCACACATCCTTCTACACCAAGCCCAACGGGAAGTCAACTGAAACAGCAGCTATGGCTCAAGAGGTTGACTGGAGCTTTATGGTTCAAGATGTGACTCCTGCTCAAGCACTCATGGCAGGAACAGATGAAAATAAGGTATATGAACATCTCTGTACCCTGCTTGTATTGCTAAGGTTAAATTGTACCAGGACTACAATATGGAAATTAAATCTGATATTGAGTCTTTAAATGTGCTAAAATCTGACTTTAAAAGAGCTGAATCTGACTACCAAAAGAAAATTGAGGAGTTAGAGAAAACTGTATCTCTTTTAAAACATGAACACACCAACTACAAGACTCAAATCAAGGATTTAATATCCAAATTGACTGAGGCTCAAGCCCAGCTGTCACAGCTGAGGCTCAAGCCAGGAAGTATGCTATTTCCGAGCAAAACTTCCAAGCCATACTTGCATCATCCTCTCACTCCAAACTTTGTTATCAAAACAAAAGTGGGTTGGGAACCAATGAAATTGCTCCACCACACTCTTATGAGTCTATAAGACAACCAAGGTGTGGTACTGAAGAGCAAGAGGTTCCATCTGTTGACCCACCTTGTAAAGAGTCAAAGAGTGATGCAACTGTGGAGACCATGACCATCACAGGGAAGGAACAGGTAATTGTGCCCTCCCCGGCCAATGATGATCAAACCCTGACCACCAAAGCCAGAAGAAGCAGGGCTAAAGCAGCCAGAAAAACTGCCAAAGAAGGTGGCTGAATCCAAGCTGAAGATAGACCCAAAGCAAAAGGGTGTATTCATATCAGCAGGATTCAGGTGGTTGGACCTTCTGATTCAGGAAAGGAGTATAGTACCAGTACTCCTATCCTACCAAAGGATCAGAAGTTAAAGGGAAAGGTTGCTGATGAGGAGAAAAAGAACAAGAAACAGCAACCCCTCTAATTCCCAGAAAATTAACATTGCATGCATAATGTGTGGTCTGCAAAACCACATGGCTAAAGATTGTTACTACAATCCTGCTAGCACACATTATGCAAATAATGTTAAAAGAGAAGGAGTCAGGGAAGGTTTCACATTTGGACCATATCAAATGGTTCAAGTGATGAAAAAGGGAAAGCTTGTTTCCGAAGCAAGGCTTCTCTCGGAAGAAAACTCTTCTTCCGAAAGGAAAAGGCTTCGGAAGTGAAAGCTGCAAAGACTCACAAAAGAGTCCCCTTGAAACCATCCCAGAAGAAGACTGCTTCGGAAGAAAAGGTGGTGAAGGTCTCTTCCGAAAAGAAAGAAGCTTCGGAAGAATGCCAAGCTACAAAAGCTTCATCAAGCTCATCTTCTATGATCAACCAAGGGATGGAATGGAAGATCAAGGAAGATGCTGTAGCCCAAACCTCTTCTTCAAAGACATCTATTGAACCCCCATGCATAAATTTTGGTTCAATCATGTCACTCTCATTGGAAGAACCCAAGACCAACAAGGCTTGGGTTTCCAATCAAAACTAATTATCTCACCTTATGTGCAGGGACATCCATATGACAAGAATAACAACATTTGGATTGTAGATAGTGGATGCTCCAGGCACATGACAGGGAACAGATCTCTCCTTCAACAATTTCAACATTATGATGGAGGTCCTGTCCAGTTTGGAGGTGAGGCCGGAGGATATATTTCTGGCAGAGGAAGTATATCCAATGGAAAGTTAAAGTTGACAAAGTTAATTTTGTCAAACAGCTTGAACACAACCTGTTAAGTGTTTCTCAGTTTTGTGATCAAAAGCATCAAATGCTTTTCACAGAACATGAGTGCATCATCCTCAAACCTGGGATGACAATTCCTCAGGAATTGGTGCTTCTTAGATCTCCCAGGAGAGGGGATATGTACAAGCTTGATATGAACAATGCTTCCCCAATGGGAGAAGTATCATGCTTTCTTTCCAAAGCTGATAGTGATGAGTCAACACTATGGCATAAACGAATGTGTCATGTCAATTTTAAGACAATGAATAAATTGGCTAAAAATAACTTGGTACATGGTTTGCCTAAAAAGGAATTTTTCTGCAAAGATACTGTGTTGCTTGCCTGAAAGGGAAACAACACAGGTCTTCTCATAAATCCAAGGTTGTTAACTCTATCACTACTCCATTACACTTATTGCACATGGATCTATTTGGTCCCACAAGTATAATGAGCATTGGAAGGAAATCATATTGCCTTGTGGTAGTTGATGATTTTACTAGATTTACATGGGTATTCTTTTTAAGAACTAAAGATGAAACTGCTGAAACTTTAAAATCTTTTATTCTTAAAATAGAAAATCAAGTTGATCACAAGGTTAAAATAATTAGAAGTGATCAAGGGACTGAGTTTAAGAACTTTGTTCTTGACTCATTTTGTAACTCAAAAGGGATTGCCAGACAATACAGTGCTCCTAGAACTCCTCAACAAAATGGTGTTGCTGAGAGGAGAAATAGGACACTTATTGAGGCTGCTCGGACTATGTTAGCTGATTCAAAGCTGCCTCTAACATTCTGGGCAGAGGCAGTCAGCACTGCATGCTATGTGCAGAACAGAGTTCTTGTAGTAAAGCCACATGGAAAGACCCCTTATGAGTTATGGAACAAGAGGCCACCGTTCATTGGCTTTCTAAGGTCCTTTGGCAGCAGGTGTACCATACTTAACACAAAAGACAATTTGGCAAAATTTGCTGAAAAGTCAGATGATGCTTTTTGTTGGATATTCCTCCTATTCTAAAGCATACAGGGTTATAATATTAAAAACCAACAATTTGAGGAATCCTCCAACATTGTAGTTAATGAGCACACTCCTTGTGTTAGGGGGAATGGCCCTGATCATATTTTTGATTTAGAATTGTTTCCAAACTATTCTAAACCATCTTGTGAGAATGTTTCAGCTGGAACAGGTGCTCAAAGCAATTCTGATGAAGATCAACTGTTTGAGCTTCCCAGACCTGCTCCAAGTTCTCCAAGAGCAACAACAAATCAAGTTCCCACTATTGAAAGATCTGACAGCATAACCATTTCAAGAAATAGTGGAACTTCAACAAGGGATTCACCTGATGATCTTCAAGTCTCCTCAGGTGATCCTGCACAACACCAAGCTGATGGAAGCAGCATTTTGAAGGAACAGGCAACTGTTAATGATGCTTCACAGCAAAGAAATGATGATGTTTCTCTTTCATTCAATCAGTCCTCATTGAATGAGATTGAAACAACAGCTGGACCAAGTATTCAAGCTCCTGAGCAAAATATGTCCAACTTGGACTTATCTTTGCAACTGGAGGTGATTCCAAGACTTAGAATTCACAATACTCATCCAGCTGAAAACATCATAGGGGAAGTCTCTGAGGGTGTGAGAACAAGGGGACAAACTCACAATGGGAATGTCTGCTTGTACTCATGCTTCTTATCCCAAATGGAACCCAAGAAGGTGGAAGATGCCTTGAAAGATAGTAGCTGGGTTGAATCAATGCAAGAGGAGCTGCTTCAATTCAAAAGACAAAAGGTTTGGAACCTATGTCCGCTACCATCTGGTCAAGTACCTATAGGCACCAAGTGGGTATTCAGAAACAAAAGAGATGACAGAGGCTTGATTATCAAGAACAAGGCAAGACTGGTGGTTCAAGGATACACTCAAGAGGAAGGAATTGATTATACTGATGTCTTTGCACCTGTTGCAAGACTTGAGGCAGTTAGGATCTTCCTTGCTTATGCTGCATCCAAGAATTTCACTGTCTACCAGCTTGATGTCAAGTGTGCCTTTCTATATGGGGATATAGATAGGGAAGTCTACGTATGCCAGCCTCCAGGATTTGAAGACCCACAGCACCAAACTATGTGTGCAAGTTGGATAAAGCTCTATATGGGCTGCACCAAGCACCTAGGCTGTGGTATGAGACATTGTCTCAATTTCTTCTGAAGAATGGTTATACTAGAGGTACCATTGACAAGACTCTCTTCATCAGAAAGTCTGGGAAAGACATTTTGCTAGTTCAAGTCTATGTTGATGACATCATATTTGGTTCCTCAAATGACCAAATGTGCAAAGACTTTGAGAGCATTATGAAGAAGAAGTTCGAGATGAGTTCTATGGGAAAAATGGACTTTTTCCTTGGAATTCAGGTAAAGCAACTGAAGGAAGGGTTCTTCATCAATCAATCTAAGTATGTCAATGATATCTTAGAAGATTTGATATGAAGGATTGTAAAGCAGCAAAGACACCCATACCCAGAAACCATGATTTATGCCCTGATTCTGAGGGGGAGGATACTGATCAACATCAGTATAGAGCAATCATTGGTTCTCTGATGTATCTCACAGCAAGTAGACCTGATATCATGTTTGCAACTTGCATTTGTGCAAGATATCAGGCTGCTCCAAAGGTGTCTCACCTAATTGCTGTCAAGAGAATCCTCAGATACCTCAAGGAGCACCTAAGTTAGGTCTCTGGTATCCAAGAAATAGTGATTTTAATCTCTATGGTTACTCTGATAGTGATTATGGTGGCTGCAACATCAACAAGAAATCAACATCAGGTGGATGTCAATTTCTTGGTGGAAGGATCATCTCATGGCAATGCAAAAAGCAATCCTGTGTCTCTACATCAACTGCTGAAGCTGAATACATTGCTGCTGCAAGTTGCTGTGCTCAGCTGCTGTGGATTCAAAACCAGATGATTGACTATGGATTCAACTTCATGAGCACTCCTATCCACATTGACAACAACAGTGCTATATCCATCACTGAAAATCCAGTGAAGCACTCTAAGACAAAGCACATTGATATCAGGTATCATTTCATTAGAGATATTCATGAGAAAAATCTTATAAAACTAATCAAAGTTGATTCAAATGAACAATATGCTGATTTGTTCACCAAAGCATTTGATGAACAAAGATTTAAATATCTCATTACAGCTATTGGGATGATAAACATTGATTAGTTAATCTCAATTGAAAACCTTTTTAATGTGTAAAGTCTTATGTCAAACAATCTAAGCCCTGTTACAAAAGATCCTTTCTTATTTATCTAAGTATAAGTTCTTCCGAAGAGAAATTAGCCCTCGGAAGATATCTAGCATAACTTCCGAAGCAAATTTCTCATAGGATAATTTTCTTCTCGGAAGAGTACTAAGTCTCGGAAGAAGCGATTGAGTTCATCTCAGATCTACTTCCGAAGCACTTAATACATTCCACCTGAAAGCAACATATGTTTTCGGAAGTACGCAATTTACCTTCGGAAGTACATTTGCCTTCGGAAGAACATTACCTTCGGAAATACTTTATGCTCGGAAGAAAGATTTAACTGTGTAACGAAATCTTTTGGGCCCCACTCTGTAAAAAGTAAAGATTTTGTTAATGATGTCGGATTATTTAAATGGTCTAACCTTACCGCCCCTGTCACATCATCCACTGAACCCTCACATCATCTTATCCAAACCACCCTTTAAACCGCCATTTCACCCATTTAAATACTTCCGGTTAATCACTTACACTCTTTTACCAAATTCACTGCCCTAAAAGCTTTCTTCTTCTCCAATTTACCTTACTCAGAACTTTTCCACTGCTATCTTTCTCAAATGGCCTAAACCCTCAGCACAACCAGGTCGCACTCCTTGACTCTTCAAGGGATGATGACTTCTCTGATATCATTTCTTTCTTAGCCCAATCTTCATACTACACAGCCTTGACCGTAAACCCTACCATCTACTCCAACCAAATGTCCGAATTTTGGGCAAATGGTCGGATTGAAACCCTAAACAGGGTTCGTGCTATTAGGTCAAGTGTTTGTGGCCAAGAGTTGGTCATCACTGAACAGATCATCAGGGAGCATCTTGAGCTCCATGATGAAGGCGCACCGACGGAATTCCCCAAATCTGACTTAGATAGCTCTTATCTCCAAATGGGATACGGTGGAGATGTAAGCAGGTCAACGGTCTACAAATTCAACTTCTCTACAAGTGGAAGTTCCTGCTACATGTGGTTCTTCACTGTCTATCTAACAAATCCGGGGGATGGGATCAAATCCCCTATGAACTCGGGTGCTTAGTTCACGGGTTGGTACAAGGCCTTCGCTTCAACTACTCAAGGTTTGTGCTGACTAACCTTATGGGAAATCTGCAAACGGACACATTCTTTAGGTATCCCAGATTTCTCCAGCACATAATCAACTGCGAGCTAGATCAGGGTAAGCTTGTCTGTGCAGCTGCTCTGTCTGCTCCCCAAATGAGGCCGACCATCTTCAAAGTCTTGAAGAGAGTGTCTACCAACTACACTGGAAGGGATACCGCACTACTTCCAGGTATGATTGAGCCAACGGCTCCTGGTGACATCCCTGTTAACCCCACAGGTGATGAACCCACACCAGCCACCACCCTCCCCCTCACCATTCCAAATCTACCTTCTCCCAACACTGTCACCCTACCACTACCTCACCTCTCACCAGAACGTCCTCAACACCAGACAGACCTTTCTTGTCTCTTCTACTCTGATTGAAAAGCCTCCCTCCTCTTCAAACCAAAAAAGACACACTCACCAGGTATGTTACCTCATCTCCCCGTGATTCTTCAAAAGAAGATGAGGGAAGTATGCAACTCACCATAAGAGACCTACTTTCTAAAGTCTCAAACCTTGAATCAAAGGTTAAGACTTTAGAGGATAGGTCTGCCACTCAGCAACTTGAGATTGAAAGTCTCAAGGCTAAACTAGCTGAGACACAGATTGAGAGATCTGTTAGGCATGTACCAGTTCAGGTCTCCTTGACCTCTTCCTCTAGCTCATCTACCTCTCAAGATGATGCTACCAAAAAGGGGGAGAATGTTAAGGACAAAGCCAAAGACAGGATACCATCAGTCAAGCTCTTACTTCTTTGAGCTCAAGCCAACAAGCTGCCATCTTCCCTGAGCCTCCTCCAGTTATCTTTCAAGTGGATCAAAGGATGCTTCAGGATCTAAATAGGATCTTCAACAAGTTCCTTCTAGAGTCCTGATAGAACATCCCTGTCCAGATATGTCTGTGATCTACTTTGGAGCTCAAGAGCTTCAGAGGTTGAATGCACCTCCTACCACTGTTGAGGAAGTTGGTCAACCTAAGGCCCATGTGGAACCTGAGATTGATTTCGAAGGGGAAACTAGGACTGATGGCCCAGCAACTGAAACAGTTGGGACAGAAGGTGTGTTTTCACAGACTTCCGAAGCACAATTCAAAGCCTCGGAAGAACAAGCACAAAATTCCGAAGCTGAGATTGCTGCTGCAGAAGGACTATTTTCTCTTTCCGATGATCTAATAGTCACAGATGCAATTCTGGAACTTGCATCTGAGGTTAATAGGGAGGACTTTCTCAGCCAACCATTAACTATAACATCTGCATTGACCCCAGCTCCTACCTCCACCACCCAATCTGGATCTTCTATCCAAGAACCACCAAAGTCTAGCACTTCCGAAGATATAAAAGGCAAGAGGAAGATGACTTCGGAAGAGCTTCAGGAAGAAGAAAGGTTGGAGAAGCTCAAAAGGAAAGGAAGACTGCCAACTGGGAAACTGTTAGCTGCAAGTACAAAAGCAGCTGCAGCCAACCAAGAGGCAGTCAACATTAGAAGAAGAGTGGAGGTAATTGATAGACTTGTCAGTCTAGGGGCTGCTTCGGAAGATGTACTCCTGCTACCATTAGAGGAGCTGATAGAGCTTGAAAAGGCAACCTTGCTGCAAAGACAACAAAAAGAAGAGGCTGCAAGGTTGGCCTTGGAAGAAGAAAGGCTGAGAAAAGAAAAAGAAGCTGATCTGCAGCTCAGGAGAGAAAGGATCACTTTCCTACTCTCCAGAGGATTCTCTCAAGAGGAGTTGTCTCCACACAATAGTGATACGATCTTATGGCTCTTCAACAAAGAGCAAGATCAAATGGAGAAGGAGAGAAAGAGAGCTGCAAGGGAGAAGCTGGTGGAGAAGAAGAAGAGAGAAGAAGGGCTGGACTGTCTGCCGCCAAGAAGATAGGTGAGAAAGCTTGGATGAAGAACTATCTTAAAGCTCATGGCTTCTCTGGCAGGCAAGTGGGTCCAATGTCTGAGAAGACTCTCCAATGACATGTCAGTGCAAGGCTGACATTCGTGCGGGGAGAAGAAAACAGATGTATAGAAGGGGACAGGGAATGACCTTCAAAGCCACCTCTCAGCCCAAAATCCAAAACCCACCTCAACCTGAACCTATACCCTTTCCCTTCCCAATCAAAACTGAACCTGAACCCTTCACCCCTGAACCTACACCATCACATCTACCAACTCCTTCACCTCAACCACCTAAACTACCCATCATCCAACCTAACACCTTAGCCAGAACCCAAACTCCTAAACCTACCCAACAACCAATCAAACCATCCCCTCAGCCTTCCAAACATCTCTCTATGGAGGAATTCAAGGCGATCAAAACTAAACTCATCAACTGCACTACTCTGAGCGACATCTCCTGTGAGGAGGATTCAGTCAACCTGACTTATGTTGATGGATCCTCAAGTTCCTTCACAAGAGATGAGTTTCTTGATCTGCCCAGAGGAACTTTGGACCAAGCGCTGCAAGACTCCTTGGCCTCAATTCAGATACATTGAACGAGGAAGAAAAGAAGCTGAGGAGAAAGCTGGTGACTCTGCTGGACATAAAGAAAGGAGATAGGGTACCAAGACAACCTCTTGTACCCAGAAAGAAGATAGTCCAGTGGAGGTTCGAAGACTCTTCTCACAACTTTGTTGTTGAGAGAGAGAATGGTGAGATTAACAGGCTGAATGCCTCATCTCTGCTACACTTAAGCAGATTTGATATTGCTGAGTTAGCAGAGAAACCATTCTCCAACCCTTCAAACTCCGATGTAGCTGCCCACATCAGAAATCATCTAGGCAGCCTTCACATGGCCGAGCTTACTGCCAGAAGCAAGGTCGAAGAGGAGTCAAAACTGAGAGAGGAGGAGGAAAGGAAAGGATCAGCAACCAAAGGCAAAGCCTTTCTTCAAATGGTTGAAGGTCCTGAACTTGAGTCCATAGTTAGATGGGAGTATGACTACAACTCCCGTCAACTAACTCTCTTCAGGGGGTCACAACAAAGGGTACATGTCATTCAAAGTGATAGACTGGATCTCCTATCCATGAATGACTTGTACAAGCTTCTCAGCACCACTTTTGGGAGGAACAGAGAGACAGACAAATATCTTTTGTCCCTGGTGCTGAAAACTTTGATAAGTAGAAATAAGTGAAGTTTTGGTAGCATCAGCCTAGGGGGAGTTTGTTGGATATAGAGAGGCTGTTGCAACCAAAACTATGTCACTTAGAAGATTTTGAGTACAACATACAAAGAACTTCCGAAGCCAAGTGTGGGACTTCCGAAGGAAGAAGGAGCTCTTCCGAAGTCTAAGTGTAAAATACACTTCCGAAGGAAAACTCCAACTTCCGAAGATTAAGAAGTTACTTCCGAAGAATCAAGACTTAAAGACAAAGTTCTGAAGTCAACTTCCGAAGTATAAAGAAGTCCTCAAAGTCTCGGAAGCATAGAAGCATCTTCCGAAGTATAAGTGGCTTCGGAAGAACTTGTTCTTCCGAAGCCAATTAACCTTCGGAAGACACTTCTATTATCCAGTAGACATAAGTATGGTCTGTCTGACAATCCGCTGCAAATCTCTAAGATACTGCATGGTGTTTTCTTAAAAGCCATGTAGTTGACCATACTTTAATCTACTGTTTACCTTTTTATGTTAAGTACAGTTGCCATCTTTAGTTGGTGACAAAAGGTAAGTCATGGACATGTCATGACTACCATATCTTAGATAATACTTTATCTAAGATACCTTAACTATAGCATTGTAGTATATGCTTTAGTCGTAGGTTTCCAGCTGGTATCAAGTATAACCGGCTGTAGGATCTAGTATATATATAGTTTCTCATTCGTAACTCTTGAAACATGCTTGTAAGTGTCTTGTAATCTTGAGTTGAGAAGTAATATATACAAGTACCTTGAAAATACTTCTGCTTGTTCCCTTGATTACTTATTATATTATTATCAACTCTTGTTAAAGGCATTGCTTCATCTTGTTTGAGTGATATCATAAGTGAGTTTGAGAGAATTACAAGTGTTATGTGACAAAACCCGATCTTGCAGGCTAGAAGTATCCTCTAATTGAGCCAATGAAGTTGGGTCTATTGGAGGAGTATTCAGGACATCATACATCATTTCGAGCAGATAATTCATCATCAGAAGAAAAGGCGGTAGATTGAAGAATTTAAAAAATCCATCATAGTCAAAGAAGAAGGAAGGTCCTTTTCCAGCAGGGGGGTTGGTGTATCTTTGGACATCGATGTTGCACCACACTTCTACCTGACCTGTTGAGTTGTATAAACTCCCTTGTTTGGTATATTGTATCCGAGAAAGATACCTTCTTCAAGCCTTCTCACAAACTTCCCAGTCTGAGTTTTCTTTAACAACATGAAAGGTGCACCAATTCGAGATACTCCAAGTTAGGTTTATGTCGCTGGAGAAGTTCATAACATGTTTTACCATGACGTTTGACCACCAGGACTCGATTAAGAGTGTAGCATGCATTTGCCACTGCCTCATTCCAAAATTGTATAGGCTGTTTAGAGTCGGCTAGCATTGTTCTTGCTGTCTCTATCAAACTACGATTCTTTCGTTCAGCAACCCCATTCATCAGTGGAGTGTAGGCAGACGTAAATTGATGTACAATTCCTTTTTCTCTACAGAATGGCTCCATCCACTAATTTTTGAACTCTGTTCTGTTGTCTGATTGAATCTGCCTTACTTTCAGCTTGTAGAGTGATTCCAAACTAGTTACTAGATGTTTGAATGATTTAAAAGTCTTTGATTTGGATTTCAGAAACATCAGCCAAGAAAATCTTGAGTAATCATCGGTTACTACAAGGCAGTATAGATCTCCATCAATACTCTTTGTGCTTATCAGTCCAAACAGATCCATGTGTAGAAGCTCGAGAGGAATATCGATAGAATTAACTTTCTTTGCCTTATGAGACTTCTTGGTCTGTTTCCCTTTCTTACATGCTACGCAAAAATCCGGATGCTAGAAATTCTTGATAGTTACTCCATTTACTAGATCATTCTGTACCAGATGATTCATCTTCCTAGGATTAATGTGTCCCATTCTCCTAATCCAGAAGATTGAATCCCTCTCTGTTGCTTTTGACAAGAAGCATTGCACAATGGTCTCATTTGTGGAGGCTTTTGATAGATCCAAGACATACAGATCATTATATCTTGAAGCTGACATTAGAACTTTATCCTCCTGGAAAACATAATCTTTTTTCAACATGTAGCACTTCTTGTTGTCAAACACAACTTTGAATCCTTTATCACAGATCATGGGAGACTGAAAGCAAGTTGTTCTGTGGTTGTTGAACGTAGTTGACCTTGTCAAACTTCACTTTCTCGTTTCTCACTTCTCCTTGAGCAGTGATGTAACCTCCTTTATTTCCAGCGAATGATACGTGTCCCCCTTTAATTTGCTTGACGTTGAAAAGGAGAGACGAATTGCCGGTCATGTGCCTGGAAGGCCCACTATCAATAATCCAGGTATTAGTGATAGCGTTGTAGTGGACACCTGCACATACAAAGGAAATAACTACTTCAGGTTCGGGACCCAAGCCTTGACTGGCTTGGGTGTCCCAGAGGTATCACACATCATGAATTTAACTCACTGTCCTTCAGAGGATAAGGGCACATCTTTCTCCTTCTTATTCTCACTATCAGATACATTACTTGTTTTGATTTTCCATAAACCAGTTTTGTGTAAGGCTTGTTTGTGGTAAACAGACGACTGGCTTATTGTTTGAACTTTAGGTTCACTAATAATCTTAGGTGTAACCTTAGGTGACATGTTAGATCTAGTTTTAGAAAATCTTGGTTTTTCATCAAAAAGTTAAATTTTCTTTTTAGGTGTCTTATAATAAGGACAATTTGGAGAGATATGTCCTCGTCTTCCATAACTGTAGCAGGATCTCCCTTCAACAGATTGAGGATGTTGTGAAGTGGGGTTGAGTTTGGTCGGGGTTTCGATGAAGACTCCTCTTTTTAAGATGTTTCACCTTCTTTAAAAAACTTAATTGTTTTAACATTTTGAACATCTTTCATTTTCATTTTATTTGGATTTTGATGATTAACACGTTTAAGGTTCATTGGATTATTCTTCTTAGGTTCTGAAATAGACTTTTGTGAACGGGACCCTAATTTAACCTTTTCACTTTTAGCATCTAAATTCTCAACAGGTATCTTCACTTTTGATTTCAAAGTAGATTCCTTCTATTTAGTGATATTTTTCATAGATTTACCCGTAGAACTGGGATCACTAACCAGAGGAGTGGACACCACATGATCCTTTACTGGATTATTGTTTAGTGTTGTTCAAAAGGACTGCATGTGGTGGCGGAACTACTTTATAACGAAGACCTTCCCCATTATTTCGTTCTTTCACTAAGTTTTGAACTATGTGAGAAGAACTAGCCAAACTATGCAGTTTTTGTTTTAAAGATTCAACTTCGGCTTCTAAAACTGTTTTTTCTTTTCTTTTCTTCCAAAGAATGTAAATAAAACTTTATATCATTTGCTAGATTTAATGCAACAACCTCAGTTTCCATTAGTTGTTTTCCCAAAAGTTCTATTTTTCCTTTGAAACTGCACTCATTTTGTTTTAGAATACGGTTAACCTCAGTGCAGAGTTATAAATCGTTTACTAAATTATCATTGTGTTCTAATAACCATGCAAATTTTAGATCAATGCTTTCCCTAAATTTGTCACATTCAGTACAAGCATGTTTTTCAAATAATTGGTCTTTAGAACTTACCTGTGAGGAATGAGACGAATCAGCCAACAAAGCTATATCAGACTCTTTGTTGACTGAAGATTCTGAGTTTGTTGCTCTGAGCTCTTCCTCAACCAAGTGATTTACAACATTCATTGCTTCTTCGGTATCTGACATTGCTTGCTCAACTATGATCTCACCTTCACTAGCAGATCCATCATCCAGTGCATCGACAAAGGCAATATTTGATTCACCTGGAGACACAAAGCGGAAGGACCAGTCTTGCCCTTCATCACCTTGAGCAGTCAGAGCCTTTGTCTCTTTACTTGAAGAAGTAGTTCCAATCATGTCTTTGTCTTGACGATTGAATGTAGGAAATGGGTTTCCATTTCTACTTTTATTGGGCTTTACACATTCACGTTTAAAATGCCCTTTTTCACCATAGTTGAAACATGTGACTCTGGTTTTGTCAAAACCAAAAGTCGTATCTTTAGTGGCAACTAGATTTTGCCCCGTCTTTTTGACAAACTTCTTTGCTCTTCTGAGTGCACTACCCAAGGCCCCATTATGTCCATTCTTTTTAGCTCGTTTTCATCAACTTGCTCGTAATCCTCATCTGCAAGATGATAGTTTCCAATCTTACCGACAACTAAACCATCATAAGATTGTACAACAGCCGCTAGAAGATCCATGTGCTCCATAGCAACTTCCTCTGTGACATTACCGAGATTCTCAATCTTCAACTTTGTAGTATTTGCCTCAGGAACTATGTATTGGGTTCCGGATGACCCTTATGTTTCGGTTCATGAAGCACTGTTTTGTGAAGGAGCAGAAGAACAAGACACGAACGTTGTTTGTAACGGTGCTCCTAAAACAGCTGGAGTCGGATCTGAGTTGTAAAGTGAAAATTCTGAACATAGGATCTTTTCTTTGACTTGTATTTCATTCCCAGTTCTTCCTCCCTTAATTTCAAAATGAAATCATTTATGTCTAGCGTCGCAAGAATGTCGTTTTGTCTCAGATTAGACACAAATGAATCCCATTTATCAGGCAAACCATCAACAAAGCTTGAAACTTTACCTTCCTTAGATGTTGTCACACCATGAGTGTGCAACTCACTCATCAGATGATAGAATCTGTTAATAATATCATCCAAGCTCTCATTCCTTATAGAAGAGAAATTATCAAATTCCTTTTTGAGAGCTTTAGCCTTCATTGCTTTGAGAGTTGTGTTTCCATCATATCTCTTCTCCAATGCCCCCATAACTTTTTAGCCTGCTTGTTCTCAAAGAACTTATGAAAGATGTCCTTAGGTATCGACTGAGTCAACAAGACTTATACTTTCTTTTCACCATTGAACAGAATCTTCTGAGCTTCACTCATTCCTCCCAAAGTCAACTTGACTCCATTAGCACTGACTGGTACCATATAACCTGTCTCAATGGATGTCCAAAGATTTGGTTCAACTCCATTTAAATAGAATTCAAACCGCTGTTTACACTGTGGATATTCATCTAACCTTAACAACTTTGGCGGTTTATTATGATTTCCAATCTCATTCTCCAGAAGTAGAAGGTTCTGGATGCGGGAGTCCTTTCTGGCAGTAAATGAAGTAAATTGGTCTTCCATTGCTTTAAACTTGGTTAACTTAGAACAGGACACTTTCACTCGTGCGAATGGGCTATGTGTATGGGTCACTCGTGCGAATGAAGGATGCGAATGAATTCAATCGTGCAATTGGATTCAGTCGTGCGTATGAACAAGGTGATTGGAATCAACCGACTGGAGTTGTTCGGTCGTGCGGATGGGAGATGCAACTAAGTTCAGTCGTGCGAATGGAGTATACGAATGAGTTCAATCGTACGAATGGACCAATCGTGCGACTGAAGGCTACTGAGTTTGTAAAATCGAATATTTTGACACTTTGATGCAAAATACGAGTTTCCCAGGAACCCTAATCTGTCATATAATGAAAAACTGAGACTTTAATGCAGGCAAACGTCGAAAACACCTTTAGAAGCGAAACGGTGACTCTTTTGATTTAAAAATGTAGATTTTAACACCAAAACTAATCGAATCCAACGCAAAATCACAAGCCAAGGCTCTAATACCACTTGTTAGGACTGTGTACGTACTGAGTACTAATGGATTCTGCGTGAACCAAATCAAATAGTGCGGAATCCTATTTGATTGGCGATCCAATTAGTGAGAACGATAACCCGATCGATATGACAATGAACTAAACGTTAAGATTGAGTAGGAATCGATCAAGATCGAACTATGAAGTTGGATTGACTGTTTAGGACGATCTGGACAGCTAGGGTTTACAAATATTCGAAGTCTCTCTCAAAGTTGTTTTCTTTAAAGGTTTGTTTGTTTTCATTCGTACACTAACCATTAGCAGGTTCAGTCGTACTATATGTGTTTGATTCATACGCACGACTGAAGGTTCAGTCGTGATTGAGTCAAATCAATAAATAATGTATGACAGATGTGTTGATATAACTGTGTTCAGTCGTGTGACTGTCATAGTATGTATATATTCGATTCATAATTGTCTATGTTCATAATCACGACTAGTCCATAAGTATGATATATTCATGCGTCCATAAGTATGGTCCATTAGCATGATTAATCACCCGACTAAGTTGAACACATTACTAATCATTATTGACTAAGAACTATGTACAACAACCTCAAACCTATATATGATGTTTATATATATGACACTAATAATATGAAATATTCAAAGAAAATTAAACATCATGACATATAACATATTTCATTTCATCATCATATTACACATATGTAAGACATGAAAGACTTTTACATTTAAGTACATAAACTAGGAACATCATGTATCTACAGAAATCTATATGGTTTGCACAATCTTCCTTTCTTGATCTCACCTTTGTCAAAATCTCCATCATATCCTATCAAATAGAAGATTTGTTCTATGTATTCATTCTCGAACACATCTGGATGACCTATCGTGATATCACCCAAGTTGAGATTTCTCCTGATGCATTGTTCATCAATCCTTAAGTGTTCATTCTCAATATCTGCATGTATCACCTCATCTTTACCTTCCTTTTCTACTCCAGCCGAGTTCCTAAAATCAACAATGTATGATTGATGTATCATCGGCTCCGCTGATAGAGCATAGAATAGCCTTGATTGTTACAGATATCTGATGATATCCCGACACCCTTCCGATACAGGGTCATCAGCATTCACAAATGCACACACATTATGCTCTCTTGCAAATCGATTAGCCATCTGTTCATGAGAGTTAAAAAGAATAGATTAGAATCAACATTACAGATATGAGAATGTGAACAGTTTTAATGATTATCAAGAATCAACCAGTTCATTAGTGATGATTAAGACATGTTTTACCTTCAAACTAATGATCTGGAATCAAGATTATGTGTTTGTTTGATGTTTTGATTCGGTAATTTTGAATGTTTGTGAAAGAGGGAAAAGGTTTGTTAAGTGGGTTTTTCTAGGTCTAAATAGTATTCTGAAAAAGTGAATAATGAATATTTAAGTCAAAAACATCATTTATACTCTCTCAGACCCCTCAGACACATTACTTTCTTTTATTTAATGAAGTGGGACCCTCTATCCATTTTTTTAGTATCCACAGCTTTAGTTCTTCCGGAGATCATCTACGAATTTCGTAGATCACTTGCGAATAACTTAGAATTAACAACTAACTTTTGATGAAGTATAATAGAAATTTTCATAGGTTACCAATCTATGAAATTAGATTATACTTTTAAAACATTAACTCATCCGTAATTTACCAATCTACGGGTAGACAAATTTTATTAAGTTTCCCACTATAGCTATTAATTAAAACTAAAAGCACTGTAGCTTATGCTAATGCTTGAAATGCCACGATTGAAACTTATTTTATTGTATGGTCCTAATCAACTGATAGAACCATTTATTGCTATGATTCTACTCACCCCCCAAAATTTTTGATCAATGATGAATGTAGGCATTTATCATAAAATATAAGAACCATTTACTGCTTGTATGGTCATAAATTTTTGATAGAACCATTTATTGCTATGATTCTACTCCCCCGAAACTTATTTTATTGTATGGTCATAAATTTTTGATAGAACCATTTACTGCTTGTAAGCATGTTTGTCCCCTTAAATCCATACAAGAGTATGTGTATCAACTAGGCATGCTGTTTATAATGTTTTTATGTTTATTAGGGAGTAAATGTTATGGGCTTCACATTCAATTCACTTAGAGTTTGTCCTCCCTTGTGAGTCAAATCATCACTTTTTCACACTTAGAAACTATGTACTTTAAGTTATAAGTTTATCTTGAGATGCATTTGACATCTCATTAATGCATTGACGTAGTAGCTCTGAATTTAATATACAGTTGATCACATAGGATCCTTTTAAGAGCTTAGATATGATCATCATCAAGTCACCAGGTCTTTAATTTTGTAAAACAGAGGTACCTTTAACCTAGGTTTTGTTTACACAAAACAGAGGGATGATAAGGATCATGATGTTTTCACCAGATGGTTACAAATGTAAACCATGGTGATCATACACCCAGGTCTTTGTTTACACAAAACAAAAGGAATATGATTTGCAAAGATAGATATTATAAAATGTTTGTACATAGTGTGCTTAGATGACTAATTTGGTCACATGAGAATAAGACTCATTTGCGGTATCCTCAAAATGAAGTTTCCCACAAACAATCACTTTGCATTATGTTTGGCATGCTCTTAGTGTAGTTTCCACTCAAGATGAACCTACTCACATATGAAGAAAGTTGATCAGATTTTAATGATATTTAAGAATTCAAGAAGAAGCATAGGTATAGTGTACTATCATTTCCCAAACATATGTCATGCTGAATTAAAAGACACAAAAGAAAGACAATATTTTTTATTCTAAGCTTCAGAAGATGTTTCAGAAGTTTCTTACAAAGGTAAATTGTTTTCGGAAGAAAATTATTCTAAGACATAAGTTTCTTCAGGATAAATATATTTATTTATTTTATTATTTATTTATTGCTATTTACAAGGACAGACACGTGCTTTTCTTTTTTTGTTCATAATGATTAATCTAAGTTAATCATGCTAGAGATTCAATTAGAAATTTAAATCTTACTAAATCGAAGGCTATAGTGAATAAATCACCAATCTGATTTGTTGTATCCACTTTGACTAACTTGATCAAACCTTTTTCTTAGCAATCTCTCAGAAAATTGTATCTTATTTCAATATGCTTTGTTTTACTATGTTGCACTGAATTAGCAGTGATAAACATAGCGAATTGTCAATATAAATTGGAGTCTAAAGGAAAGGAATTGTAACCATAATCAAGCAATTGGTTTTGCAATCAAAGGACTTGAGAGCAACCAGCTGAAGCAGCTATGTACTCAGCCTCAGCTGTGGATACAAATGCATTTGTTTGCTTCTTGCACTGCCATGAAACTAGTTTTGGTACTAGAAATTGACATCCACCAGTTGTGGATTTTCTGTTGTTGTTGCATCCTCCAAAGTCACTCTATGAATATGAGTAAAGAATAAAGTCACTATCCTTTAGATACCAAAGTCCAAGGGCAGGTTTTCCTTTCAGATATCTAAAAATCCTTTTAACAGCTTTCAGATGGGACTCTTTTAGATGTGATTGGTACCTAGCACAAACACAGACAGCAAACATTATGTCAGGTTTATTGGCAGTTAAGTACATAATATATCCTATCATTGATCTATACAATCGTTGATCAATAGATTTTCCTGTAGGATCAGGCACAATCTTGTAAATTGTTGATGTAGGTGTTTTGCATGAAGCTGCATCAACAAGATTATACTTCTTTAATATTTGAAGAATGTATTTCTCTTGATTAATGAAGATGCCATCTGTTTTCTGATTAACTTGAAGACCAACAAAAAGGTTAATACTCCCATTGAACTCATTTGAAATTCAGATTTCATCAACTCTTCAAAGTTTGCATACATTCTCTTGTTTGTTGATCCAAATATAATGTCATATACCTATTTTTTACAACTAAGAGATCTTGATGTTTTGAGAAAGAGAGTTTGATCAATAGTTCCTCTTTTATAGTCATGTTTCAGCAAGAAAGATGATAATGTTTCATACCACTTTCTTGGTGCTTGATGCAGTCCATACAAAGCTTTATCAAGCTTGTACACCCTATGAGGGTAATTAGGATCTTCAAAACCAACAAGTTGAGCTACATAGACTTCTTCATCAATTTTCCCATATAAGAAAGCACACTTTACATCCATTTGATAGATAGTGAACTTATTATACGATGCATAGGCTTAGAATACTTTTTTGGCTTCAATTATTACAACTGGTGCAAAAACTTCATCATAATATATTCTTTCTTCTTGAGTGTAGCCTTGTGCAATCAGCCTTGCTTTGTTTCTCACAATTATACCTCTGTCATCTAATTTATTTTTGAAGAGCCACCTTGTTCCAATTGGATGATGACCTTCAGGTAAATCAACTAGATTCCAGACTTTCTGCTTTCTGAATTATTGAAGCACTTCTTGCATAGCTTCAATCCAGGAATTATCTTTTAGTGCAGCTGTGATGTTTGGAGGAACCACTTGTGAAAGAAAACAAGTGAAAAGACAGATGTTTACAACTCCACCTTGGCTTCTTGTTGTTCTTTTATCAAGATCACCAATAATGTTGTTTATTGGATGAGTCTTATGAATTCTTGTTGTAGGAGTAGATTCAACTGGAATAGATGATTCCAAGTTAGTCATATCCATTGATGCAGATGGACCCAATCCAACTGATGAATTTAGGAAGTAATTAAAGTGTGCCACGTATTCATCATTGGGTATGGAGTGATCTTCCTGAGTTTGAACATCAGGTGCATCATTAAAATCTTCTGCAGGAACTTCTTCAGATGTATTTGAGCTTCCGTAGGAGTTGCAGCAACATCTACGGATGGTATATGTGGACTTGCTGAATCATCTCCAATGTTTGTTGTATCTTCTTGAGGGGATGGGACAACTCCTGAGACATTATTCATATCTCCGGATGCAGAATGCACATCTGCGGATGCAGAGTCAGCAGCTGCTGAAGAAGTGTTTCATCTGAGGATCTGCATCCATTTTGCTAGACTTGTGCAGCATGATTGTTTTATTATTTGTTGTTCCTTGTTCCATGATACTTGATGTGTGTATTCTTGGAGGATCAACAGACAATGACACGTCATTCATATTTGGGGGAACAAATGGATAACATGTATCATCAGATCCTACATTATGCAAATAACAAGAGTTAAATGAGTTTGTTAGTGTGACAACCGACCTCCAGGTTGTTATCCTAACCCTAAATTACATGCATCATTATCCATCTTATGAGTGCTAATAATTGAAACTATTCAACCCTACCATGAAATTGGAAACAATTCTTGTTACTTGATTCAAATTATGGTTTCATATGATTTTTATTATTGACTTTTAGTTAATTTAGGTTTCTACCTTTTAAAAATTTGTGTTCCGGGAATGTCGACTAGTCACCCTTAAAAAATTAATTTCAAGAGAAAGCAATTAAAATGTGAGCATACACACTCACACTCTCATATTTTCGGCCCATGCATGCATGGACATGCACTAGATACCTCAATTACACCATCCACTAAACAAACAATACACTACCCTACAAATACAAAAATAACTAATAAAAATTAAAAAAACCTCCCTCCTAAACAATTAAATCAAACCACTCTCTCCTACACCACTCCATCCACAACCACACCCCACTCACTCCTCCACTCTTCTCCTCTCTACACCCCACCACACCCAACTCATACTCCATGCAAGACTTCAACTCTCTCCCTCTCTTCCCTCTATTCGAAATCTCAGCTGGAAACACACACACACACACCACAACTCTCTCAAAAATCCTCTCTAGTCAAGCACAAGATCGTGAAGAACAACACCAAACAACCATCGGCCAAGCTCAAACCGCAAGGAGGTGGCCTCATCCGCGAGTCTTGGACACACACCCGCACTTGTCCGACTTTTCCAGCCTTGGTTCGAGGTTCTACAGCCAAGTCCAAGGAGTTTCTAGCTATCCACGACCCTCAACACCTTCCAAACCGTGAGTTACATCAAGTGTAAGCTCCATGTTGTCGGTTTTGGACATTTCTCTTGTTTTCTTCATTTTTCACCTAAAAACCTTGCTTTTTCCTTGTTGTAGCAGAAACTTCTCACCATCACTTTGTTCTTAAGGAGTTCCCAACGTTCTTGAAGGTAAATCTCATGTTATGATAGTCATTCTTGGGGTGGAAACCGATTTCCACCATGAAAACCCTCTTTTGGGGTGTTGGTATCATCTAACTTATGAATGTTGCAACTCTTGTAAACCAAACTTGTAACCTGCATGTTAATGGCTTAATGGACTCCCAAGAACCTGTTTTAAAAGTTCCAAAAGGCTACATAACTTGAACCCACGGTTATTACATGTATTACACCTTGAAATCCTTCTTTCTACATGTAACAACACCCTTTAAGCATTTGTTTGAAAAACCCTCCCAACCAAGACTCATAACCTACTCATGAACGACTTTGTGACACCTTAATAATCTGTTTATAAAGTTAAATAAATTTTTGGTAATGTTTAAGCTCAAGTTAAGATGATTTACACAAGTGTTATGGTCGGTTATGACATTTTCTACATATTTGAAGCCTATGGATGTGTAGAACAACTAGGCCACTCTTTGGGACTGAAATTTCAGTAGGTTTTGATGAATATTAAGAGTGTTAGTAATGTTTAATCTCTGGAATAAAGGACATGTTGTGATTAGCCCCCTTTTAGTCACTTTCGGGGCCCGAAAACATGGGTAAAACGACCTTAAAAATAGTAAGAATATGAATTTAACACTCTGAAAAGTATTCCAGGCTTAAAAATGATAAATAAAGTGTTCGGGAGTCAATGGATAATTTAAATGGTCAAAGGAACAAATAAATGACGTTTTAACTAAAAACGGGTACTAACCGAGCATCGTTTTTGAGAAAAATCCATAAAAATGGAGTTCAAAGCTAAGATTTATAAAAATCAATATGATTTCAGTAAGTTAAGTAATAAAATACTTAAAGGATTTGAAAAATTGGTCAAACAAGCTTTAAATGGTCAAACACGGTCAAAACCGCGTTTTACGGGTCAAACGTAAAAACGAGATTTTCAACTATTAAAGGCCAAATTTCACAATTTAAGGACTTAAAATTATAAAAATATCTTTTAGAAAATACCTACTGGTCCAAGATTCAAATTTATGAAAACCCTAAATTACGGTTAAAACTCTCCGGCTTTTACCGTAACCGGGAGCGTTAAACGCATAGTTTTTAAATCGGACCCGTAAACTAAAATTTTGAAACACTTACTCTATAAAAAGTATAATATTACTCTAAGAATCTTTGATTTTGGGTTTAAATGTCAATTTTGAAACTTGAGGGTAGAAACTATCCAATTTTGAACTTGAGGGACCCAAACTGTAAAATTTTCCAAGCCTTAAAACCGACAATTTCTTGAGGAAAGATAATTTAATCACTTGAACAACCAAAATTCCTTAATATACTTAACCTAATGAGGATGAGTAAAAATCCCAATTTCATGAAGACACCTTGACCTGCCATAAAGGAAACTTTTTATACAAACCTTCACGAAACCAAAGCCTTACTCAAAGCTAAACTCTTGACACTATGTTGCACCTTAAATGAGTTAGGGCAGTAGCTTATTACTTAATATGTACATGTTAGGGTGCTAGACTTGAGACACTCCCGGCACACCAAGAGACTTTTGACTTGAAACCTAAGGTGAGTTCTAGTGATCCCCCTTTTTACTATTGTTTGGGATGAAACATGCTCTGTTTTTATGAACTATAATTGTGCTTTACTTGATGATTGTATGTGGGATTTATGGTTACCTGCTGATACTTATATCATGATCATTAATCTTTCGTGAAACGCTTGTTTTATATGAATAGATCTATTTGGGGAATCCCCCACACACAGTGGCTTCCGTTCCAGGAAGGTTACCCCATGAGATCCTAGGGGTCGTTGTGGCATGTAACAGGTTTTGTTAAGAAACTATGGTGAACCATCCGGGCAGGTAGGGTTCACTGGTTTGGGGCTCAGTTTTCCTTCGGGAATATCCGGTTAAACACAATTTAGAAGAGGCCAACCGGGACTGAGTGCAGGGGTGATTATGATTTTCCCACGATGTTAAAAAAATGATTATTTTCTTTTTAATCAAAGAAGGATGTTAAGTCCTTTGTTTTAAACTTTAAGCACTTGAATTCACCAACTTTTAGTTGACACAAATTTCTTTTGAGCATGTTTCAGGTAAAGTATGAAGAGATCCTAGCTGTTGTGAAGACCTAGACCTATCCCCGCGACCATGGCATTGGCATACTTCCTTAATGAACCATTTGAACAATTACCTGTTTATGATGAACAAGTACAATTTATTTTTATGGATGACTATAAAACTTATTTGGGGGGCTTGATTGTTTCTAGCCCGGTATTTTTTTTTAAAAATATTAATGCCATGTGATATTCTCTCCTTTGAGCTCTTGTAATGGTTTGTTTCCGCTGCCATATGTTGTTGCTAGTCTGTGACGTCCCACCCTACCTGGGCCCGGGCGGGGTGTGACAGATTGGTATCAGAGCCAAAGGTTGTAGAGAAGTAGGAATACCATAGTAGACCCTAGGCTACAACCCTGATACCCTAGGACTGTCCTTGTGGGAAGTGTTGGATGATCGGGTTGGGTAAATTGATGATTACACTTGATCAACGTAATCATGAATTTACCGGACGCGTAATTTCCATCACTGATCTTTAGGTTATGATTGAACTTCTCTGATTTATATGATGATTTGAAACTAAATTTCAAAAAGGGGATTTAAATGATTTTTTTTTATTTTGAACTATATTATCCGATACTACTTGAAAAGACTATTGATTTGGGCAACACAGACAGCTATATGTTGGAATAACAGATACTATTGCCATCACTACTATTACTAGTACTATTATTAATCATGAGCTATGAGAAACCAAATTACTCATGATGTATTTCTTACAGGACAACGTCTATGGCTGATAAAGGTAAGGCGCCTGCTCACCCCGACACTGAGACCACTCCTACCGGAACCCTGAGGAGGGCGAAGCCTCAGACAGAGTACGAAGCGTACCTCCGGAGATGCGGACATCCAGGGTGGATATCCGTCACGTCAGAAGACACTGAAGCTTCCGAGGACTCTTCCTCCACATCACCTTCCCGAAGCCGAACGCGTTCCCACTCTCCTCAAGTAGCTGCTCCGACCCTCTCACCCATCCACCTATTGGAAATAGGGTGCGCGTACCGTCACCGACCTCGCAAAAGCGTTAGGCCAGGATCCTCCGTATCCTTTAGGATGCCTCCTCCTCCTCCCCCGCCTGTTAGGATTCCGACTTCGGTACCTCCACTGTTTGACCCACGTGACGAACACCTGATGCCGCCGAGACATAGTATGTATGACGGCCCTAGCGTACTGGCTGGTGATAGGTACTCCCAAGTCGAGTCGCCGGGCAAGTGATGTAGGACCCTCTGATGCGACATTGGATGAGATCTTGAGGACTGTTCGCCGTCATGAGTTGACTGTTCAGCACGCCACTCGAACCTCCCAGTCTGCTCAATTCCAGGCTATTGTGGCTACGCAAGGAGTGCAGGTTTGGAGCAGGAGCAGAGGAAGAAGAAGAACACAGGATGGTTTGGATGGCTGAAGAAAAAGTGGATGTGAGAGTAGGAGTACTCAGCGGGATTATCTGTCTCTAGACAGTAGAAGGAAACTATTTGAATTATTATTCGATACTATTATTTTTATTATCATGGGTGATGGCACCTTCCAAATTGTAAGAGCTTGACTCTGATTCTACTTTGTTGGACGATACTATCATGAACTGTTGTTGGGATGCTAGATTTATTAAACTGTCTGTATTAAATTGCTATATGTTGTGTGTGCCTTGAAATTGGTCTGTGCCTTTTCTAATTGGTTGTCTAACTGTTATGTCATGTTTTGATTTGGACTTTGTAAGGTTTCCTTAGTGGGTTGTAAATACATATGTGCATGCCATGATCCCTCTTCCGAGGCATGGTGTAATAGGATAATGATGCATAGGCTATTCGAAACAAATTTTGAGATGCTAAATGAATCTATTTGTGATACTATCAGAATGCCGACTCGCAGAGGAACACGATTTGGACGGCGGTGGAGCCACCAGGGGCCGCCTTGAGGAAGCAAGGCAGACTGGAAACCAACCTACTCCACCAGGGACTCCCCACGGGGAAAATGCTAATCAAGAGAGTGACGAAAGAAGATTGCTAACCTCGTAGCTCAGCAACTGGCTAACGCCATTCCGACTATTATTGCACAGATAAATGCAGACCAGGATAACACTACTGGTAATGAAAGGCCGGTGAACGATGAGGGCCACGATGAAGAAGCCGAGGCGTTAAGGAATGGATGCTCCTATAAGACCTTCATGGCATGTAAGCCTAAGGACTTCTATGGCACCGAGGGTGCTATAGAGACTTACAGATGGATTGACGAAATGGAAGCTGTCTTGGACATTAGCGAGTGCAAGATGGATCATATGGTGAGGTTTGCATCACAATCTCTCAAGGGATCAGCTCTTGAATGGTGGAAGTCAATTACTCAAAGCCATGGAAGAAATGTGGCTAATCGAATGGGCTGGACTGAATTCCGAGAGCTAATGACCAACAAATATTGCCCATCAATCAACTCGAGAAGCTGGAGACAGAATTTTTAAGCTTGGAGATGAAAGGTCCCAACTACACAGAATATATCAATCGTTTCTTAGCCCTATCCCGACTTGTCCACATCTGGTGACGCCTGAAGCCAAAGGTGTAGCACGGTTCATCTGGGGACTACACCCAAGAGTTAGGGGAATGGTCGTTCCTCCCAGTCTTTAACCCTACAAGCTGCTGTCGACCTTACCAGCAGTTTGACTGATGACTTAATTAGGGTTGGATGGACTGAACAAGCAAGGGCTGATGAGAAGAGGAAGTTTGTTGGTGAGAAAAGGAAGTGGGTTGGAAGTGAAAAGAGCGGTTGGAAGTAGTAGTGGGTCAGGTAGAAAGAGTTCTGAAGGTGCGAGGCGCGATGATCCGGGAAGCAAAAACCGGAGATTGTATTCGGGGACAAGCCCATTTTGCAAAAGTGCAAGTTACATCATCAAGGGGAATGTAACCCGATGCCCTGTTTTAGGTGCAAGAGAACATGCCATTTAATTAAAGACTGTACTTACGCACCAGGAAAACAATGCTATGAATGTGCAGATCCAGGGCACATGAGGAACAAGTGTCCTAAGCGGTGGGTAGAGACAAGGATGCCAAGCACAACAAGCCTAAGGGAAGAGCTTTCGTAATGGACCCAGCAGGAGCTCGTAGGGAACCCGACGTGGTCAACGGTACGTTCCTTGTAAACAATCATCCCGCTACTGTACTGTTTGATACTGGAGCGACTGCTAGTTTTATCTCTAGCACTTTTAGGCCATTGATTGACTTAGACGCGTTGTACCTTGACTAATACGTTTACCGTAGAATTAGCTGACAGTAATATTTTAGAAACTAACGAAATCATTAGGGATTGCCCGCTAAATCTAAAGGGGGATACGTTTAGGATTAACTTGATGCCCATTAAGTTAGGAGGATTTGATGTGGTTGTGGGTACGGACTGGCTAGCGAAGCATAGAGTCGAAATCATATGTGATGAGCGACTACTCAAGATACCGTTGAGCGACGAAGAAGTGTTAGTGGTAGAGGGTGAAAGGAGTAACACCCTATACCCTATAATATCCCACTTAAAAGCTACCAAGAGCTTAATGAAGGGATGTCCAGCTTTTATAGTTTATGTGAAGAACCAAAAAAGAAGATCGAAGATATTCCCGTGGTTTTTGAATACCCAGAGGTGTTTCCGGAAGACCTACCAGGACTCCCCTCGAACCGACAAGTCGAATTCCAGATAGATTTGTTGCCTAGTGCTGCACCGGTAGCCAAGGCACCGTACCGACTCGCCCCACCTGAGATGAAGGAGCTAATGGTACAAATTCAAGAACTACTGAACAAGGGATTTATACGTCCGAGTGTCTCTCCATGGGGTGCCCCGGTACTATTCGTGAAAAAGAAAGACGGAACCCTGCGAATGTGTATTGATTACAGAGAATTGAACAAGCTGACCATAAAGAACCATTACCCTCTTCCGAGAATAGATGACCTATTTGATCAACTGCAAGGAGCAAGTTATTTCTCCAAAATAGACTTGAGGTCAGGATACCACCAACTAAAGATAAGAGAAGAAGACATACCCAAAACGGCCTTCCGAACTAGGTATGGACACTATGAGTATTTGGTCATGCCCTTTGGACTGACTAATGCTCCAGCAGCATTCATGGACCTCATGAACCGCGTTTGCCGCCCTTACCTCGACAAGTTTGTGATCGTGTTTATTGACGACATACTGATCTATTCCCAAGAAGTAAAGACGAGCACGAGAAGCATCAGGCTAATTCTTTAATTGCTCAAGAATGAGCAACTATATGCCAAGTTCTCTAAATGTGAATTTTGGATGCGCCAGATCCAATTCTTAGGACATGTGGTGAATGAGAATGGGATTCAAGTTGACCCTTCCATGATTGAGGCCATAAAGAATTGGAAGATTCCTGAAACTCCTACGGAGATAAGGGAAATTCTTAGGACTGGCTGGCTACTACCGACGATTTATAAAGGACTTCTCGCGTATAGTGCAACCTTTGACCGCATAACCAAGAAGAACACAACCTTTGTGTGGGAGCGAGAGCAGAACGAGGCGTTTGAAACGCTTAAGGAGAAGTTATGCAGTGCACCTATCCTTGCTCTTCCAGAAAGGAGTAGAAGACTTCTTGGTCTATTGTGACGCTTCGCGTCAAGGGCTAGGATGTGTATGATGATGCAAGGCAACAAGGTAATTGCTTACGCATCTAGACTGCTGAAGGATCATGAGAAGAACTACACGACGCACGATCTGGAGTTGGGTGCCGTGGTGTTTGCTCTCAAAATGTGGAGGCACTACCTTTATGGCACAAAGTGCATCGTCTACACTGACCATAGAAGTTTGCAACATATCCTTAACCAAAAGATGCTCAACATGCGTCAGAGAAGATGGGTCGAGCTATTAAACATTACGAGTGCGAAATCCGCTACCATCCCGGTATGGCCAATGTTGTGGCGGATGCATTGAGCCGAAAGGAAAAGAAAAACCTCTTCGTGTACGAGCCTTAAGGATGAGTGTTATACCAACCTTATTGCAAAACTGAAAGAAGCTCAAAGCGAGGCATTAAAGGAAGGAAGATTAAAGGAAGAAGGATTGACTGGAATGGAAAAGCAATTTGAGATAGGGGATGATGGTACATACAGATATGGAAGGAAGGACTTGGGTGCCAAAACACGGAGGAATTCGAGAAGTAATCCTCGACGAAGCACACAAGTCTAGGTATTCGATTCACCCTGGAAGTGATAAGATGTACCAAGATTTAAAGGCACTATTTCTTGGCCAGGTAAATCAAGAAATCAATCACCGTTTATCTGGGGAAATACCTACCCTGTGCTATGGTAAAAGCTAAGAACCAAAAACCATCAGGAACGTTACAACAACCTGAAATCCCAGAATGGAAATGGGATAATGTCACGATGGATTTTGTTACCAAGTTGCCCAGAACGTTTAAAGGCCACGATGCTATTTGGGTGATTGTAGATAGGCTAACGAAATCAGCTCACTTCTTGCCAATTAGAGAAGACTACGACATGACGAAATTGGCCCAACTATATGTCGACGAGATTGTAACGAGGCATGGAGTGCCTTTGTCGATCATCTCCGACCGTGATAGCCGTTTCACCTCTCGTTTCTGGAAATCGTTCCAGCAAGCTTTAGGAACCCGTTTAGATCTAAGCACGGCTTACCACCCTCAGACCGACGGACAGAGCGAAAGAACTATTCAAACGATGGAAGACATGTTAAGAGCTTGCATGATGGACTTTGGCGGAAACTGGGATAACCATCTTCCTTTGGTGGAATTCGCCTATAACAATAGTTACCACGCGAGTATTAAAGCCGCTCCGTATGAGGCCCTATATGGCAGGAAATACCGATCACCCTTGAGTTGGAATGAGATTGGTGATAGCCAAGTAATGGGACCTGACATCGTGTTGGAGACCACCGACAAGATCTATAAGATAAAGGAGCGACTGAAAGCAGCCAGAGATCGGCAGAAGAAGTACGCTGACAGGAGACGGAAACCTCTAGAGTTCCAAGTGGGCGACAGGGTAATGCTAAAGGTAGCACCATGGAAGGGAAGTGTGAGGTTCGGGAAAAAGAGGAAAGTAAAGCCCAAGATACATTGGACCATTCGAAATACTGGCAAGAATTGGCCCAGTGGCGTACAAGTTGAAACTACCCCCGGGGTTGAGCCACATACACGACACCTTTCATGTGTCGAACTTGAAGAAGAGCATGGTAGACAAAACCCTAGAACTACCATTAAAAGAAGCAAGAATAAACGACAAACTGAATTTTGTGGAAGAACCCGTGGAGATCACGGATCGCTTGGTCAAGCAACTCCGGCGGAGCCGCATACCCAAGGTTAAGGTTAGATGGAACTCCAAGCGAGGACCTGAATTACTTGGGAGCGTGAAGATGAAATGAGGAAGAATTATCCACACCTCTTCAAACCCACCCGTTCGGTCTCCAATCAAAGCTAAAATTTCGGGACGAAATTTCCTAAACGGCGGGGAGAATGTGACAACCGACCTCCAGGTTGTTATCCTAACCCTAAATTACTTGCATCATTATCCATCTTATGAGTGCTAATAATTGAAACTATTCAACCCTACCATGAAATTGGAAACAATTCTTGTTACTTAATTCAAATTATGGTTTCATATGATCTTTATTGTTGACTTTTAGTTAATTTAGGTTTCTACCTTTTAAAAATTTGTGTTCCGGGAATGTCGACTAGTCACCCTTACAAAAATTAATTTCAAGAGAAAGCAATTAAAATGTGAGCATACATACTCACACTCTCATATTTTTCGGCCCATGCATGCATGGACATGCACTAGATACCTCAATTACACCATCCACTAAACAATACATTATACCCAATACTACAAAACTACACTACATAATAACAATTTATAATTAAAAATTAAATCAAAAAACCCTCCTCACTACAAGCCAAAAGTGGCCGCCCCCTCTCCCTCCACTCTTCTCCTCTCTACACCACCACCACACCCACCACTCACACTCCATGCAAGACTTCAACTCTCTCCCTCTCTTCCCTCTTATTTGAAATCTCAGCTGGAAAACACACACACACACACCACCACAACTCTCTCAAAAATCCTCTCTAGTCAAGCACAAGATCGTGAAGAACAACACCAAGCAACCATCGGCCAAGCTCAAACTGCAAGGAGGTGGCCTCATTCGCGAGTCTTGCACACACACCCGCACTTGTCTGACTTTTCCAGCCTTGGTTCGAGGTTCTACAGCCAAGTCCAAGGAGTTCCTAGCCATCGACGACCCTCAACACCTTCCAAACCATGAGTTACATTAAGTGTAAGCTCCATGTTGTCGGTTTGGACATTTCTCTTGTTTTTTTCATTTTTCACCTAAAAACCTTGCTTTTTCCTTGTTGTAGCAGAAACTTCTCACCATCACTTTGTTCTTAAGGAGTTCCCAATGTTCTTGAAGGTAAATCTCATGTTATGATAGTCATTCTTGGTGGTGGAAACCGATTTCCACCATGAAAACCCTCTTTTTGGGTGTTTTGGTATCATCTAACTTATGAATGTTGCAACTCTTGTAAACCAAACTTGTAACCTGCATGTTAATGGCTTAATGGACTCCCAAGAACCTGTTTTCAAAGTTCCAAAAGGCTACATAACTCGAACCCACGGTTATTACATGGATTACACCTTGAAATCCTTCTTTCTACATGTAACAACACCCTTTAAGCATTTGTTTGAAAAACCCTCTCAACCATGACTCATAACCTACTCATGAACGACTTTGTGACACCTTAATAATCTGTTTATAAAGTTAAATAAAGTGTTGGTAATGTTTAAGCTCAAGTTAAGATGATTTACACAAGTGTTATGGTCGGTTATGACATTTTCTACATATTTGAAGCCTATGGATGTGTAGAACAACTAGGCCACTCTTTGGGACTGAAATTTCAGTAGGTTTTGATGAATATTAAGAGTGTTAGTAATGTTTAATCTCTGGAATAAAGGACATGTTGTGATTAGCCCCCTTTTAGTCACTTTTGGGGCCCGAAAACATGGTAAAACGACCTTAAAAATAGTAAGAATATGAATTTAACACTCTTGAAAAGTATTCCAGGCTTAAAAATGATAAATAAAGTGTTCTGGAGTCAATGGATAATTTAAATGGTCAAAGGAACAAATAAATGACGTTTTAACTAAAAACGGGTACTAACCGAGCATCGTTTTTGAGAAAAATCCATAAAAATGGAGTTCAAAGCTAAGATTTATAAAAATCATATGCTTTCAGTAAGTTAAGTAATAAAAGACTTAAAGGATTTGAATAATTGGTCAAACAAGCTTTAAATGGTCAAACACGGTCAAAACCGCGTTTTAACGGGTCAAACGTAAAAACGAGATTTTCAACTATTAAAGGAAAAATTTCACAATTTAAGGACTTAAAATTTATCTAAAAATACCTTTTAGAAAATACCTACTGGTCCAAGATTCAAATTATGAAAACCCTAAATTACGGTTAAAACTTCCGGCTTTTACCGTAACCGGGAGCGTTAAACGCATAGTTTTTAAATCGGACCGTAACTAAAATTTGAAACACTTACTCTATAAAAAGTATAATATTACTCTAAGAATCTGATTTTGGGCTTAAATGTCAATTTTGAAACTTGATGGGTAGAAACTGTCAATTTGAAACTTGAGGGACCAAACTGTAAAATTTTTCCAAGCCTTATAACCGACTTCCAGGAAGCTAATAATCACTTGAACAACAAAATTCCTTAATACACTTAACCTAATGAAGTAAAAATCCCATTTTCATGAAGACACCTTGACCTGCCATAAAAGGAAACTTTTTATACAAACCTTCACGAAACCAAAGCCTTACTCAATGCTAAACTCTTGACAATATTGTTGCACCTTAAATGAGTTAAGGGCAGTAGCTTATTACTTAATATGTACATGTTAGGGTGCTAGACTTGAGACATTCCGGCACATCAAGAGACTTTTGACTTGAAACCTAAGGTGAGTTCTAGTGATCCCCCTTTTTACTATTGTTTTGGGATAAAACATTCTCTGTTATTTATGAACTATAATTGTGCTTTACTGATGATGTATGTGGGATTTATGGTTACCTGCTGAGACTTATATCATGATCATTAATCTTTCGTGAACCGTTGTTTTATATGAATAGATATATTTGGGGAATCCCCACACACAAGTGGCTTCCGTTCCAGGAAGGTTACCCCACTGAGATCCTAAGGGGTCGTTGTGGCATGTAACAGGTTTTGTTAAGAAAACTATGGTGAACATCCGGGCAGGTAGGGTTCACTGGTTTGGGGCTCAGTTCTTCCTGCGGGAAATCCGGTTAAACACAATTTTAGAAGAGCGCAACCGGGACTGAGTGCAGGGTTTGATTATGATTTTTCCCATGATGTTAAAACATGATTACATTCTTTTTAATCAAGGAAGGATTTGTTAAGTCCTTTTGTTTTAAACTTTAAGCACTTGAATTCACCAACTTTTTTAGTTGACACAAATTTCTTTGAGCATGTTCAGGTAAAGTATGAAGAGATCCTAGCTGTTGTGAAGACCTAGACCTATCCTCGCGACCATGGCATTTGCATACTTCCTTAATGAACCATTGAACAATTACCTGTTTATGATGAACAAGTATAATTTATTTTTATGGATGACTGTAAAACTTATTTGGGGCTTGATTGTTTCTAGCCCCGATATTTTTTTTAAATATTAAAGCCATGTGATATTCTCTCCTTTGAGCTCTTGTAATGGTTTGTTTCTGCTGCCATATGTTGTTGCTAGTCTTTGACGTCCCACCCTACCTGGGCCCGGGTGTGTGACAGTTAGTGCATCTATATCAAACAACCATGATGATCGTTTTACAGATTTATGAAATAATGATTCATCAAATGACACATTAGGAGTTTCTTCCACAATGTTATGTTGTGGAATGTAGATTCTATAAGGTTTAGATGTTGAAGAATACCCAACAAAGAAACCATCATAGGCTTTTTCTGAAAAATTTCCTAATGTTCTTTTGTGTTTAAGACAGATACATGACACCAAAAGCTCTTAGATATCCTATGTAAGGGTTTCTTTTAAATAAAAGAGCTCATAAGGTGTGTTTTATTATGTTCTTTGACAATCAATGTCCTATTTTGAACATTGCATGTTGTATTCACTACTTCAGCCCAAAAGGTGATTGACAATTGTTGTGGAGTTCTTGGTGCACTGAATTGTCTTGCACTGCCTTTATTCATGCAAAGAGAATCTAACTCAGTATTAACAAATTCAGTCCCATTATCATTCCTAAAATTTTTTCTTTTAAATTAAGTTGGTTTCAATCTTGATGACAAAGTTCATTAATGTTTCTGATGTTTCACTCTTTGTTTTAAGAAAAAGACCCATGTGAATCTAGTGAAATCATCCACTATCACTAAACAATGTTGCCTTTTTCCAATGCTCATCACATTGGTTGGACCCAAACAGATCAATGTGAAGCAATTTGATGTGTGGTTGTATTGTTTGATTGATAATTTTGGATTTATGAGACACTCTATGTTGTTTTATTTTATACATAAAGGACAATGGTTTGAACAATAAAACTCTTTTTTGGCAATCGAATGATTAGGTCATTTTTCACCAATTTGTTCATGTTCTTCATGTTAGAATGAACAAGCCTTCTATGCCACAATGAGATTCATCTTCTGATGACTTAGATAGTAGGCATGTTTCATGTCTTGTGAGTGAATTGTTGTTCATATCCAAAACATATATGTTTCCTTTTCTTGATGCTTTAAGAAGGATCCATTCTTCTGGAACTGAAAAACCTGACTTAAGAATGTAACAATTAGTGTTATCGAACAATGTGGTATAATTTTTATCACAAATTTCAGATATAATCATTAGATTATACTGCAAATTTTCACAATAATTACTTTCTCAAATTTGAGTACACCATTAGTTAGCATTCTTCACCAGCTATTTTACCTCCCTTCTATCCCCACCAAATGCCACATATGAGGCATATTTATGCTTGAAGTCATGGAGAAGTGAAGAGTTTCATGTCATATGCCTGGAACAACCACTGTCAACATACCACTTGTTGTCAGCTCTACAAGATTGTTCTTGCACACAGAAAGAAATCAATTAGAATTGACAACCCAAGCCTTAATGATCTTGGGTTTGCCAGCAGTCAGTGTCTAAAATTGTTACTCCTTCATGAATAAGTCTTGAAGTTTCAGTATTAATTTTGTTTTAATTATTTCATTCTGAGTTGTTTGAGGTGAGGATGATTCTGTTGAAGAGGAGCTGTTGAACTAGGTTCTGGTTTCTGAATCTCTTCTTCATTAACCTTATTTTGTTGGTTTGTTGCTTGGGTTTTAATAATGAACCTTGATTGTTGAAAGTTTCATTATCTTTTGATTTTGAATGAGGTACATGAGTTCCCTTTTCAAAATCATCAAAGAAAGCATCATCAGAATTTGTTTCTTTTTCAGTCAATCCACCCTTTTGTGAGGTGTTCTGGATTGTTGGAATGCTGTTCTTTTCTTTAAAGGTTGAACATCAGTGGATGTTTTTCTCTTGGTTTTTGGATTTTGTTTTGTTGTTGCTTCTTAGTTTTGAATCTTTTTCACAATCAGTAGATTGAGAGTCTGGTTTAGCATTATCAGATTGTTTCTTCTTTGTGCTCTTTGTCTTGTTCTTTTTGTTCAAGTAACATTCCTGAGTTGAATGGTTATTTTTGTTACAAATAGCGCAATGTTTCTTGAAGTAGCAGTCAGATGTGTAATGATTGTTAATATTGCAAATAGAACAATAACTATTAAAGTAAAAATCTTCAGTATTATGGTTTTTCATATCACACCATTTGCAATACATTTCCTCTGATTCTTTGTCAAAATCAATTATTTTCTTATTCTTTGACAACTTTTGAGGTTTTGCAACCTTCTCTAATTTTGCAGTTGATTTACCCTTTTCCAGCTTTTGAGCTTTGATTTGTTTGCTGCTGATTTTGCCTTCCGCAGATCATATACTGAATCAGTAGATTTGGTTTTTCCGTAGATCTCCTACTGAAGAAGGTTTCTTCTTCCATACTTTAAAAGCCAGCTGGGATACATAAGACTAGACAACAAAATCAAATATAGAGTCAAAGACAGATTGCCTTTTGACTAGTGACTACGACATGCCATAGCTCACATCCTAATATATTACAAAAATGAAAAAAGTACATAAAGTAAAAAAGTACAGACTCAAGACCTGAATGTACAGTTACCAAAAGCATGGACTTTTTCACCAACTCATGTATGTTTGTGACTAAACAGAGTTGCAACCGAAAGGTTGTCCACCTTATGGTAAAGTACATTAGATAAAATCATGTCTCTAAAAGTCTTCAGAAGAACTCTGTCTTCACTCTTTGGCTTAGAAAGACTTTGTCTTTGAAGCTTCGGAAGACTTCACTTTTGGCTTCGGAAGATGTTGGTCTTGGCTTCGGAAGATTTTACACTTAGAATATTTCTAGTGCAAGGTGTAAAACTTCCAAAGCATTTCTACTTTTGTTCTTCATGATGCATGCATGTAGAGAGACTTTAGATGTTTAGTTGCATTAGATTTATAGGATTCCTTACAAACTCCCCCTAGGCTGATGCTATCAAAACTTTCGAATATCTTCAGCTTTCGACAGTCCTCATGATGATGATGACCATGCCCTTCTTCATTAGATGGTCAGGATCACTTAGACTTTCATAATATCTTCTCATTTCAAAGAGATCATGCAGAGGTAGGTTGAATAAGTCTTGCCTTGTGTAAACATCTTCACTACCTTGATCTCTGATCACATGCCATTTCTCTGGATTAGTTGTGAAGGTCCAGGATAAGATGGGTCTCTCAGATGCAAGAGGAGCCACTTGGATTGGAGTTGATTGGGCTGCATCTTCATGCACTTCCTCAGGTAGATCTGACTCAGCCTGAGGTGTAGAAGTGGATGATTCAGGTTCTTCTTCTTCTTTGACTTTGGTTTAGAAGCATCCTCTTCCTCCTCTTTGAGGACTTTAACTAAGAAGACTGGTCTGTAGCACGTTGTTGATCAGTCTTGTCTTGCTCAGTTGGGTGTTCCTCCCTCACAGGTTCAGAAGGAGAGGGAGAGTTTTACCCTGTTGTGGATCAGAAGATGAAGCTTGCTGAGCTCAGCAGGAGGTCCAGGTTGTGTTTTCTTAGGTTGTTCAACCTAAACCTCCACTTCAGGAGGAGTTTGCCTTGGAGGGGAGAGTAAGTCAATTACCTCTCCACTTATGATCTTCTGCTTGATTACCCTAATGTGCTCATCCATTGTGGATAGAGACATAGGGCCAAGTCTCCTTCCGGAGAATTCATACATCTTCAAGAAGCTCACCATCCTTTGTCTGTCAGCAGACCTTTTGATGTTCTTTTGGATAATGGCTCTTGACTTTGCAGCCTCTTCCCTCATCTTTCTCTTGTGTTGCCTTTTGTTCTTAGAGTACTTGAGGTTCAAGCTATTTGAGATACTCAAACTCAATGTACTCAAAGGACAAGAGAAGAAGTACAGATGCCTAGTAGAGACCTATGGCACTCAGGTAGTTGATCATGCTTTGCCTATATGTTTCCTTGTCTACCTGAGGTTCTTGTGTAGCTGCCACAGCCTCCTGCACAGGGCTTTCTTGAACTGGGGAGCGAGTAGGAGCATGCTTGTATAATCTTTATGTCTCTTTTCCTCTTTGATTGGAGAAGTAGCCTTGCATCCTTGCTTCTTTCATCTCTCTTGACACTCTTGTCAGCTAGTTCATTAAGTTCCTCTAAGGGGAGAGATATGATCTCATCAATATCATAGTTCCTGGTCTGCAGCTAAGTAATCCTGACTGCCCTCAACTCATCATCTTGAGTGTTTGGTCTGGGACAGTCTTGATTGTAGCTTGCATGAAGCTTGAAGGCCCAGAGGAACTTTCTCTCCTTAGCTTCTTCTTCCTCTCTCTCTCCTCCTCCTCAATCTCCTCAAGAGTTAGAATCCTTTTCCCTTTGTCACCCACAGACCTTTGTGACACAGGGTGGAGAGAGCGTGGCCTTCATTGTTTGTGTAGCATCCAAGCTCTGGCCAGAGAGAGCTTGTGATACACCTTCAACCAGAAGGTGTTTCACTGAGGGGATAAATTTCAGTAGTTGTTGGTGTGACGGGGGCTCTCTGGTTCTATCACTAGGCCTTCAGCCAAGGTTTTCCCTTTGAAGCTAACTCAAGGTCTGCCTCTACATCCAGTTGACCAATGATATTACCTGATTGCCTTTGTCTCCTTCTTAGACTGAACTCTTCTGTAATTGTCTTGAATCCTTTGTGCCAGCCTGTCAGCTTGTCTAGACTGACTTGCGTTGACAAGTGGCATGTTGATCCGGTCAAGACCTTCATAGTAGTTCAAGGTCTGAAAATTGAAGAATGAGGGCTCTTCTATCAGCATCATACCTCCACCCAATAATGTAGTTTAAAGTTCCTTTGGGTGGGAATGATATAGCCCTTGGAATGCCTTCCTCAAAGAGACTCGGAATGAAAGAGTCTAAAGAGTCCACATCAATGTGAACTTCAGGAAGTTGCTGAGTATACACAATTGCAAGTGAGGATGGTGAGTCCTCAATGTCCATACTCCCTGAAGAACTCCCAGGTTTTGTGACTGTGTAATAACTTCTCCCCCTTTTTGGTAGCATCACCCTCTTGCAAAGGTGAGCTAGGAGTTAAGCCAATCACATTCACAGGTTCTTGTGTTGGTTGAGCTCTCCTTAAAGGTCTCCCAGGTAGTTTTTCCCTGAGATAAGATATCTCAAGTTGCTGATCATTGACCCTGTTGTGCAGGGTAGTCACCTGAGATTCAATGTGACTAACCTTAGAGACTAAATAGGTGCATGTTTTTGACAGTTTTTGCACTTTTGGTCTCAAGTTCCCCTCATCTTCATTAGAAGAATCATTGGGGATGAGATGATTGGACCAAAGTCCTCTCTCTCACCACCAGCTTCAGGTTCTTGGCTGCTGGATTTCCTATGCATATTGACAGCCTCAGTTGAAGTGTTAATGGGTTGAGTTGCCATGGTTGAGGTCTTAATGATGTAATTATTTGCAGAAGTGAGAGCCTCTTCCATATGGATCTCTTGAACAGGTTCAGGTTGATCCACCTCAGTAATGGGTGACTGATGTGGGCTAGACATAGGGGACTCAAAAGCACTCATCTCTCTTTGAGTAGGGGAAGAGTAGAGAGACTCATGATACTCATTGAAACTTAAGTCTTCATCAGTATAGAATTCAAGGTTGGGAATGGGTTGATTTAAGTCTAAAGGCTGGGGATGGTAACTATCCCCTGAAGGTTGTTCACTTGAGTGTTGAGACTTAGAGTGAAGGCTTAAGGCAGTTGGGCTTGTGAGCTCATCAGGCTGAGCATGAGGAACCACAGCACTGATTCTTGAAGAGATAGGAGTGGTTTGCTCCTCAGGGGAAGTGGGTGCTCTAGTATCCACTTCCTCCTATATAGGTGAGTGTATGGGGCCTGCACAAGCTCAATAACTTGAGCAGGGGCCCGTTTGTTTGTCTTTGGTGGGTGAGGGTGATTTGTGGTCTTTTTGGTGGTTAGGAGATACTAGGTGTGGGTTCAACACTAGCTTGTTTTGCTAGGTTGTCACCTTGAGCAATGAGCTCTAACATTTTTGTGACAAGCGCTGTTTATGCCCCTGAGAAGCCTACAAGTTTGCTTCTTCATGATTTAAAGAGATGTCGTGCTTCATCTGTCGCAATTTAAGAATATATTACCTGTTTCCCTCAATTATGAGCCCAGTTCACAGTTGAGAATGTATTGAACATATCTAGGAAACATATAATACTCTAAGGAGTCCAAGTTAGCAATGAAACTTATGTAAACAAACTAAGATTATCTGAACTTGACCACTTGAACCATTCCATGCTCTATGAAGGAGAGATCCTCGGGAATCTGGTCTACCCTCCATGCTTGTTTGACAAGATGTGGATAACCACATGGAGCAGGTATTTCTACTTGGATGAGACCTTCCCTTTCCTGAAGGTCTTTATAGAGAAATCTCCCTCATAGGTCATCTACACAAAAGAATGATTAACAACTTCTTTTGGGAAGGACAACTCACCTTCTACATCATCCAGCTGTAAGTGAGTGTTGATGATGGCCGAAGTGATGAAGATTGTCTTCCCCTGCACTGTAGCAGACAATGCCTTCTCCCCATCCATAATGACCTCTTGGCAGGTCTTCAAAAATTCAAGTAGATGATCTTTCATAGAGAGTAGGATCAATGGTTAGGGAGGTGAAGTAGTTGGATAGAGCCAGAACACGACAAACCTCAGAGAACTATCATCTTTCTCAGAGTTCAACAGAGCAACCTGGTTGTGTTGCCAGTGAAGTTGTATTGGAGAAGTCAGGGTTGTTTCTGCGGTTTAGATTGGTCATTTTGAGAAGCTTAAAGGTGAAGGAAGGTAAAGAACAAAGGCGGTTCTGGGAGAATTTAGTTTTTAAGGAAAAGTACAATTGAAGAATATAGTGAAAGAGGGGGGAACCGTTGGGTATTTATGTGAAAGGATTCGAGACAAAGTTAATGAAAGAGGATAAACTTTGAATCCGGATGTCGGTCCCACCTTTGAAAAGTAGTTTACTTTTGCCCAAAAGTAGTTTTCTTGGAAGTCGAGAAATCTTCCGATAGTTATTTGCTTCGGAAGTTCTGAAGAAAAAGCTTCTGAAGGCGAATTTGCTTCGGAAGATATTTCAAAGGTTTTTGAGAATTTTGCTTCGGAAGAGAATTAACACTCAGGGTTTTTATTCTAAAAAGAATGAAAATTCCGAATGTAAATTGCTTTCGGAAGAAAATTGTTCTTATAAAACATAAAAGTACTTAGTTGATTTTAGTCTTCGGAATATATTCCAGAAACTTCTTCCGAAGGTAAAATTACTGAAGTAGTTATTTGTTTACCAAGACATAAATTTCTTCCGAAGGTAATTTTAAATCTTCCAAAAAGTAAAGAGATCAAAATTTTCAAAATTAAGAAATGTCCTTTGAAAAGATTTTTCTTCCAAGAAAACAAGTGCTTATGAAGATGATGAAATAGACAACTTAGGACACACACAGGTTTAGAAATAATATGATTAAGTTTTAAGAAGAGCTATTCAAAGTTAATCATCCCAATAGCTGATACAAGATATTTAAATCTTGTTCATCAAAAGCTTTGGTGAACAGATCAGTATATTGTTCACTTGTTTTAACTTTGACTAGTTTGATTACGTCTTTTTAAAGTTATCTCTAATCAAATGATACTTGATATTGATATGCTTTGTCCTTGAGTGCTGCACAGGATTTTCTGTGATTGAGATAGCACTGTTGTTGTCTATGTGGATGGGAGTCTCCTTGTAGTTGAATCCATAATCCAACATCTAATTTTGAATCAAAAGGACTTAGCACAGCAGCTTACAGTAGCAATGTATTCAGCCTCAGCAGTTGATGCAGACATATAAGATTAATTCTTACATTGCTAAGAGACTATCCTTCCACCAAGAATTTGACATCCCCCTGATGTAGACTTTGCAGTCATGTTACAACCACCATAGTCACTATCTATATAAGCATATAGATTAAAGTTAGAATTCTTTGGATACTAAAGGCCAAGTGATGGAGCACCTTTATGATATCTTAAAATTCTTTTGACAGGGACCAGGTGTGACATCTTGGGGTTGGCTTGATATCTTTCATAATGCATGTAGCAAACATGATATCAGGCCAGCTAGCTGTGAGGTACATAAGAGACCCAATGATTGCCCTGTAGAGATGTTCATCAACACACTCCCCCTCAGATCAGGTCCAAGGGAGTGGTTCCTGGCTATGGGTGTCTAAGCAACCTTACAATCAATCATGTTGAACCTTTTAAGTATGTCTTGTACATACTTTGACTGACTTATGAAGATGCCATTGTCAACTTGCTTCACTTGAAGTCCTAGAAAGAAATTGAGTTCCCCCATGGCACTTATTTCAAACTTGTCCTTCATCAACTTCTCAAGTCTTTGCAAAGCTTTGGATTAGTTAACCCAAAAATAATGTCATCTACATATATTTGAACTATCATTATGTCATTTCCTGTTCCTTGAATGAAGAGAGTTCCATCTATAGTACCCCTTTTGTATCCATGCTGACAGAGATATTGAGATAGAGTCTCATACCACTTTCTTGGTGCTTGGTGCAACCCATAAAGAGCTTTATCAAGCGTGCAGACATAATCAGGATGATCAGGATCTGTAAACCCAGGTGGTTGTCTGACATACACCTCTTCAGCAATCACCCCATAAAGAAAAGCACACTTGACATCAAGTTGATAGACCTTGAAGTTCTTGGATGCAGCAAAAGCTAAGAATATCCTAACAGCTTCAAGTCTTACTACAGGAGCAAAAACATCTATGTAGTCAATTCGTTCTCTTGAGTATACCCTTGAACAACTAGTCTTACCTTGTTCTTGATGACAAGTCCTCTATCATCCTTTTGTTCCTGAACACCCTTTGGTTCGTATGGTAGTCTTCCCTTGAGGAAGAGGACATATTTTCCAAACCTTTTGCCTTTTGAATTGAAGCAGCTCCTCTTGCATAGCTTCAACCCAACTTCTATCCTTTAGAGCTTCATCAATTTCTTTGGCTCTATTTGGGACAAGAAACAAGAGTGAAGACAATCATTTGCATCGTGGGTTTGTCCTCTTGTTCTCACCCCTGAAACAACATCTCTAATGATGTTTGTGGTAGGATGAGACTTGTGGATCCTTAGCTGAGGATCACAGCAAGTTGCTTAGACATATCTAAATTTGAGAAATTCTAATCTAGCAAGGAGGATTCACCCTCCACATCAACACACTTATTAAGATTGACTTGATCCAATAAGTGTGTGACATCATTGATGTTGTCTTTAATGGAGTGGTTATCAGCATCAAGGAATTCTTGATCACTTTCACCACCACCATTTTCTCCCACATTTGAAGCTCCATCATCTGAGTTCTGTGCCTCTAAGCTGGAATTTGAAGGCACCCAGTAGTATCAGCAGGATTTGTTATTAATGTGCTGGTAGAAGCTTCATTTACAAGATTAGTTACCATTGGAGTTGAAGATGTGTAGCTTGAAGGTCTTTTTAGCTCAAATCTTGGGTCAGGATTACCTGTAGGTAGTATATCTGTGGACCCTGAAACATGCTCACAAGATTTGTTACAACAGTTGGTAACTAAATCAAGATCAAATAGCCAATCCGGACCAGAACCTTTCACATTGGGCGTATGCTCATTGAAAGTCACATTGGCTGACTCCTCAACTACTATAGTTGTGAGATTGTATACTCTATAAGCTTTAGCTTGAGAAGAGTATCCAATAAAATGTCCATCATCTAATTTCTCAGCAAACTTGGCAATTTGATCTTTGGTATTCAAGATGGTGCAAGGACATCCAAAGGACCTGAGAAAACCAATGAAAGGTTTTCTCTTGTGCCAAAGTTTATAAGGAGTTTTACCATGTGTCTTAACTACTAAAACCCTATTTTACACATAGCAAGCAGTGTTCACTACCTCTGTCTAGAAGGTGATAGGAAGTTTAGAGTCAGACAAAATAGTTCTTGCAGCTTCAATTAGTGTCTTGTTTCTCCTCTTAGCAACACCATTTTGCTGAGAAGTCCTAGGAGCACTATATTGTCTTGTAATACCTTTTTCATCACAAAATATAAAAAGAATTTGATTCTTGAATTCAGTTCCTTGATCAGATCTTATGGTTTTGACCTTGTGATCACAATCTTTAAGATGAAATTCTTTAGAATCTCAGGGGTCTCATCCTTAGTTCTAAGAAAGAAGACCCAAGTTAATCTAGTAAAGTCATCTGTGCTCACCAAACAATTGAGGCCCTGTTAGACCCTGAAAGGATCATACATGCCAATTCAAGTGGTGGGTTGATGATTGTTCTGCTGGAAATCCCTCAAGTCCATGAACCAATGCGGATGAAGAATCTGCATGAAGAATCAGAAGGCAAGGGTCAGCTAACCGCATTTGTATATGCGGATGACATAGAACAAATGCTAACAAGTATTTGTTCTTCCGCATTAACAAATGCGGATAGCCAAACACAAATGCTGACAAGTACTTTGTACATCCGCATTTACTAATGCGGATGCACAGCAACAAATGCGCAAAGTGTTTGCTCATCCGCATTTGACAATGCTGATGACCAAACACCAATTTGAAGAAACAAAATAAATGCTGATGAAGATCAACACATCCGCATTAGTTAATGCAAATGAACAAAGGAAATGCTGATGAAGACTTTTGTACTTAGACTAGTTTCTCTGATGTATAGGTCAGGGGTAGTTTAGCCTTTTTGTTAAAGGCAATTTGTCAGCCTATAAATAGAATACAAAACCTCGTATGTGAGGTGACTGTTGATAGACATCATAGACAATCAGAATATTTTGTTTAGTTTTATGTTCTCAAGGTGTATTGTTACGGTTTAATGCTCAAACCCTAGCATTCATTGTAAGCGATCACCTGCATTAATACAAAGAGCATTTATGAGTATTTCTTGCATTCAATGTTCATTGATTGTTTGATTCCGCCATACAATCATTGACTCAATCATCATATTTAGTCCTTGTGAGAATATTAATCTCACACCCAGTCAATTGGTATCAGAGCCTTGGCTCTCGGTTGTTCTTTAGATCTGCCTAAATCTAAGCTGAACTCGATTGATCTGGTGATTGAGTTGCTTATAGAGTTTTCGAGTACCTCTACTTAGCATACAAGTTGAAAAACTGCAGAAACTCTAAGACAGTCATTGTTCATCCGTATACATTTTCAAGAACAAATTTGTAAACAGTTGCTAAAACCTTAAACCACAACAGAAACTTACAAAACATCAGCATATCTGATTCCTTAAGCTTATTTTGGGCTATTTGAACTAATTGGATGTAACAATCAATCTAATCATTATTCAAACAAGTTAAAAACAGCTTATTAAAATGGATTTACATAATTTCTTCAAAATTTGTCATACTCCAAAACCTTCATATGCTTAAACATAAACTTAGTTTAAGCAATGGAAAGTCAGATTCATGAACTATATTACAGGTGTGGATCCGGACTACTGAATTTCAATATGCAAAGGACCTCACATTCATGTGAGACTTTCTGCTGATCAGGATGCACTTTACAAAACCCCAAGAATACCCATTAAGGATCTCACTCTTGATAATGATGATTAAAGAAGATAAAGGTTGATCTCAAAGCTTATTCTATACTACTCACTCCAGCACTAAAAATGGATGTGCTAAAAAGACTTGAAAAGTATGGAACTGCTAAAGCTGTATGGGATGATTGCTGATAATGTGTGAAGGAAGCAGTGAAGTGGCTGAAATTAACAAGGATAAACTTGTTAACCAATATGAAACCTTTCATTACTCCAAGGGGGAATCCATCTCTAAACAGCTGTATAGATTTGTGCAACTAGTTAATGATTTAGAGATCATGGGAGTGACATACAAAGTCAAATAACTAAATGAGGCAGGACCGGTTAAGGGCTTAACAATTACAACACAACAACACAAAGAGGAGATTAACCAAACTTGATCAAACAGTAAACTGGATTAACCAAGATAATGATACTATGAACACAAGTAATAATAAAGAGACAGAACAAGAGATTTGGGTTTCAAGGATGCAGTATATTGCTTTCTCAAGTTCTATTACAAGTGTTACAAAGCATAAAGAAAGATACTAGAACAAGGAATACTTATACTACAACCTACAGCCGGCTATACTTTGAAATCCAGCTGGATACAATTGACTAGACACAAACAAAATCAATTGTAGAATCAAAAGGCATATCTGCCTTTTGACCTTGTGACTATGACATGCCATAGCTCACATCCTTATCTATTACAAAAAGGATAAAGTACATAAAGTAGAAGGTTACAGACTCAAGACCTCAATGTACAGTTACCAAAAGCATGGACCTTTTCACCAACTCATGTAAGTTGGTGACTTTACAGAGATGCAGCGGAAAGGTGTCCAGCTTTATGGAACAGTACATCAGATAAAGCATGTTACTAAAAGTCTTCGGAAGAAATCTGTCTTCATAGGATGAAGCTTCGGAAGACTTTGTCTTTGAGGCTTCGGAAGACTTCATATTTGGCTTCGGAAGATATTGGTCTTGGCTTCGGAAGATTTTACACTTAGAATATTTCTAGTGCATGGTGTAAAACTTCCGAAGCAATTCTACTTCAGTACTTAGTGCATTACTTGTAGAGAGACTTTGGATGTTTTGGTTTGCATCAGACTTAAAGGAATCCTTACAAACTCCCCCTAGGCTGATGCTACCAAAACATTTAGAAGATCTTCAGATGTTAGTAGTCTTCAGCACAATCATGACCATACCCTTCTTCATTAGATGGGATCATTCAGACTTTCATAGTATCTTCTCATTTCAAAGAGATCATGCAGAGGTAAGTTGATTATGTCTTGCCATGTATAGACATTCTCAACACCTTGATCTCTGATTACATGCCATCTTTCTGGATTGGTAGAGAAGATCCAGGATAAGATGGGTGTCTCAGCTGCCAAAGGAGCCACTTGCATTGGAGTTGATTGGGCTGCCTCTTCATGCATTTCCTCAGGTTGATCTGATTCAGCCTGAGGTGTAGAGGTAGATGATTTAGGCTTCTTCTTCTTAGACTTTGGTTTAGAAGCCATCCTCTTCTTCCTCTTAGATGACTTTAACTGAGAAGACTGGTCTGCAATACCTTGTTGATCATCCTTGTCTTTCTCAGTTGGGTGTTCCTCCCTCACAGATTCAGAAGTAGAAGGAGTTTGACCCTGCTGTGGATCAGAAGATGAAGCTTGCTGAGGCTCAGCAGGAGGTCCGGGTTGTGTTGTCTCAGGTTGTTCAACCTTAACCTCCACTTCAGGTGGGACTTGACTTGGAAGAGAGTGTAAGTCAATCAGTTCATCACTCTTAATCTTCTGCTTGATTACCCTTATATGCTCATCCATTGTGGATAGAGACATAGGGCCAAGTCTTCTTCCGGAGAATCCATATAGCTTCAAGAAGCTCATCATCCTTTGTCTGTCAGCAGACTTCTTCATACTCTTTTGGATGATGGCTCTTGACTTTGCAGCTTCTTCCGTTAGCTTCTTCTTAGTTGTCTTTCTCTCCTTGACTAACTCAAGCTCAAGTTGTTTTAAGTACTCAAACTCAACAAAGTCATAGGACAAGGGAAGAAGTGCATCTGCCTGATAAAAGCCTGTGGCACTCAGGTAGTTGATCATTTTGATCCTATCTTCTTCTTTGTCTACCTGAGGTTCTTGTTGAACCACATCTTCTTGTACAGGGCTTTCTTGAACTGGGGAGAGAGTAGGAGCATGCTTATAGAGTCTTTTCTGTCTCTTCTCCTCTTTGAATTGGAGAAGTAACCTTGCATCCTCCTTTTCTTTCATCTCTCTTGACACTTCCATGTCAGCCAGTTCATTTAGTTGTTCTAAGGGAAGAGAAATGATTTTATCAATGTCATAGTTCCTGGCCTGCAGATAAGTAATCCTGACTGCCCTCAACTCATCATCTTGAGTATTTGGTCTGGGGGCAGCCCTGATTGCAGCTTGCATAAAACCTGAAGACCCAGAGGAACTTTCTCCCCTTAGCTTCCTCTTCCTCTCTCTCTCTTCCTCCTCAATTTCCTCAGGAGTCAAAATCCTTTTTCCTTTGTCACCCACAGACCTTTGTGACTCAGGGTGGATAGAGGTTTGGCCTTCATTGCTTGGTGTAGCATCCATGCTCTGGCCAGAGAGAGGCTGAGAAACACCTTCACCAGCAGGTGTCTCGAGGGAATGTGAATCTCTGCAGCAGTTGATGATGATGAGACAGGGGTCTTAGGTTCTGCCACTGGGCCTTCAGTCAAGGTTTCCCCTATGAAACTAATCTTAGGGTCCACCTCAACATCCAGTTGACCGATGACATTGCCTGATTGCCTAAGTCTCCTTCTTAAGCTGAACTCTACAGTGATCCTGTCTTGGATTCTTTGAGCCAATCTGTCAGCTTGTCTTGAGTTGCTTGGATTGACAAGTGGCATATTGACTAGATCCAAACTTTCATAGAAGTTCAAGCTTTGAAAGTAAAATACTTCTTGTTGCCCTTGAACTCTGTGAAGAATAAGGGCTCTTCTGTCAGCATCATACCTCCACCTTATGATGTAGTTTGAAGTTCCTTGAGGTGGGGATGACACAGCCCTTGGTATGCCTTCCTCGAAGAGACTCCTGATGATAGAGTCTATAGAATCCACATTAATGTGAACTTGAGGAAGTTGCTGAGAATGCACAATTTCAAGTGAGGATGGTGAGTCCTCTATGTCTATTCTCTGTGACGAACGCCCAGGTTCTGTGGCTGCAATAACTTTCTCCCCCTTTTTGGTAGCATCACCCACTTGCATAGGTGAGGTGGAGGATAAATCAATCACATCCACAGGTTCTTGTGTTCCTGGTTGAGCTCTTCTTAAAGGTCTCCCAGCTAGGTTTTCCTTAAGATATGAAATCTGAAGTTGCTGATCATTGACCCTGTTGTGCAAGGTAGTCACCTGAGATTCAAGGTGACTGACCTTTGAGACTAGGTAAGTGCATGTTTTAGACAATTTGTGCACCATTAGTCTCAAATCCCCTCTTCTTTATCAGAAGAATCATTGGGGGATGAGATGATTGGACCAAAGTCCTCTCTCTCACCACCAGCTTGAGGTTCTTGGCTGCTGGTTTTCCTCTGCTCACTAGCAATCTCAGTTGAGATGTCAGTGGGCTGAGTTGCCATGGTTGAGGTCTTAATGATGTAATCACTTGCAGAAGTGAGAGCCTCTTCCATATGGACATCCTTAACAGGTTCAGAAGTGTCCACCTCAGTTATAGGTGACTGATGTGGGCTAGACTGAGGAGACTCAGAAGTACTCATCTCTCTTTGAGTAGGGGAAGAGAAGAGAGACTCATGGTACTCACTAAATCCTAAGTCTTCATCAGTATAGAAGGATAGGTTGGGAATGGATTGATTTAGATCTAAAGGCTGGGGATGGTAACTATCCCCTGAAGGTTGTTCACTTGAGTGTTGAGACTCAGAGTGAAGGCTTAAGGCTGTTGGGCTTGTGAGCTCATCAGGGTGAGCATGAGGAACCTCATCCCTGATAGTTGAAGAGATGGGAGTGGTTTTCTCCTCAGGGGAAGTGGGAGCTCTAGTGTCCACTTCCTCCTATAAAGGTGAGTATATGGGGACCTGCACAGACTCAATAGCTTGAGCAGGGGTTCGTTTGGATTTTCTTTGGTAGGTGAGGGTTACTTGAGGGCTTTTTAGTGGTAAAGAGATAAAAGGTGTGGGTTCAACACTAGCTTGTGTTGCTAGGTTGTCACCTTGAGCAATGAGCTGTAACATTTTGGGGACAAGGGCTGTTTCTACCCCTAAGAAGCCTACAGTTGGCTTCTTCATGATTTTAAAGATGCTGGGCTTCATCTGTCCCAATTTAAGAATATTATTTGTTTCCCTCAACTGTGAGCCCAGTTCACAGTTGAGAATGTGTTGAACATATCTAGGAAACATGTAATACTCTAAGGAGTCCAAGTTTGCAAGTAAATTGGTATAAACAAATTGAGAGTACCTGAACTTGACCCCTTGAACCATTCCATGCACTATGAAGGAGAGATCCTTAGGAATCTGGTCCCACCCTCCATGCTTGTTTGACAAGCTGTGGATAACCACATGGAGTAGGTATTTCCACTGGGATGAGACCTTCCCTTTCCTGAAGGTCTTTACAGAGAAATCTCCCTCATAGCCCATCTGCTCAAAGGAATGATTGACAGCTTCCTTTGGGAAGGACTACTCACCTTCTTCATCATCCAGCTGCAAATGAGTATTGATGATGGCTGGAGTGATGAAGATTGTCCTCCCTTGCACTGTGGCAGACAGTGCCTTCTCCCCATCCATAATGACCTCTTGGTAGGTCTTCCAGAATTCAAGCAGATGATCCTCATATAGAGTAGGATCAATGGTTAGGGAGGTGAAATAATTTGATAGAGTTAAGAATTGGCAAATCTCTGAGAAACTTTCATCTTTCTCAGAGCTTAACAGAGCAACCTGGTCGTGTTGCCTTTGAAGTTGCATGGAGAAATCTGGGTTGTTTCTGCGGTTAAGGTTGGCCATTTGAGAAGCTTAAGGTTGAAGAAAGGTAAAAAGCAAAGGCGGTTTTGGGAATTAGGTTTGAGGAATAGTAGAATTGAAGAAAATAGTGAGGAAGAGGGGGAACCGTTGGGTATTTATGTGAAAAGGGATTTGAACCAAAGTTAATGAAAGAGGATAAACTTTGAAATCCGAAAGTCGGTCCCACCTCTGAAAAACTAGTTTACTTTTGCTCAAAAAGTAGTTTTCTTGGAATTCGAAAAGCTTCCGAAGGTAAATTATCTTCGGAAGTTTTAATGAAAAAGCTTCCGAAGCTAAAATGACTTCGGAAGATTTCCTGAGAGTCTTAAAAATTTTGCTTCGGAAGAGAAATAAGCACTTGAATGCTTTGTATATGAAACAGCAAAGCTTCCGAGAGTTAGTTTTGCTTCGAAAGGAAAAAGTCCTTAAAAACAAATAAGTGTCTGAGACAAGAATTTAAGCTTCGGAAGATAGATTTAGACTTCTTCCGAAGGTAAAATTTCTTAGACAGTTATTTATTTTGAAGACATGATTTTCTTCCGAAGGTAAAAGTATATATTCCGAAGGATCAGAAAAATTTCAAGAATCTAAGGAAAGTTTTCAAAAAGGATTTTATATCCAAAGAAAACATGAGCTTATGAAAGTGATGAACTAGACAACTTAGGACACACATATTTTAAGAAATAATTAGAATTAGTTTTAAATAAAGATCTACTCAAAGTTAATCATCCCAATAGCTGATATTAGATATTTAATTCTCTGTTCATCAAAGCTTTGTAAACAGATCAGCATATTGTTCATCTGTATGAACTTTGACTAGTTTAATTAATCCCTTTTCATAGTTATCTCTTATTAAATGATACCTGATATTGATGTGTTTGGTCCTTGAGTGCTGCACAGGGTTCTCAGTGATAGAGATAGCACTATTGTTGTCTATGTGGATAGGAGTCTCCTTGAAGTTAAATCCATAGTCCAGCATCTGATTTTGAATCCAAAGCACTTGAGCACAGCAACTTGCAGAAGCAATATATTCAGCCTCAGTAGTTGATGCAGACACACAAGATTGTTTCTTGCATTTGCCATGAGACAACCCTTCCACCAAGGAATTGACATCCCCCAGATGTAGACTTTGCAGTCATGTTGCAACCACCATAATCACTATCTGTATAAGCATACAGATTGAAGTCAGGATTCTTTGGATACCATAAACCAAGTATTGAAGCACCTTTGAGGTATCTTAAAATCCTTTTGACAGTGATGAGGTGAGACATCTTAGGGTTGGCTTGATATCTTGCACAAATACATGTAGCAAACATGATATCAGGCCTGCTAGCTGTAAGATACATGAGAGAGACCCAATCATAGCCCTGTATAAATGTTCATCTACACACTCCCCCTCAAGATCAGGTCCAAGGGAGTGGTTTCTGGCTATGGGTGTCTTAGCAATCTTACAATCAGTCATGTTGAACCTCTTGAGTATGTTCTGAACATACTTTGACTGACTTATGAAGATGCCATCTTCAACTTGCTTCACTTGAATTCCCAGAAAGAAATTGAGTTCTCCCATTGCACTCATTTCAAATCTGTCTTTCATCAGCTTCTCAAAGTCTTTGCAGAGCTTTGGATTAGTTGAACCAAAGATGATGTCATCTACATATACCTGAACTAGCAATAAGTCATTTCCCTGTCCTTTGATGAAGAGAGTTCCATCTATAGTACCTCTCCTGTATCCATGTTTACAAAGATACTCAGACAATGTCTCATACCACTTCCTGGGTGCCTGATGCAGCCCATAAAGAGCTTATCAAGCTTGCAGACATAATCAGGATGATCAGGGTCTACAAAACTAGGTGGATGTTTGACATAACCTCTTCATCAATCACTCTCTACAGAAAAGCACACTTTATCAAGTTGAAAGACCTTAAAGTTCTTGGATGCAGCAAATGCAGGAATATCCTAACAGTTTCTAATCTTGCTACAGGAGCAAAGACATCAGTGTAGTCAATCCCTTCTTCTTGTGTGTATCCGTGAACCTAGTCTTGCCTTGTTCTTGATGATAATGCCTTTATCATCCTTCTTATTCCTAAAAACCCATTGGGTTCCAATGGTGGTCTTCCCATGAGGAGAGGGACAAGGTTCCTAACTTTTTGCCTTTTGAATTGAAGCAACTCTTGTTGCATGGCTTCAACCCAACTTCCATCCTTTAGAACTTCATCAACTTTCTTTGGCTCTATCTGGGATAAGAACAAGAGTGAAGAAAACATTTGATTCATGGGTTTGTCCTCTTGTTCTTACCCCTGTGACAACATCTCCAATGATGTTTGTGTGGGGTAGACTTGTGGATTCCTTAGCTGAGGGATCACAACAAGTTGCTGAGAAAGATCCAAATTTGAGAAATTTAGATCTGGCATAGATGATTCACCCTCCACATCACCAAACTTATCAAGATTAACTTGATCCAATGAGTGTGTGACATCATTGATGTTGTCATCTATGGTGTGGTTATTAGCATCAAGGAATTTCTGATCGCTTTCATCATCACCATTGTTGTCTTCCACAATTGAGGTATCTTTATCTGGTTCTGGAGCCTCTGAGTTGGAATTTGAAGGCACACCAGATGTATCCTGAATTTGTCATTGTAGTGCTGATAGAAACCTCATTGCTGAAGTAGTTCCAACTGGAGCTGAAGATGTATGAGAGAGGGTCTTCCTAGCTCAAATCTTGGATCAGGATCACCAGTAATTTAAATTTTCTGCAGATCCTGAAACATTCTCACAAGATTTGTTAAAATTGGTAACTAAATCAAGATCAAATAGCCAATCAGGACCAGAACCAGCCACACAGGGTGTGTGTCATTTAAAGTCACATTGGCTGACTCCTCAACAATTCTAGTTCTGAGATTGTATACTCTATAAGCCTTGACTTGGGAAGAGTATCCAATGAAGTGTCCATCATCTGATTCTCAGCAAACTTGACAATTTGATCCTGGTATCAAGATGGTGCAGGGGACATCCAAATGACTTGAGAAAATCAATGAAAGGGTTCTCTTGTGCCAAAGTTCATAAGGAGTCTTACCATGAGTTTAACTACTAAAACTCTGTTTTGCACATAGCAAGCAGTATTTACTGCCTCTGCCCAGAAGGTGATGGCAGTTTAGAGTCAGACAACATAGTTTCTTGCAGCTTCAATTATTGTCATTTTCTCCTCTCAGCAACACCATTTTGCTGAGGAGTCCTGCGAGCATTGTATTGTCTTGTAATACCTTTATCATCACAAAATGTATCAAGGATTTGATTCTTGAATTCAGTCCCTTGATCACATCTTATGGTTTTGACCTTGTGATCACATTGATTCTCAATTTTTAAGATGAAATTCTTCAGAATCTCAGGGGTTTCAACCTTAGTTCTAAGAAAGAAACCCAAATGAATCTGTAAAATCATTTGTGATCACCAAACAATAGAGGTCCTTCCTAGACTCATTACACTGGTGGGGCCAAAGAGATCCATATGTAACAAATGTAGGGGAGTAGTGATAGAGTTCTTTTCCTTAGGCTTGTGAGATACCTTATGTTGCTTCCCTTTCAGGCATGCAACACAATGATCATCACTTGTAAACTCTTTCTTTGGCATTCCAGTTACCAAATCATGTTTAATTAGTTTATTCATGTTTTAAAGTTTACATGGCACATTCTTTTTGCCATAGGAAAGACTCATCACTATTTGCTTTAGATAGAAAGCATGAAACTTCTCCAGAGGGAGATGTTTCTTGCAAATCCATCTTGTACATGTTCCCTTTCCTGGGGGCTCTAAGCAGGATGTGCTCATGAGGAATGACCACTCCAGCTTGAGAACAATGCACTCATGCTCAGTGAAGAACATGTTATGACTCTGATCACAAAATTGGGATACACTCAGAAGATTGTACCCAAGCTCCTTGACAAAGTTTTTTTTCAATGCTGAGCTTACCATTTGTGACCTTGCCCCTTCCAGAAATGTAACCACCTTCATCTCCTCCAAAAGCAACTGGTCCTCCATCAATTCTCTCAAAGTTATGGAGTAGTGGCCTATTGCCTGTCATGTGCCTGGAACAGCCACTATCAATGATCCAGACATTCCTGTTTGTCTTGAGCTGTTCCTGCACAAAGAAAATGATTAGTTACATTTGGAAACCCAAGCCTTACTTGTCTTGGGCTCACTAAGTATAATAGAAGGTAATGCAACAGTAATAGATCCTATGGTTGTGCAAGAGGGATCTTGAGCTGTTGTTGATGGAGAAACTTCAGTCACTTGGTCTTTCTTAGACTTCCACACCAGCTTTGGAGTCTTGGACTTGACCTTCAAAACCTTGGAAGCTTTTGGGACCTCACAAGTTTTGATTACTGAACCTTCGGAAGATTCTTCAGTCACTGCAGCAGACTTCAGTGCTTCGGAAGAATTCCTTTCTTCCGAGACCAACTTTTCTTCCAAAGGTAATTTTCCATTTACCTTCTTCTTTGATTTGGAGCTTCCGAAGGAAACAGATTTTCCTTCCAAAGCTTGTATCTTCTTGAAACTCTTTGAAGTCTTTGTCTTGGTCATATGGACAGTACTTTTAGGATTGTATGGACAATCCTTAGCAATGTGAGAGATACTTTCACACATGACACACAACATATTCTTCTTCACAAGAGTCTTCTTATGAGAGCAAGACTGTCTTTGGTCACATCCGTTCTCCACCTTCATCTTTGTAGATGCTGAGACAGTTCTTTTGGGCTGTGAACTGTTTTTGGAGTTTGATGGTCCAGGCTATGCAGCAGTGGTACACAGCAAATCAGTCTTCTTTTTGGTACCGAGATGATTTGGACAAGAACCAAAACTCTTAGCTCAAGAGTTTTGGTTGATGTCTTCAGTCTTTACTACTTCAGATAAAAACTTGTTTCTGCTTAGAGTCAAAAGTAGCCTTGATCTCTTGAGCCTTCTTTGCTTTTCTTTTGCTCTTCCTGATCAAGTTCTTTCTCTTTGACTTGGTCATCACAGTAGACTTCTTCTCCTCAGAAGGATAGTGGCCCTTAGTAGAATCCTCCTCTTCACTCTTCTCAGAGGAATTCTTCACTATCTCTTCTTCATCCTCTTCACTTATAGGATCTATGAGAGGAAGCTCATCTTCACAAGTTTCACACCTAGGAGATCTTACAGACAAGATTGTGTGTGGAGGAGCTATCTTATTTGATCCCAGTCCCTGTCTATTTTGATAACACACTTTGTTGTGCAGGGATGAGGATATCATGTTCTTGAAGGTTTCTTCTTCAAGAACACTCTTTTCTGCCCTGGCTTTGCTGATCACAAGCTCAGCCTGGCACTCAGTCAGCTTGGTTATGAGATCTTGGATTTGAGTCCTAAAATCTGTATGTTCATGTTTTAGAACTGAAATGGTTTTCTCTAAGTCCTCTATCTTTAGTTTATAATCATTTTCAGACTTTCTAAAATCAGATTTTAAAATGTTTAAGGACTCAAGATCAGATCTCATCTCCAAGTTATAAGACCTATATCTGTTAACTTTAGCAATGCATTCAGGAGTACAGAGATGTTCCAATACCTTGGCTTCATCATGATCTGCCATTAGTGCTTGGTTTGGAGAAGCATCTTCCACCTGAAACTCCAGTCAAAGCCTCCTTCTTCAACAGCAACAACAGCTTGTTGCTTTGGCTTCTCATTCTGCGGGGCTTTGTCAGTGTAGTTTGGTCTGGTTTGTGCTTGGCCACCATTTGTTTTAGGCACCTTACACTCTCTAGCAAAGTGGCCCATCAAGTTACAGTTGTAACACTTGACTTTGCTTTTATCCAAGCCAAACTTTCCACTGGTTGCATTGCTTGAAACCTCCTTCCAGTTCTCTTGTAAAACTTCTTGGCTCTATGAGTAAGAAGAGCCATCTGCTGAACTATTTCCATATATTCCAGGTCATCTGGATGGATACAATCCAGGTCTTCAAGAGTGAAAAGAGAGTTGCCACAACTTTCATCAGAAGACACAAAGGCTTGAGAAGAGCTTGTCTCTTGGAATGGGCTTCCTTGAGTGTAGTTCTCCCTGGGTGTCTCTGGGAAGGTGATGAAAGGACCCTTTGGTGAGTTGTCAGGGTAGCATATGAGATGATGTTGGGGTTCTATGCTATCCCTTTCAACCACATGCAGAGCTGAACCCAATTGATTGTTGGAGTTGCCAGATGAACCTTGCATGTTCATCTCCATCTGGTAGCCACTGAGAATCCCATATAACTCTGTCAGAGTAAGAGTTTTGAGATTTTCAGTCCTCTTGATCACCACACAGTAGTGTGTCCATTTCCTAGGAAGTGAGGACATGAACTTCCTTACAATGTCTCTGTTTTCAAGAGGAACTCCTCCATCCACAAGGGTATCCACTATCTCAACATACCTGAAGTATTGCTGAGTCATGGTTTCACCTGTTTTGAAGGTGAAGTTTTCAAACTGCTGCTTCAGGAGATCCTTCTTGTTCTCCTTGGCTTCAGAGGAGCCTTCATACATCAGTTTTAGTGCATCCCACAACTGTTTAGCTGTTTTGCACTTCTTGAAACCTCTGTACATAGAGTTTGGAAAGGCAGTTTGAAGAGCAGTCGTGGCCTTTCTATCAATCTCTACTCTCTTCCTATCTTCATCAAAGTAGTTAGCCACATCTTTGGGGATCATACCAGCACCAGTACAAGAAGGAGTGCTGGGTATGAAAGGTCCATTTTCAACAGATTCCCACATTCTTGAGTCTAGAGACCTGATGAAACCTTCCATTCTCATACACCAGGTATCAAAGTCATCAAGAGTGATCAGTGGGGACTTGTTCATGGTTCCAGTCTCCATATCAGTCTTTGAAATGGATGCCATTTTGAAAGTTTAGTATTTGTGTGTGTGAGGGATCTTAAGATGGTGAGATCTTATATCAAAAGCCTGAAAAGCTCTGATACCAATTGCAGGACCGGTTAAGAGCTTAACAATTACAACACAACAACACAAAGAGGAGATTAACCAAACTTGATCAAACAGTAAACTGGATTAACCAAGATAATGATACTATGAACACAAGTAATAATAAAGATACAGAATAAGAGATTTGGGTTTCAAGGATGCAGTATATTGCTTTCTCAAGTTCTATTACAAGTGTTACAAAGCATAAAGAAAGATACTAGAACAAGGAATACTTATACTACAACCTACAGTCGGCTATACTTTGAAAGCCAGCTGGATACAATTGACTAGACACAAACAAAATCAATTGTAGAATCAAAAGGCATATCTGCCTTTTGACCTTGTGACTATGACATGCCATAGCTCACATCCTTATCTATTACAAAAAGGATAAAGTACATAAAGTAGAAGGTTACAGACTCAAGACCTCAATGTACAGTTACCAAAAGCATGGACCTTTTCACCAACTCATGTAAGTTGGTGACTTTACAGAGATGCAGCGGAAAGGTGTCCAGCTTTACGGAACAGTACATCAGATAAAGCATGTTACTAAAAGTCTTCGGAAGAAATCTGTCTTCATAGGATCAGGCTTCGGAAGACTTTGTCTCTGAGGCTTCGGAAGACTTCATATTTGGCTTCGGAAGATATTGGTCTTGGCTTCGGAAGATTTTACACTTAGAATATTTCTAGTGCATGGTGTAAAACTTCCAAAGCAATTCTACTTCAGTACTTAGTGCATTACTTGTTGAGAGACTTTGGATGTTTTGGTTTGCATCAGACTTAAAGGAATCCTTACAAAAATGGTAGTATAATTATATGAATTTGTCACACAATATATATTTTGTGTATCAAATACTTATCTATTTTTCATTATCTCTGTAAGCAGAAGTGGTTCAACAAAAGGTCAATGAGCAATGTCACCACATGTTGATGTAGGTAATGATCCTCACATTGCCTCTCCTGACCAGGTGCCATCTTTATTCCCTCACCATTCCATGTATCTCCTATCCATTCAGCTCATATTTCACCTTTACATATGTCACCTGAAGCCGTTGCTGCATCAATAAGTTCTAGTGAATCTAATTGTTATTTTGATGCTTTTGAATCATCTTCTGATGATGAGGAACTTCATATATAACAATGACTTCCAGCTAGATAGCTGACATCAGAGTATATACCTTTTAAAGGATCACTAAAATCTATTGTATAATCACAAGTTGAACCTTCCAATGAATCTAACAAAAATGAGCTTATTTCTGAACTTCAGTTAAAGGTAAGAAAGATGCAGAAGATAATGGACAGAAAAGACAAAATGATTGCCGAAAGATCTGAGGATTTATTTCTAAAGGATAAAAAGATCACAGACTTAGAGTTTGACATAGTAAAAGAAGAATTGAGTGGACAAATTGACATTGCTGCTATTCAAACAATAGTCATGGAAGACCAAGAGAGATTATTACAGGCTTAGAACGAGAAGATTGATGAGTTGGAAAAAAACTGATAGAATTGTCTGAAGAATGAATGAAACTGAGGAAAGTCTAAAAATAAGAGGAGGATAAGAAAGATGTTGATGATAAGGGTGAGAAAGAGAAAAAAGATGATAGATGTTAGTTTGATGACATCTTTGACCCATATGATGATAGTGATGATGATGTAAATGATCAAAGATCTCCAAAGAGGCAGAAGAAGTTTGAGCATAAAGAAGGTCCCAAAGAAAGGCCAACCACATCAGAAAGAATAGCTAAAAAGAGTAATCTGGCTATGATTCCATACTCAACACCCACTTCTAGTTAATTTGATGAATAGATTTCTACGAGGACACTAATTTAAGAGTTTGATGCTTATTCTTCTAGAGAATTCTTTATTGATGAAGACATTATGGAGAGAATAAGAGAATCCAGTACAGCTGTTGAGCAATGTGTCTTGATTCCTCTAAAGTCAATAGTATCTAAGAGAGATGTTCACCTCCAATTGTTTCTTGTTGTCACTCTTACAGAGGAGTAAAAGGAATTGATTAGGAGGTTCTCAAGAATTCAAAGCAAATGAACAAGAAGACAAAGCTGACACACCAACCAGTATCTCAGAAGCTACTACATCTTATTCATCTGAACTACAGACTTATTCTAGGAAGAGGAAGACTTGCAAAAAAAGCAAAGGGAAAAAGACCAATTGTTGAAGAGGTAGTTGAATCTCCAAAGAAGATGAAGAAAAAGGATAAGAGAACCCTTGTTGTTGTTGCTCAGTTTGTTGAGGAGCATCATAAAGCAATAGGGCAACAAGCAATGTAGAAAGCCATTATAGACCTTAAAGAGGGTGAGATACTAGGTGGATACATTCTTGATAAAAGCTTATATGATGAACCATAATTTTCTGAGAGTCCTCTTAGACTAGAGACTTTAGTTAAGAAGATGGTGGAAAAGCTCAAATTGATGACCTTAGGGTCAAGGCTATATTTTTTATCAATCAAGGATATGATACTAATATGGTCTTCAACATGACATATGAAGCAATGATTGAGGATGTAATGAAGGTAGAGAAACTCCTTGGATCTAATTATGGAGACAGAGTGTGAGAAGAAAGTTATAAAAGAGAATAAGAAAGATAAAGCTAGTACTTCCACTTCAGCAGAACCATCCACTAGTCCACCATCATCCCACTATCCATTTCCTAATCCTTATGTTATGTTAGATAGGAAAATAAAGGAATATCTGAACAGAATTGATCCACCAATAGAGAGTAAGGTCCAATAAAGACCAACTCTCTTTAGGCTGTAGTATTAAATATATCCAAGAGAAGAAGGATAAGATGAAGGAAATTGAAGAATAAGTGACTCTAAGACAACCCAAATCCAGAATATCTTCTCAACAAGTCAAGTTACAAGAGCTGATCATGACAGATTAGCACCATTACTGAGCAAGAATCCTGGTTGGTTCAAACATCCTTCTCAACTATAATTTTAAAATGGTTTGGCCACTAAAAGGATGCTGCAAGGTGCGTTTGCTCCCAAATGCAAAATAGATGTAAAGATCATTGCTTGGAAGAATGACTCAGATTGGAATATGTTCATGGTTAAGAGGATCTCATGGTTAGTATAAGTTTCCACTGAATATCATGATTTGGTCAACTCCTTGAAGATACATGATCCGAAGGAGTTAGCAGACTTAAAGTTGATCAATCATGTTGCCATGGCAAGGGTTATCAATTTGAAAAAATTCTAAAGATGTTCAAGAGGACTAACAATTTTAAAGCATTAAAAGACATATGCTTAAGAAGGGATAGATCACTAATAAGCCCCTTTGCTTAAAGAAGAAAAAGAAAAGTATTGAGGAGTTGGTTATCCCAAAAGGATGAGGAAATTTCTATAAGGAGTTGAAGAGAAAGAAAGTATTTAGGACCAATTCAACTATGCCAATTTCTAATGTGAGGTGTGATGAAAAACCTATGAGTTGGTAATAGAAAGGAGATGGGAAGGGAAAGAGGCCCCAGACATCAGACATTTTAGTGCCTGTGAGGTGCAGTTGCTAGATGAATCATATAACTATATGTTCACTAGGCACTTTAGAAGCCTAAACAACAAGCTTGGAGAAGATCACTTGGTTTTGTTCCTAAAGTGTATCTGGATCATGAAGATTACTTATGATTGGATTAATAGAACAAGAAGTAAAGAAAAGACTGAGAGTCCATTACAGTTTGGGAGCATGGTTAAGCTGGAGATTAATGCTGATAGAGATCCAATTATACAAAGAGAAGGACTGTCAACCATAGCTATGTATGAACAATAGTCATTGACATAGATCCCTTTTGAAGTTTTTCAAAGGATGAAGCAAATGAAGATACATGTAATTGATAGTAGTTGGATGAAAGAGGCCAGAAAGTTTGCAACAATGTCAAAGAAATTCTTAACCCATCTATGACTCAGTACCCAATTGATCCTAAACCAGCACCAACCTTAGAGTATGCATCAACATTTACTCAATCACAAGCACCTGCAATAGTAGAAGATCCAATACAACCTTCACAGCTTCCATCACCTACAAATCCTTAAAGTACATAGGTTGCATAATCCAAGGGGGAGTATTGTTGGACCCTGAAAGGATCATGCATACCAATTCAAGTGGTGTTTGCATAGTTCTTTTGTTTGGAAACTAATACATGTGTGGAAAAGAAATGTGGTTGATCACAAGTAATGTAGACAAGAGCAGAAAAGACAAAATGTTAGGCATCCGCATTTGTCTATACAGATAACTCAAAAACTACAAATAAGTATTTGTTAATCCACATATGACAAATACGGATGCGCAACTAAAAATGATTATGAAGAAAGAAATAAAGAAATAAAGAAAGAAATACGGACAAGGATTAAAGTCATCCGCATTAATAAATGCGGATGAACCAAAACAAATGCAGGTGTCCAAAAAAGATATACTTATTCTGTTATTGTACTTTTGACTCAGATTATCTGATGTAATAGTGTTAGGGTAATTTAGTTGATGTACAAGTCATGTATAAGGCCTATAAATAGAATAGTTTATTTCACTTTTGTAACCATGAACCTTGATACAACCCTACCTTATTTTGATCATCTGATAATCAATATGCAAGGATATTATAAGTATTATATTGTGTTTGATCACTGTTATAACTAAGCATTGAAATCATTTAGTACATTCAATCCATCTGATTATTACCCACTCCTATTTTATGAATTGATTAATACATATACCCCGAAAATTATAGAACTAAATCAATTCATACTGTAGAACTACTATGTTTTACTAAGCAAATAACCGTTGTTTCTATCATTATGTTAAATATATGTAATTGCATCTGATCATAGAAAACATTTTTATGCAAAATCCCAATAGATTATATTGATCATGTGTTAATTGATGCTTCATCATTATGAAGATTGGGACAAGTCTAGTGATATATTGCTTGTCTTGAAGATAGATAATGTATATGATCTTATTAGATTTAACCATGGAAACACAATGTAAAGCTTAATGTACCTAACTCACATAAAAAGCAATTATGAAATTTAGGCATATATTGATAATTGATAGTTATTATAGGTCTTGATAAGTGAAAGGAAGTGTGAATGGAATGCTTACTTTCACTTGATCCCAACTGCATAAATTCAAAATAGACTATTAAGATGTGATTATTTTCAAGTTATTTGATATGTACATAGTGTGCTCTATAAATTGACATAAATATGAGAAATATGCTCTGGTTTATTCGTAGAACTGATATGATCCTCTTACACATGATTTTCTCACCAAAAATATATTTATGTTTAAATTTCAACTTGAAAATATTCAAAAATTTCAAAAGATTTTCGATGTGTTTTAGCATAAATTTTAAAAATCCAAAACGATTTTATTTCGAGCTCCCGAGAATACTATCTTTCATAATTGGGATGATTTGACATTGTTTTGTTAAATGAATCAAATTTAGAAAATAAATAGATTTAGGGTCCTCCTTTGAAATCTGATTTCTTAAAACAGATTTTTGACCCTAATCTGTGAATTAACTTTGAATGTTTACTATACAGGTTATACAAAGACTAATTCAAGTCAAGCTTGGATTACTTGAATCAAGTTTTAAAGACTTACAGCAAAAGCTAACGACATCTTTTGAAGATATCATTATCCAAAGTTATTGTCAAGGGGGAGACTGTAACACCCAAAAATTTTAAAAGAAGAGAAAAGTGGATAAAAAAAAGAAAAGCAAAATAACCCAAGTCAAAGGGGTTAAAGTTCTACATGGGATAAAGTTTTATAATATTTTGTACAAAAGTGGGCATGGCCGCCCACACCCATGTTCCATCAACTTTTCCATCGGTTTTAGAGAGATAAAATAGCTGAATTCACTCAGGTTTTTGAGAGAAGAAGAAGAGAAAATTGGTTTTAAGGTTAGTCTCTTGTGTTTTGGGTGTTCTCGACTGAGTTTCAGCCTTCGGGTATGTGTTTATGTGTTTGTGTGTGTTCGGTGTGTGTGTTTTGGTGTGTTTAGGTGTTTGAACTCCAAGATCATTCGGGTTTGAAGAAGTCTTACTCGAAAGTTGCAAGAGGTAAGTTCTAGATCCCCGATTTTAATGTTTTTAACTTATTTTGGGGCTGAGAATGCATGTTATAATGTTTATAAGAGTTGGGTGAGTACCCGTATGTTTTTGTGTATGCCCGGTTTGGGTGGGTGTATGGTTGGGAAGGATTTTGGTTATGTTCATGTTGTTTGCTTGTTTTTTATGCTTATATGTTAGAAACTAGGCTAAGAACAGGTGAGAAACTGATTTGGGGTCTGAAAATGATTTAAGTTGAAAAACAGGATGCCCATGTGCCTAAGTCAGGCTCATGTGCCTGCATAGTGCCCATGCGCCTAGAATTTTGCCCAGACGCCTAAATGTTGGCCATGCGCCCATATAGTGCCCATGCGCCCATATAGTGCCCATGCGCCCACTTTTCCCATGCACTTAGAGTTTTTCCCATACGCCTAAGTGTAGGCCATGCGCCCACATAGTGCTCATGCGCCTATAGCCTGCCCATGCGCTTAAGTTTTCTCATGTGCCTAAGTGTTCCCATGCGCCTGCATAGTGCCCATGCGCCCAGTGCCTTAGAAAATATTCTAATATTTTTGGGAAGAAGGATTTTTAGGCTACGACTTGGAATGTTTTTGGCGGTGATGTTTATTGATGTTATGCATGTTTATGGTCTGTTTCTTTATGTTCCTTATTACGTATTATTCCGTAGCTTTACGTGGTGTGTTTATGTTAACGAACGTAAAGTATTATGTAATGAAAATGGATGTTAATGTTAATGAAAAGTGGAACGTAAAGAATGAATGAAAAGTCTTGTAAGCAAAATGAAAGGAGGTTCACAACTCATTGAGAGGTTGTTAGGGATGGACTGGCTAGCAGCCTATGAAGCAAATATTATGTGTCGCAAGAAGATGATCTGATTGACAGCGCCTGACAGGAGTTCGGTGACGATCTACGGTGATCGGGTTACTATAGTTCCGAAGGTGATTTCGATGGCGGTGGCGGGGAAGTGCATGAAGCGTGGATGTAGCGCTTACCTGGCTTATGTGAAGGATGTGGACACATCAGTACCAAAATTGTCCGACGTACCAGTTGTGTGTGACTTCCCGGACGTGTTCCCAAAAGATTTACAAGGTGTGCCACCGAACCGCGAGATTGAGTTCCACATCGATCAGATACCCGGTGCTCAACCTTTTGCTAAGGCGCCGTATCTTCTAGATCCATCGGAGATGAAGGAACTTATGGTTCAATTGCAAGAATTGTTGGATAAAGGGTTTATTCGACCGAGTATTTCTCCCTAGGGTGCTCCGGTCTTGTTTATAAAGGAAAAGGACAGTAGTATGAGGATGTACATCGATTACTATGAGTTGAACAAGTTGACGGTGAAGAATTGGTATTGTAGATACATGTGTTCCTAGTTTATGTGCTTAAATATAAAAGTCTTTCATGTCTTACATATGTGTAATTTGACAAAGCAATGAAATATGATATATGATTTGATTTATATTTCATATTCATATGTATGAACTTCTTATATAGGTTTGAGGTTGTTGGACATGGTTCTTAGTCAATAATGATTAAGAAATGTGTTCAACCTAGTCGGATGAGTATTCATGCTAATGGACCATACTTATGGACCATACGCACAAATATGCTTATGGGCCAGTCGCACGACTGAACCAGGAGACTAGATCAGTCGTATGATTGAGACATAAGATTGACTCAGTCGCACGACTGAACCTTCAGTCGTGCGTATGACTCAATCGCATGATTCAGTCGCACGACTGAACCATGCTAATGGTTCAGTCGTACGAATGAAAACCCCTAACCTATAAATACCACTTAATTCGTGGAAAAACATAACACTTGGAGAGATATTGCGAATACACATAAACCCTAGCCGTCCAGAATGTCCCAAACAGCCTGTCCAAGTTCATAGTTCGTTCATGATCGATTCCTACTCGTTCTTAACGTTTAGTTCAATCTTATATCGATCGGGTTATCGTTCTCACTGATTGGATCGCCAATCAAATAGGATTTTGCACTATTTGATCCGGTATAAACGCAGAATCAGTTAGTACTCTGTCCGTACACGGTCCCTAACAAGTGGTATCAAATCTTTGGCTCTTGATTTTGCGTTTGATACAATTAGGTTTGGTGTCAAAAACCTACGTTATAATCAAAAGAGTCACCACTTTGCTTCTAAAGGTGTTTTCGACGTTTTCTGGCATTAAAGTTTCGTTTTTTCACTATACGACAGATTAGGGTTTCTAGAAAAATCGTATTTTGTGTCAAAGTGTCAAAATCTTCAATTTTGCAAAAACAGCAGCCTTCAATCGCACGATTAGCTCATTCGTTTGATTGAACTCATTCGTATACTCCATTCGCACGACTGAATTCAGTCGCATTCCTCATTCGCACGACTGAACAACTCCAGTCGTTTGATTCCAATCGCCCTGTTCATACGCACGACTGAATCCAATCGCACAATTGAATTCATTCACATCCTTCATTCGTATGACTGATCCATACTCATTGTCCATTCACTGTTCTGTTCTCCAAGTACCAAGTTTATAGAAATGGAAGATCAATTTGCTGCGTTTACTGCCGGAAAGGACTCACGCATCCAGAACTTACTACTTCTGGAATCATAATAAACCGCCAAAGTTGTTAACGTTAGATGAATATCCTCAGTGGAAACAACGGTTTGAGATTTACTTAAATGGAGTTGATCCCAATCTTTGGACATCCATTGAGACTGGTTTCACAATACCAGTCAGTGCTAATGGAGTTAAGTTAACCTTGGGAGGAATGAGTGAAGCTTAGAAGGTTCTCTTCAATGTTGAGAAGAAAGTTTATGCCTTGTTAACTCAGTTGATACCAAAGGACATTTTCATCAGTTCTCTGAGAACAAGCAGGCTAAAAAGCTATGGGATGCTTTGGAGAAGAGATACGAAGGGAATACAGCTCTGAAAGCACTGAGGGCAAAATCTCATAAAAAGGAATTTGACAATTTCTCTCCGATAGGGAATGAAAGCTTAGATGATATTATTGACAGATTCTATCATCTAATGAGTGAGCTGCACACTCATGGCGTAACCACATCAATGGAAGATAAAGTTTCAAGCTTTGCTGATGGTTTGTCTGAGAAATGGGATTCATTTGTGTCTAATCAGAGACAGAACGACATTCTTGTGACATTAGACATAAATAACTTCATCTTGAAGTTAAGAGAGGAAGAACTGAGAATGAAATACAAGTCGAAGAAAGGATCCTATGTTCATAATCCTTCACTTTACAACTCAGTCCGACTCCAGCTGTTTCAGGAGCACCATTACAAACAGCATCCGTGTCTAGTTCTTCTACTCCTTCCCAAGCCACTGCATCAGGAACCGAAACGTCAGGATCATCTTGCACCCAATACATAGTGCCTGAAGCCAACACTACAAAGTTGAAGACCGAGAATCTCGGTAATATCACAATGGAAGTTTCAAAGGAGCACATGGATCTTTTAGCAGCTGTTGTCCAATCCTATGATGGTTTAGTTGCCGGGAAGATTGGAAATTGTCATCTTGCAGATGAAGATTACGAGCAAGTTGATGAGAATGAGCTAGAGAGAATGGACATCATGTGGGCCTTGGCAAGTGCAGTCAGAAGAGCTAAAAAGTTTGTCAAGAAGACGGGACAGAACCTAGTAGCCACTAAGGATACGACGTTTGGTTTTGACAAAACCAAAGTCACATGCTTCAACTGTGGTGAAAAGGGGCACTTTAAACGTGAATGTGTAAAGCCCAAGAAAACTGGAAATGGAAACCCATTTCCCACATTCAACCATCAAGACAAGGACGTGATTGGATCTGCTTCTTCAAGCAAAGAGAAAAAAGCTCTAACTGCTCAAGGTGTTGAAGGACAAGACTGGTCCTTCCAATTTGTTTCTCCTGGAGAATCAAATATTGCCTTTGTCGAAGCAGTAGATGACAGGTCTGCTAGTGAAGGTGAGAGTGCATCTGAGCAAGCGATGACGGATATCGAAGAAGCTGCGAACATGGTAAATCACTTGGTTGAGGAAGAGCTCAGAGTAACAAGTTCAGAATCTCCAGCCTCCGAAGAGTCTAAATCTGCTTTGATGGCTGATTCAACCGATTCCTCACAGGTAAGTTCTAAAGACCAACTGTTTGAAAACATGCTTGTAATGAATGTGACAAATTTAGAGAAAGAATTGATTTACAATGATAACTTAGTAAATGATTTACAACTATGCACTGAAGCTAATCATATATTAAAACAAAATGAGTGCAGTTTTAAAGAGAAGATAGAACTTTTGGGAAAACAACTAAGGGAAACCGAGGTTGTTGCCTTAAATCAATCAAATGATATAAAGTTCTATTTAAATTCTTTAGAAGAAACCAAAAAGGAAAAAGCAGTTTTGGAAGTCGAGGTTAATTCTTTAAAACAAAAACTGCATAGTTGGGCTACTTCTTCTCACATAGTTCAAAACTTAGTGAAAGAATGAAATAATAGGGAAGGTTTGGGGTACAAAGTAGTTCCGCCACCACATGAAATCCTTTTGAACACAAAATGTAGACCTATCAATAACAACCCAGTAAAGGATCATGTGGTGTCCACTCCTCTGTTTAGTGATCCTGATTTCACTAGTAAACCTGTGAAATCTGGCACTAAACAGAAGGATTCTACTTTGAAATCAAAAGGAAAACTTCCGGTTGAGAATTGAATAATGAAATTGAAAGGGTTAATGTAAGGTCAGGTTCACAAACGTCAATTTCAGAACCCAAAATGACTAAACCAGTTAACAATAAACGTGTTATTCATCAAAGTCCAAGTAAACCAAACGTTAAAGATGTTCAAAACGTCAAAACAATTAATTTTGTTAAAAAAACTGAAACATCTAAAAGAGAAGTGACACAACCCAACCAGAATCATCTCACACCTTTACCAAACTCAAACCCACATAAATATTTTCCTCAATCTGTAGAAGGGAGATCTTGCTACAATTATGGAAAACGAGGACATATTTCTTCTAATTGTCCTTATTATCAGACGCCCAAAAAGAAAATTGAACTTTCTGAAGCAAAACCAAGTTTTTCTAAATCAAGATCTGTTACTCCAACTAAGAGTACTATTGAACCTAAAGTTCAAACAATAAGCCAAACATCTGTTTATCACAAACAGGCCTTACACAAAACTGGCTTATGGAAAGAAAAATCAAGTAGTGTCTGATAGTGAGGAGATTAAGAAGAAAGATATGCCCTCATTCTCTAAAGGACAATGGGTTGAGTTTATGATGTGTGATTCCTCTGGGTCACCCAAGCCAGTTAAGGCTTGGGTCCCAAATCTGAACTAATAAGTTTCTTTGAATGTACAAGGTGTCCGCTACAGCGCTATCACTAATACCTGGATTTTTGATAGCGGGGCGTCCAGGCACATGAGAGGGAATTCATCTCTCCTTTTCAACGTCAGACAAATTTAAGGGGGACATGTTTCATTTGCTGGGAATAAAGGATGCTACATCACCGCTCAAGGCAAAGTTGGAAACGAGAAAGTGAAGTTTGACAAGGTCAACTATGTTCAACAACTACAGAACAACTTACTTTCAGTCTCCCAGATCTGTGATAAAGGATTTAGAGTTGTATTTGACAACAAGAAGTGCTACATGTTGAAGAAGGACTATGTGATTAAGGAGGATAAAGTTCTTATGTCAGCTTCAAGATAAAACGACTTGTATGTCTTGGATCTATCAAAAGCCTCCACAACTGATCACACTGTTCAATGCTTCTTGTCAAAGGCAACTGAGAGGGATTCAATCTCCTGGCATAGGAGAATAGGACACATTAATCCAAGGAAGATGAATAATTTAGTTCAAAATGATTTAGTGAATGGAGTAACTGTCAAGAACTTCCAACTTCCGGATTTTTGTGTAGCATGTAAGATAGAGAAACAGACCAAGAAGTCTCACAAGGCAAAGAAAGTTCATTCAATTAATCTTCCTCTTGAGCTTCTACACATGGATCTGTTTGGCCCTATCAGTACAAAGAGCATTGCTGGAGATCTGTATTGCTTTGTAGTAACGGATGATTACTCAAGATTCTCTTGGGTGATGTTTTTGAAAGCCAAATCAGAAACTTTTGAATCATTCAAACATCTAGTTACTACTTTGGAATCACTCTACAAGCTGAAAGTAAGGAAGATTCGATCAGACAACGGCACAGAGTTCAAGAATCAGTGGATGGAGGCATATTGTAGAGAGAGAGAGGAATCGTACATCAATTTACCTCTGCCTACACTTCACAGATGAATGGAGTTGTTGAAAGGAAATATTGGAGCCTGATAGAGACTGCCAGGACAATGCTAGCTGACTCGAAACTGCCTATTCAATTCTGGAATGAGGCAGTGGCTAATGCTTGTTACACACTCAATCGAGTCTTAGTGGTCAAACCACATGGAAAAACATGTTATGAACTCCTCCAGCGGCGTAAACCCAACCTGGAGTATCTAGAACCGTTTGGCGCACCGTGCATGCTGCTGAAGAAAACTCAAACAGGGAAATTTAGTGAGAAGGCAGAAGAAGGTATCTTTCTCAGATACAACATACTAGACAAGAGAGTTTATAACAACTCAACGGGTCAGGTAGAAGTGTGGTGCAACGTTGATGTTCAAAGATACACCACCCCCCTCTGCTGGAAAAGGACCCTCCTTCTTCTTCGACTATGAGGGATTCTTTAAATCCTTCAAACTACCGCCTTCTCCCACTGATGATGAGTTGTCTGCAAGAATGATGTACGATGTTCTAAACACTCTACTACCAGACTCGACATCAACGACTCCATTAAATGATACTTCTAGCCCTTCAGGGGGGAGAGCTTGAAGTAAGTGATTCATCTTTTGATGATGAAGCAGTTGAGACTGCAAATGTGGAACATGAGGAACAGGTTCCCACTAATGAAAGTACACAAGCATCACATCCTGTTGCCTCTGACACTTCGGAACCTCATACTCCAATAGCTTCAGATACTGAACCTGGGTTACACAATCTGGATAATGAGGTAGTTGTTCCCACCACTCCTGGATCCCGGATTAATGTTTATCATCCCTTGGACAACGTCACTGGAGATGTTCGATTAGAAGTACAAACAAGAAATCATCTATACTCGGCTGATTATGCCTCATTCATGGAAAAAGGATATCTTCACGATGGTGCATATCGATGTTTTGTGTCTCAATTTGAGCCAAAATATGTATGTGAAGCCCTAAACGATGAGGCATGGGTCAGTGCAATGCAAGAAGAACTCCTACAGTTCAAGAAGTTAGGAGTATGGACCCTTGTGGACAGACCAAAAGGTGCTAAGGTGATTGGCACGAAATGGGTCTTGAAGTGTAAGAAAGATGACCAAGGAGTCATGATCAGAAACAAGGCTAGGCTTGTGGTTCAAGGGTTCAGATAAGTCAAAGGAATTGATTACAATGAAGTGTTTGCACCTGTGGCTCGGATGGAAGCAATCCGTATCTTTCTAGCCTATGCATCCTACATGAAGATTAAAGTTTATCAACTAGATGTAAAAAGTGCATTCCTTCATGGTGAAATCCGTGAGACAGTCTACGTCAGTCAACCCGAAGGATTCGAGGATCCTTATCATCGGGATAGAGTTTACAAACTAGACAAAGCTCTCTACGGGCTCCATCAAGCCCCTAGAGCCTGGTATAAGAAACTCTCAACTCATCTAGTAAAACATGGTTTTCGCAGAGGAGTTATTGACCGTACGTTATTCATCAAAGAAAAAGATGGTGATTTACTGCTGGTACAGATATATGTGGACGACATAATCTTCGGTTCCAAGAATGAAGAATTATGTAAAGAATTTGAATCTGTAATGAAAGTAGAGTTTGAGATGAGTGCTATGGGGGAGATGAAGTTCTTCCTTAGCTTACAGGTGGATCAGACACCCAAAGGAATCTTCCTGCATCAGACCAAATATGTAGGAGATATCCTCAGTCGATTCGACATGGAGAATGCTTCAGCAGATGGAACTCCACTTGCCACTGACCATGACGTGGCACTGGATGAAAATGGTGATCTGGTTGATGCCACCATGTACAGAGGAATGATCGGATCTCTCATGTACCTCACAGCCTCGCGTCTTGATATTATGTATGCCACATGTCTATGTTCCAGATATCAGGCAAAACCAAAAGTAAATCATCTTATCGGAGTTAAAAGGATCTTTCGCTATCTGAAGGGTACTCCAACACTCGGGTTGTGGTATCCTCATGATGATGACTTTGAGCTTACAACGTATACTGACTCGGACTATGGTGGTTGCAAGATGAATTACAAGTCAACATCTGCGGGATGTCAGTTCTTTGGTAGACGGTTAGTCACCTGGCAGTGTAAGAAGCAGACATCAGTTGCACTGTCAACTTGTGAAGCTGAATATGTTGCTGCTGCAAGTTGTTGTTCACAAATCATTTGGATTCAACAGCAAATGCGCGACTACGGTTTGCAATTTACTAATACCCCTATTTTTGTTGATAATTCTGCTGCTATTGCTGTCACCAAAAATCCGGTCCAACACCCTAAAACTAAACACATTGGTATTAAATATCACTTTATACATGACTATTTTGAAAAGCAATTAATCGATGTTATTAAAATTAATACGGATTTTCAACGCGCCGACCTCTACACAAAAGCATTTGATATACCGCGGTTTTTATATCTTTTAGAGGTTAATGGCGTGAAAAAGAAAAATGATGTGATTCTAGATGAAGAAAGTGCGTAGTCCGACAAGTTTTTTTTGTTTCTTTTTATTTTCTTTTATTTATTTTATTTTCCTGTCTATTAAAATCCAAAAACACAAAAACATTTTTGGTTTTAGAATTTTAGGGGGAGAATAGTTTAGTTTAGTATTTAATTCGTGCAGTATTTAATTACTTAAAAAATAAAAATAATAATAACAAGGGGGAGGACAGGTTAGCTGAAAGAAATGAAATCAAATCTGTGATTATGATTCACAGTTTCTGGAAAATGATAGTACACAGGAAACAAATTGGTTGGGACTTCAAAACTAATTTGCTCAAAATAAGCAATTCAAAGTATAAGTAAGAGAAGTCTAAGCACAACTAAAGAAAAATGATAGTTAAACTAGTCTGCTACTAAGGTAACATAGAGAAAGTAGACCTAGAGGTTGCTAGCTCATTATATGATGTGTCGGTAGATTCAACACAATAGACGAGTAGACTTCACTGGTGAAACAAATTTAAACTAAGTTGTTCAACTTGCTGTGGGTTCTCATCTTATCACTGGTTAACACTATCGACGCATTTCCAATAAGGGGTGACGAGCAAAATAAACGCCACAAATGTGTACGGATGACCATAAAATGAGCAAAGCACAAGAAAAAAATGTTAAGCGCAATCAAGCTAATGACTAATGTTGTTGGTGCGTTAAGTACAAAAAGAAAAAAAATGCTCTCACAAGAAGATAGGTTGTGTGCCTCTCTGCTATGCGATGGCACTGACCTGAGGGTAAGCATAACCTAAATATTCTAGAATTCATTGTTAGTTGCGCCTCTCTGCTGTGCGATGACACTGACCTGAGGCTTGGCATCTCTTTGAAGGCTCTTAGAATAGTTTCTTCTTGTCAAATACCCGTAGACCGCTCAAAAATCTCCTGACTAATGTTGATTACCATATAAGTGTGGGATCCAGATATGCTTGTTGAAATAATATAACCTAACTCATCACCAATGTGAGTCAAAAATCTGTGTATGGATTTAAGTGGACAAATATACTGACAATTATTATGACTGCAACTCTTGACATTCAAAATCATTGTGTGCATCTTATAGCTCTAGTATGATTTCTTGAAAGTGCTATTGACTCTAAAAAAAACAAGAATTTAGCATCAAATTGCATATTAAAAAGGTCCCAAATGATTATGATATACATGTATGATTCCATAATGAATCTTTTCAGAAATGATTAAATTAACTTGAAGTTGTTCTGCTCAAACCCAAAACCACAAAAATATGTCTTGTTTTTCCTTTAAATTTCAAAGTTGTTTTCTATTTTCTAGTCTTTTGTAGTGTAGACGTCGGACTATACAACTAGATGAATTCTGTGAATCACTCACTAAAAGGGGTCACGTCTGAGGTGATAAAATGTTTTCAAATTAAAAAGTATCACATCTGAGGTGACCAAATCTGTTCAAATTAAAAGGATCACGTCTGAGGTGATTAAATGATGTTCCGTTAAAAAGGTCATGTCTGAGATGATCATAGTTCATAATGTTATATATCAGAAGGTAGATTCTGAGTGTGTGGAACTGTATGAGGTCAAACTCATGAGTATGAATCAATCGTACGATCGAATCATAAGGATGAGCCAATCGCACGTTTGAACCATACGAATGAGCCAGTCACACGATTGGACCGTGAGTATGGGACAACCATGCGATTGAACCACACGACTGAACCAATCGTACGAATGGAGGTAAGAGTATGAGCCAGTCGCACGACTGAAACCCAGTCGCACGACTGAAACCCAGTCGCACGACTGAAACCCAGTCGCATGACTGAAACCCAGTCGCACGAATGAAGCATGCGTATGGATCCAGTCGCACGACTGAAATTTAAAATAGTATAAATAAGGGGTTCAGTCGGTCGTAACCCTTTCCACCCTTCAAAGTTCTCTGACATCGCTCATCCGCACACACACTCTGCCAAAATTTCTCCTATTGTGATTACTGCCTAATTCTTGATTCGAACGTGTGTTCTACTCATCTACAGGTAGTGGGTGACTGAAATCGATCCAAATGAACATCTTTATCGCATCTTTAAGGACCGATTAGGCTAAAACCCTAGAACCAAGACTAAACCCTAAAAATAGACCACTTAAATGGACATTAAAGTTGATTTAAAGAATATTAAGTGCTATTTAGAATCTTTGTGGTCCAAATGAGTCTAAACACGAAGTCTAATATAAAATTTTGACGAAGATTCAAATCTAGGGTGTTCAACAGTGTAGGATGCGAATGGACATGCTAATGAACTTCAGTCGCACGATTGAGCCAGACGCACGATTCAATCGCACGTATGAATCATGCGCATGGTTTCAGTCGCACGACTGATTCAACCGCATGGTATAGCATACGACTAAGCTCAGTCGCAGGCTCAATAGCACGACTGAACTCAGCCGCATGCTTAATCGCACGACTGAACTCAGTCGTATGGTTCAATCGCACGATTTAACCAGGTTGATCTAAAAACAGCTTAAGTTTCAATTGTCATCTCCTATACATAACTCTAATGTATATGTTTCTTGTGATACAGCAACATGGCTGATAGATGGTCCATGAGCCCCAAGCACAACATCTGTGCTCACTTAGATGCTACCACTCGGAATGCTTTCGAGTTTGCGGGGATCATTGCCTTTCTCAGGAGATCGAGGATCTTCAAGGCCATATCTACACCATGCACTTCATACAGATCACTCTAGCAGACATTCTGGGAAGGGGCTACTGTTGATAGGTCCACTGAGCCCTACAGCATCCGGAGCTCGATCTTCGGACAGGAGATCAGTTTTACTGCAGCCGATCTTAGGCAAGTCCTGGATCTAGGTGAAGATGGTGACCACCTTACCAAGCTACACCCTTTGACAGTTAGGGGCTGCTTTCTGCGGATGAAGTACAGTAGGGACATCAATGCAAGTGTGCTCAATAAAAGCAACTTGTGCCCCCAGTTTAAGTACTTAGCTCACGTCATCCTCAAGTGCATTGCGTCGAGGAGAGGAGGATTTGACGAGATGTCAGATCAAATCTAGAATGCATATGTTGCTCTGGTGCTGAACCACCGTTCAGTTTCTCCCCAATGATATTCTCATACATGGTCGAGAACATAGAGGCAAAGGGGAAGGAGGGGTTCTGCATGTACCCAAGATTTCTACAGATGATCATTGATCAGAAGCTCCCTTCACTGCCTAAAGAGAGGGAGGATGCGGTTGTTTTAGAGATTATGGATGATACGACACCGGGTCAGATGAAGGTTTACCGGGGGAAGCAAGTAAAGCCCCCGGTGAGGAGACTGTTTGGCCACTTGGCCAACAAGGAGTACGTGGCGCCATCTCGCAAGAAGTGGCGTCACGATGACAGTGACTCCGACGTCGAGCCCATCATGGCACCCACAGACAAAGACGATGACGAGGATGATTAAGGTCAAGGTGGTGAGGCACCTAGTGGAACTGAAAGGGATGCCTTCCACCAAGACTTCTTGGTCGATGAGGATGAGGAGTCGGATGATGAGCCGTTAGAGGACTGTCGGGAGCCAAGTTGTGGACACAGACAGAGGGATCGAGGCGGTTGGCGGACGCCAGGCTGAGTCGAGGGGTGTTGCTGCTGATGTTTCTGATCCTACTTACACCCCTGACCAGCCCAGCAGCCAAGGGGGAGCGCCTAGTGCAAAAGGCTCCAGGAAGAAGAGAATGGCTCACCCTCATGGCAAAAAGGGTAAGAGGTTGAGGTTTACAGTGATTACATTTTCTGCCATAGCCACCACCACTGTCACAACTACCACCACTACCACATGACCTACCACCACCACCACAACTACTACTTCCACCACCACTCCTCCCACTACCACTATCACTCCATCCACCACCACTACCACAGCCACTCCACCACATCCCACTCACATTCCACCTCCCATCTTCACCACATCCACCACCACAACCACCACTCAACAAGCCGGTACATCCACCCAATCCCCAGTGACCCATGGCTCAACTCTACCCAATATCGAGTTAGAGGAACAGCTTGCCAACCTCAACCGCATCATGCTGAAGCTAATCGCTACTGATGATCTAAGAGCTACACAGCTAAACCAGCTGATGCAGGTGAATGCAGCTCAGGCAAAGCAGATTACACAGCTCAGTGAAAAGAATGCTCAGTATGAGAGGGCTTTAGGCCAAGTTCACCAGGTGCTTAAAAGTCAAAACGAGTTGGTGATGGCATCGGTGAAAAGGATTGAAGGATTGGAGAAGAAAAACAAGAAGATAATGCTTAGGCTGAAGGGATCTAAGGGAGAGCCCCTAAAGATCAAAGGTGATGGTGATGATGGTGGAGATGATGATGATGATGATGAGGATGAAGATGAATCTGAGGAAGATGATGATGATGACGAGGTAGAGAAAGAAAGTGGAAAAGAAAAAGATGGCGATGATGATGACGAAGATGATCAAGAAGGCGATGCTTCTGCGTCAGCCTCAAATCCATTAGCGAGAGAGAGGCATACAAAGAGAAATCAAGATCAAGGAGCCTCATCCTCAGCTCCTCAAGCTAAAGAGACTACAGATCAAGACAAAAGTAATGATTAGATGTTTATGTATTTGAATCTTTTGTACTTGAAATGTGTATTACATTAATGTAATTAATGATAAATTATGTTTAAATGTATTATCTAATGGTTTATGTGTGCTGTGTTGAATATCTAATCAAACAGATGAAGATCAACAAACAGATGAATATGATGTCGCCCCCCTTCAGCAAGTTAAGACTCAACTTACTATGATTCTTGAATTGCAAGGGATCATCAGAAGGTCAGTGTGCTACACTCCCGAAGGAGAAATCATTCATGATCTGACCGATGACCAGCTAGCTGAAATATTCCGACTCAATCCTGATGAAATTGTCAAAGATGCTCCAGAAGTAGATGTACTGAGTGATGAGGAGCTACAGGATGTTGATGAGATTGAGATTGAGGATGTTACAGCTGAGCATTATCCAGAGTACACTGACCCTGAAGGAAACGTTATCCCCAACTTTGATGATACTTTTGGCAGTGCTACTTTTGATAAGTTGGAAGAGATAGAGAAAGAGAAAGAAAAGGATGAAAGTAAAGCCCAAGCTTCAGAGGCTAATGTTGATCACAAGAAAGCTGAATCGGCCGCTTGCTTTGCTGAAATGAAAGCTCAGCGCGCACCTCCAAAGCAGAATGCCTACACCAAAATTTACAGAGTCAAAAGACATCAAAAAGTGTCAGGCAAGATTATCGCGTGGGCATATTTTGAAGACTTGGAAGTCTATTCTGTTAAGAGGGAGAAAGGAATTGGGTACTTCAGATATCCACATGATCTGAAGACTCTTCCTGGTTTTGAGCTCAACCGACTGGCATGCTTAGATCTGTTATATGCTAACCCAAGAAAGTTGTCAGGATGGTTTGAGGCTGCGTTGAAGAAAGAATACCACACCAGGTGGGTAAACTTCAGACCTCAACAACCTAAGAGGTTCATTCATAAGTCTGAAGTTGATCCTATTTCTGGAAGACCGAGGGTGGTGCTGAAGTGGAGTCCCCCGCGCACAATGTCCAAGATTCCCTTACGGGAAATGCCTCAGGACTTCACTCCCCACTTCAAATGGTGGTATTATGACTGGAGGACAGGGGAAGCGGTCATAGTTTTAAACAAAGATGGTAAGATAGAGACTATCAGGGTATTTGACCCAATGTGGCTCACTAACTTGTCTGCTGAAGATGTCTATACTTTATACAAGTGGCCAATGTTCTATGACACGCAAGACATTGTACAAGATCTTCAATTCCAACACGTCATATGGCTCTGTTTTGCATTTGATATACATGCTGGAGTTACAAGAGAAGAGAAGTACAAGAAGTTCCAAGAACATGTGAAGAATGTTAGACGATAGGGTAAACTAGGTCCAAGGGGGAGTTTGTAGATACATGTGTTCCTAGTTTATGTGTTATATGTAAAAGTCTTTCATGTCTTACATATGTGTAACTTGATGAAGCAATGAAATATGATACATGATTTAATGTTTATTTATCTTTGATTCGTATGTATGAACTTCTTATATAGGTTTGAGGTTGTTTGGCATGGTTCTTAGTCAATAATGATTAAGAAATGTGTTTAACCTAGTCGGATGAGTATTCATGCTAATGGACCATACTTATGGACCATACGCATGAATACATCATGCTTATGGACCAGTCGCACGACTAAACCAGGAGACTGGATCAGTCGTATGATTGAGACATAAGATTGACTCAGTCGCACGACTGAACCTTCAGTCGTGCGTATGACTCAATCGCATGATTCAGTCGCACGACTAAACCATGCTAATGGTTAGGTCGTACGAATGAAAACCCCTAACCTATAAATACCACTTAATTCGTGGAAAAATAACACTTGAAGAGATATTGCGAATACACATAAACCCTAGCCGTCCAGAATGTCCCAAACAGCCTGTCCAAGTTCATAGTTCGTTCCTGATCGATTCCTACTCGTTCTTAATGTTTAGTTCAATCTTATATCGATCGGGTTATCGTTCTCACTGATTGGATCGCCAATCAAATAGGATTCCGCACTATTTGATCCGGTATAAACGCAGAATCAGTTAGTACTCCGTCCGTACACGGTCCCTAACAGGTATCCATTACCGAGGATTGATGACTTGTTTGATCAACTCCAAGGTGCAGTTGGTTTTCGAGAATAGATCTTTGATCTGGCTATCACCAACTGAAAGTGGAGTAGGATATTCCTAAGACAGCTTTTCGCACATGTTATGGACACTACGAGTTCCTCGTTATGTCTTTTGGTTTAACCAACGCGCCAGCTGCTTTTATGGATTTGATGAATCGAGTGTGTCGGCCAATGTTGGATAAATCAATGATTGTGTTTATTAACGACATTATGATTTATTTGAAGAGCGAGGAGGAGCATGCCGGTCACATTCGGGAGGTGTTGGAGACGCTTAGAAAGGAGAAATTGTATGCCAAGTTCTCCAAGTGGGTGTTCTGGTTAAGCGAAGTTCAGTTTTTAGGTCACATGGTAAATACCGAAGGGATCATGGTAGACCCGGAAAAGGTGGAAGCGGTGATGCAATGGAAGCCTCCAAAAATGCCATCCGAGATTCGTAGTTTCTTGGGATTAGTGGGCTATAATAGGAGATTCATCCAAGACTTATCCAAAATAGCTTCTCTACTGAGCAAGTTGACCCGTAAGGACGTAAAGTTTGTATTGGGTCAAGAACAAGAGAAGGCTTTTGAGGAGCTAAAGACAAGGTTGATGCAAGCTCCAGTCTTGTCATTACCCGAAGGAAGCAAAGACTTGGTAGTCTATTCGGATGCTTCTTATTCGGGATTGGGTTGCGTGTTGATGCAACGAGTAAAGGTTATAGCCTATGCATTCCGACAGTTGAAGAACCATGAGGTTAATTACCCTACTCATGACTTGGAACTAGCGGTTATGGTCTTTGCGTTAAAGATTTGGAGGCACTACTTGTACTAGACGAAGTGCATTATCTCTACCGACCACAAGAGCTTGAAATACATCTTTGAGTAAAAGGACCTGAACATGAGGCAAAGGAGATGGTTAGAGCTTATCAAGGATTATGATTGTGAGATCCATTACCATTCGGGCAAGGCCAACGTAGTGGCGGATGCCCTTAGCCGAAAAGAGAGACCCGAAGCAACCCGAGTGAAAGCTTACCAGCTGGTAATGACATCCGATGTGATGACACAGGTCAAAGAATTCCAAAAAAAGATCGCCTTAACTCTAAAAGGATGAGATATCTAATTACGGAGTTGGGTGAAAACACGTTCGGAGTTAGAACCCGTTTCAGACGGATGTGGATTCCTCGTTATGGGGATCTATGTGGAAAGATCATGGATGAGGTTCATAAGACTCGATAATCCATTCATCATGGTTTTATAAATATGTATCATGATATGAAGAAGGATTATTGGTGGCCGGGTATGAAGCGTGAGGTAGCGGAGTATGAGAGTAAGTGCCTTACTTTCTTGCAAGTGAAGGCGGAGCATCAGAAGCCATAGGGTAAGATCCAACCTTTGGATATACCCAAGTGGATATGGGAGCACATCACCATGGACTTTATTACAAAGCTACCATGTAGCGCGAGGGGGTACGATGCTATATGGGTGATAGTTGACCGTCTGACGAAGAGTGCTCAGTTTCTGCCGATCCGAGAAACGTATTCATCTGAGAGGTTAGTGGATCTGTTTATCAAGGAGATTGTGACTCTTCATGGTGTACCGTTGTCTATTGTGTCTGGCCATGACACTCGGTTCACATCTAAGTTTTGGAAGAGATTTTACGATGCGATGGGGACGAGGTTACACATTAGCACGGCTTATCATCCACAGACGGATGGTCAGTCAGAGAGAACTATATAGACACTTGAGGATATGCTCCGAGCATACATCATTGATTTTGGAGGAAGTTGGGTCGAACACTCACCGTCAGCTGAATTCTCATATAACAACAGTTATCATGCCAGCATTGGTATGCCACCATATGAGATGCTATACAGTAGGAGGTGTAGAACGCCTGTATGTTGGGGTGACATTGGTCAGAAGAAGTTGGGGAGCATCAAATTGATCGAGGCTACAACTGAGAAATTGGAGAAGATCAAGGCCTTTATGAAGGCAGCAAAAGATAGGCAAAAGTCGTATGCTGACAAGAGACGTAGACGGATTGAATTCAAGGTGGGCGATAAGGTTATGCTAAAAGTTTCACCTTGGAAGGGTATCATTCGGTTAAGAAAGCGAGGGAAGTTGAGCCCGAGGTATATTGGGCCATTTAAGATTGTCGCAAAGGTAGGGGTGGTGGCGTATAAGTTAGAATTTCCCAATGAATTGAGTGGAATTCATCCAACATTCCATGTATCTCATCTAAGAAAGAGCCTAGTTGATGAAGATATGATCGTACCATTAGAGGAAATTGATGTAGATGAACGAATCAATTACGTAGAGCAACCAGTGGCAATCATGGACCGAAAGGAGAAGAGTCTACGGAATAAAGTGGTTCCCTTGGTACGAGTATAGTGGAAGCATAGAAAGGGATCTGAGTCTACGTGGAAGACTGAGGAGGAGATGAGACAGCATTACCCACAACTGTTTGAGGAGTGACAAGTTTCGAGGATGAAACCTATATAAGGGGGGTGGACTTGTAACACCTGGAAATTTTAAAAGAAGAGAAAAGTGCATAAAAAAGAAAAGCAAAATAGCCAAAGTCAAGGGGTTAAAGTTGTACATGGGATAAAGTTTTATAATATTTTATACAAAAGTGGGCATGGCCGCCCACACCCATGTTCCATCAACTTTTTCATAGGTTTTAGAGAGAGAAAGAAGCTGAATTCTCTTAGGTTTCAGAGAGAAGAAGATGAAGAGAAGATTGGTTTTAAGGTTAGTTTCTTGTGTTTTGGGTGTTCTCGGTTGAGTTTCAGCCTTCGGGTATGTGCTTATGTGTTTGTGTGTGTTCGGTGTGTGTGTTTTGGTGTGTTTAGGTGTTTGAACTCCAAGAGCATTCGGGTTTGAAGAAGTCTTTCTTGAAAGTTGCAAGAGGTGAGTTCTAGATCCCCAGTTTCAATGTTTTTAACTTATTTTGGGGCTGAGAATGCATGTTATAATGTTTTATAAAAGTTGGGTGTGTACCCGTATGTTTTTGTGTGTGCCCGGTTTGGGTGGATGTATGGTTGGGAAGGATTTTGGTTATGTTCATGTTGTATGCTTGTTTTTTATGCTTAGTATGTTAGAAACTAGGCTAAGAACAAGTGAGAAACTGATTTGGGCTCTCAAATAATTTAAGTTGAAAAACAAGATGCCCATGCGCCTAAGTGCCCATGCGCCTAAATCAAGCTCATGTGCCTGCATAGTACCCATGTGCCTAGAATTTTGCCCAAGCGCTTAAGTGTTGGCCATGCGCCCACTTTCCCCATGCGCCTAGAGTTTTTCCCATACGCCTAAGTGTAGGCCATGCGCCCACATAGTGCTCATGTGCCTAGAGCCTGCCATGCGCCTAAGTTTTCTCATGCACCTAAGTGTTCCCATGCGCCTAAGCAGTCATGCGCCCGCATAGCGGTCATGTGCCTTCATAGTGCCCATGCGCCTTCATAGTGCCCATGCGCCTAATGCCTTAGAAAATATTCTGAAATTTTTGGGAAGAAGGATTTTTAGGCTATGACTTGGAATGTTTTTGGCGGTGATGTTTATTGATGTTATTCATGTTTATAGTCTGTTTCTTTATGTTCCTTATTACGTATTATTCCGTGGCTTTACGTGATGTGTTTATGTTAACGAACGTAAAGTATTATGTAATAAAAGTGGAAGTTAATGTTAATGAAAAGTGGAACGTAAAGAATGAATGAAAAGTTTTGCAAGCAAAATGAAAGGAGGTTCACAACTCATTGAGGGGTTGTTAGCTTTCTGTGTGCGGTTTAGCTAACCCATGAGGATGCACACAGGGGTCTAATCCTTTTGATTGACCAAACGTATGGGACCCTTGTCGCTTGCCCCAGGTACTGGAGTCACCTTTGTGCACAATGTTAGGGGTCTATTTATAGACTTCGGCCCAGTACCAGCTTTGTGCACAATGTTCGAGGTATACCACATGGCATTGGTCCAGATGAAAGTGAAAGATAATGATGAATGAACGAAGGGTACAATGCGAACGATGATGGGAGATAATAATAAATATTATCAGTGTGTACGAATGATGTGTGATCACGTGCCAAAATAAAAAAAAGGTTTTAAACGAAAGTAAATTATTTTATTTATAAAAGTAGAACTCACTCAGCAACGCTAACATTTATGCATTTTCAGTTGGCAGGTAATTGTTGCTGAGGATGGCACAAGGGTGAAGCTACTTGGCGAATAAAGACTGGCATCTATTTTATGCAGAAATGATATTTTTGTTTTGTAATGCAACTAACGATATTTTGTAACCTTAACAATGATGTATTATTTGGCAAAAGTAATTATTAATGCATGAAATGGTTTTTGTTAAATTATTTCGTTGCAATGTTTTTAGTAAATGTTAATGTGTTTTTAAGTATTATGAGCGATGAATGTCCAACTGTAAGCGTCCCGGGAACGGGTCCTTAGAGAGACTGTTGGGAACATTAGATATGACAATAGCTTGAATGATAGATTTTAGTTGTTTTGATATGTATTTGATTGTATTACAATTTATAGCTTTTGATTGGTCAAAGTCTTTAATGATTTGCTAGAAAGTTGTGCTAAGCGAAATTACATAAGTGTAATTTCTCCTAGCTAAGCAAATTTGATAATTTCACTTGAGCTGATTAAGCCAAATGAAATTAGCTTGTTTTCCTCCTTATAAATAGCTTGTGTGTGCATATTTGTAGGTGATGAACAAGAGGGAGAGGTTGTGGATCAAGGTTTTTGTGTATGTAACCTTTGTATAACCTCGTTTATGATGGAATGAAGATCAATGTTTAAATAACATTGTTGCGTTAATGATATTGATCGCATGTTGATTGTGATTACATATACGAGACTCTGAACATAAATCCCATACATCGTTCAGTTGGTTTGAGTCAAACACGAAGATCCAAGATTGTAACCAGGACCTACATGTAGTCTCACGAGGGCCCTCTAGTGACTAACTTTTATTAGATCGGACAAATCTTAAGTGGTTCAATAAGGGTGCATGCACATGCATGCTCCTAGGGATGTCACTCACATACACTAAAGTGTATCTTTCATTATATTAAATGTATGCTTTCTATGGGATTTATATGAGACCGGGTCCGCTTTCAACACTTGTTTCATACAAAGATGCAGATTAGGCCAGGTGTTGGATACCCGTCGTTCCTCATTCGTTTATTTTCTTTATCTTGGTGACAATCTCTTATCATGGTCATCCAAAAGAAAAATCACTATCTCTCGTTCTAGCGTCGAAGAAGAATATTATAGCCTTGCTAATGTAGTTGCCGAGATTTGTTGGGTTCGAATCCTATTTCTTCAATTAGGATGTTCCCACAAATGTACATCTCTCGTCTATTGTGCAAATACTACACAAACACTTAAAAAGTAGTTTGTTTATATATTTTGTCTTTTACACAAATATTAAATTTTTTCACACTAAAACAATTATTTCTAAGAAAAAGATACGAACATTCTTTTCTCACTAAACAAACATTGTCACACACAAATCTTCTTTTTATTCCAACAAACAATTAACACGCATCGCAAAAGGAAGATGATCAATATGATGTCATCCATCGAACATAGATATGATGTCTTTCCCTTATCCTTGCCTCGGTTCTCTTCACCCTCCATTTTTTCATGAAGTTAATGGTAGTGTATGTGTGGGAGCTTTTTAAAATTGATGTATGTCTATACGTTGAATCTTTTGAAGGGAAAGAGGTAAAAATAAAGGATGAAAACCATGAGTTTATGAGGTTTTTAAGTTTTAAAATAGGAAAGTACAATTAAGATAATCATGTGATTAAAACAAGACATCAAATCAATAAGTATACGTCTCATCTTCCATTATTTCATTAAGAAAAACTATAAAAGAAAATAAAGGGATTATACATAAAATGTCTATAATGCCTTATATATATATATATATATATATATATATATATATATATATATATATATATATATATATATATATATATATATAGGGGAGGGTTCAAATGAGAACCATCTTTTTTTGTGAGAACTATAGGAACCAATCTCAGCCACTCATTTTTTATCACATGCAAATCACATGCCATTTCCCCCTTTTTTTTAAACGTTCGTAACTTTTTTTCACGACATCATTTTTTTCAAAAAACATTCACCATAAAATTCACTATTTTTTTTATCTTTCCAACGCCTACCATATTGATATATTTTTCTAAAAAATATCGTACATCCGTTGTTTACATATGTGTAAATCTAGTTATACACATGTGTAGTACTGCATTTACAAATGTGTAAATCGATATTACACATGCGTAAAACGAATTTCGTTAAAAAAAAAGAATTTTTTTTATTTTTTATAAATTTTTTATTTTTTTTATGAAAGAGGGAAAGTTGGGGAACATTTTTGTGTTTTTCTTTTTCTTATTTTATGTTATTTTTAATTTATAAAATTTTAATATGTTTTTTGTTATTACAATTTTGCCATTGAGCACTAGTGGTTGAGATTGGTTCTAGAGTTCTCACAAAAAAAGCTAGTTCATTTGATTGATCCCTATCCCCTGATATAATATATATATATTTATATCTAATATATATATATATATATATATAGATATATAGAGATATAATATATATATATATATTAATTAAAAGATGACACTTGTCAACATTTCATTGGTTGAAATGATTTATTGGTTTATGATAGGATCAGATCTAGTTTGATCAATTAGATTGGAATTTGCAGCGGAATATAACAGAAATTAGATCAAATTTAAGCAAGACAAGTATGAATATTCAATCACACTATGACGATTATAGAGAGAGAATTTTTCTGTTAATGGAAGATTTTCATTCACGCAAATGCTTCGGTTACAAAACAATTAGGTCAACATTCCTTTTATAAAGGAATGTGACGTCAGCTGATGTCACTTGATAGTGACATCTAACTGATTTATACAAACTACTGAAAGTAAACTAATCTACTGAAGATGTCCACAACAACTGAGGACACCTTCACAAAAAGCTAAGTATAAACCAGAATTACAACTACTGAAACTATAACATCTGAAGTGTAAGAACTTCAGACGTTTTACAATAATAAAACTACTGAAAAGAAACTACTGAAAAGTAAAACATTACAACTACTAAAAGGAATTACTTCAGCTGTTTGAGACAACTTCTGAGAACTTGGTCTTCAGACTTTGTCTTCAGCATATGTCTTCAGACTTTGTCTTCAACTATTGTCTTCAGACTTTGTCTTCAGCAGATGTAGATCACTTCAGTTGTTTTGATGTCTGTGGGACTTAAAGGTTTTTCTGATCTGGCTCATTGGTTCTTTTGGTCCAACAAACTCCCCCTGAACCAATGCAGCCAAAACCTTTAAGCTTATTGAAGTCCCACTTATTGGCAGACACATTTTCTGGATCAGCTCAGAAATCACCAAATTAAGCTCAGGCCAGGAAGAGGTTTCAAAATGTTTGATTGGCAAAAGATGAATGGGAACTCTGTCTTGGGGAATTGGACACAGAGCTGTTACCCCAATCATTAAACCTACTTCCCAATGATGAGTCTGTAAGACTCTCTAACATAGGCCTCAAGAAGAACAACTTTATCTTCTATTGTGAGTTCTTCAGCTTCACTCTCAAAGAAGAACTCAAGCCCATAATACTCAGATAAGTATCTAACAATCTTTCCATTCTTCAGCTCCACAGTTGTTATTTCTCTGTATGCAAACTCATCAGGATGAGTACCTTCAAGTAACAACTGGAGCTCATTTCTTCTAATTTCTTCAAGCTTCTTGTAAATTAACCCTTCTTTACCATTTTGTTTTCTAAAAAGTTTGTGGAGTCATCTTAGTCTTGTAAGCTCGCTTGAAGTCATCAAGGATTTCCCAGGGTGACACTACAATGGCCAGCATTATCACAGCATCTACAGTCTTTCTTACTTGGCCATTGTATCTACTTGGAACATTCTTTCTATGAATTCTGTCACTAACTCTGGGGTCAGGCCAAATCTCACTCTCCTTCTGATACTGAAATGTAAATCTGAGAGCATACAACCTCTGAGCATGTTTCTTCATAGCTTGTATGGATGAAGACTTAGGAAATTCCTTATCAACCATCCTTAACAGCTGCTCATCATGTTGTTTCTGCTGTTCTTCTTCTTCAATCTTCACTTTAACCATTTGCCTTTGAGTGTCAGGAGTGATTGTTGTTGGTTGACTCCTAGGCTCAGGCATCTTCATTTTAATCACAGCAGAGATTGGCAGACTATCATCCTCATCATCATCTTCTTCTTCTTCTTCCATCCTCAACACCCTTCTCTTTCTCTTGGGTGCATCATTGGTGGTTGATTGAGTGGGTTTCTTGGGTGAAGGAGTTGGTTTTGAGGGTTGAGAGGTTGGTTGTTTTGAGGTTTGTGATGTTGATTTTGAGGGTTGTTTTGGTAAGGGAGATTGTAAAGGCTGCTCTATCATTTTGGTTGTGAGGGTGGCTTTGGATAACTTTGCCATGTCAGACCTTTTCCCAGCACCAGCTTCATCCAGAGCTTCTATGATCAATCCTTTGTTGAAGGTTTTAGAAGAAAAGATTTTGGTGGTTATCTCCAAAATACTGTCTCTGGACCATGACTTTACTTCAATGATTGGTCTTCCCAAGTGTTTGACAAGAATCTGATCATAGCTTCCAACCTTTCCCTTTCTTTCTCATTGCAGCTGGCCCATCTATTCTCAATCTCTTGAATCTCTAGCCGTCTGATCTCAGAATCAAGTTTGGCAGTGTCAAAGCCTTGTCTGAAGAGCTGATCAATGATCTTATTCATAGATATGCTATGTTGCTCATCAGCTTCTTTGATCAGTTCCTCTAGCTTCTTCTCATCCTCAGTCTGTTCAGCACTTTTCTTTCTCTTATAAGTGATTATCTCTTTTCCTTTCTTCTCTTTGGCTTTTTCCTCTTCAACTCTCTTTCTTTTATCTTCTTTTACTGACTTAGACTCCCCCTTTTTGGTTGCATTGGGTTCAGGGGTTTGAATGTCAGAAAGTTTCTTGGAGACAGCATCATCAACTAGGGTTTGAAGATTTGAGGAAAGCCTCTCATCAATGGTTTGATGGACAATGGTAGTGATGATTGGAGTGATGAGAGGTAAGGAGGATTTAAAGGCAGCAACCATTTGCTCAGAGGGGTTCTGTCCCTGAGAAATGGTGCCTGAAACAGAGGCTGGTGGCTTATTTATTGAGAGTGGCTCAGTGTTTGGGAAAGCTTCAAAAGAAGCTGCCATCTGTGGGTTAATTGGGGCAGATGGACTTGATTCTTGAGACATTTTGGCAAGCAGTTCTTGTAGTCTGCATACCTCAGCCTCAAGAATGGTGTTTTGGGCTAGAACTTCAAAGAAAAAGCCCAGGTCATCATCAGTCTTAGCTGAATCAGCTGACCTCCTGAGTAAATCAGGATGAACATGTGCTGAGTGTAGATCAGTATTCACATGTGCCCCTTTGTCTTGGAACTGGGGACTTCCTGCCTCAGGATTAAGTCCTTCATTGGCAGTTGCCTCTGGTGAGGTCTTAGAGATGATACCACCTTCATCCTGTTCATGTGCTGAAACAGGGGAAGAGGTAGCCTCACCAGATGTTCTAATCTCCTCCTCTACACTGGGAGATTGAACTTTGTAATCCTATGCTGTGGGTTGTCAACCACATTATAATCCTCTCCCTCAACTGTTGAGGTTTTCCTAGTGGTAATAGGTTTCTGGGGAGGGGTAGAGGAATGTAGTTGAGTCAGCACTTGTGCAATGACTGCAGTTGGGCTTGTAGGGGTGGTTTCAGTGGGAGATAAAGGTGAAAAGGATTGCACCTGGGGTGAATGGTGCTCTTCAATGGCAATCTTCTCAAGTGAGAGAGATTCCAGTAATGTGGTTTCCCCAATGTTGGTTGCATCAGGATCCTGTTGAGAGGATACCTGAGCGGTTTCAGCTGGTAGAGTCTTTGAAACTACAAGGGGATTAATGCTAGTAGTTTCATCCTGCGTTTGTGCTGCAGGGGCATCATCAGGGGACTCAACTCCCTGAGTAGCCTTTTTGGTTTGCTTGGATTTTGTTTTGGAGGGGACTTTAGATCTGGAGGTGGAGGCTGTGGGTTCCCTCTGCTTGGGTTTTAGCAGTTTGGCAGCCTCTTTGAGTTGTGGGTTTGAGTTGTGCCTGGAGTATACTTCTGGCAAAACTACCATAGCAGGGACTCCAAGGCCAACAAGGCCATCAGATTTTAATTGATTAATAATTATGGCCATAAGAAACCTTGGATATAATATCCATCTGTTAGCCACAGGTTTCATTGCCAGATCTTTTAATTCCAAAAATATTATTTCAGAAAAATTTAAGCTTTGGCGTTCAAGGATAGAATACAATACCTGTTGCCACCTGGATGACATTTGATCCCATGAAGATGTTTTGGGGGCAAGGCAGACATTGATCATATGAAAAATGAGACGCTCAGCATCATGGAAGTGCTTCTTCATAATAGTAGTAGCACTTAGGTCACCCTCATATCCATGGTTAACAAATGATAAATCAATGGTGCCTTTGGGGTATCTGGTGACATAGGTGGCATCATTCAGGTCTAGGGTTTGGCGAATGATATCAGAAGTGATGACCACCTTCTTTTGGTTGACAAACGACTGGAGAGTGATCGAGTCATCATTCTCATCAGTATGAACAGTGACGTTTGTCCAGAATTGGCGAAGGGTATCGGGATAGATGGTAGGATTCAAGAGGAAAGCTGTGTGATATTGGGAATCAACCATCAGATCAATGGCAGCATCAAACTTGGTCCAAAAGGCTGATTTGGTGAGGTAAGCGACACAGTTGTGTCGAGGTTTGATTTGCATGGTCGCCATTAATGGAAGATGAACGTTTGGAAAGAGATTTATGAAAAGGTTGAAGTTAGGGTTAGGTATTTATAGGTTATGAAGCGGCTGAAAGAAAACAACTGAAAGTTTTGGTGTGAGTCATCAGTTGTTAGAAAACAACTGAAGACATGGTTTTAACTTTCAGATGTTGTAAACAACTGAAGACTTGGTGTTAGTCATCAGTAGTTGTAAACTACTGAAGACTTGGTTTTGGCTTCAGTTGTTTTGAAATGAAACAGCAGTTGTTGTCGTCAATTCACAAAGTTCAGTTGTTTCAATGACCTTAACACTTACTCAGCAGATCATCTGATTTTCAGATGTTTCATTGGTCATCAGTACTTATCTATTAGAAAAGACATCAGTAGTTTTAACTACATCAGTACTTTTCAACAAATGAAGTACTTCAGTACTTTTAAGTAATTTAGTCTTCAGTAGTTATAAAAACTGCTGAAGATAAAATAACTTATCAGCACTTATTTTTGACAGCTGTTACTAATGCTCATCAGTACTTATTAACTAAGAGCATCAGTAGTTGTCAAATCATTCTAGTTGCAGCATACCAAGCCTGAGCACAAGATTTTGGAAAGTTGCACTGTCCAAAGGCTTAGTAAATATATCTGCAAGCTCATCAGCACTAGGCACAAACTTTGGATCAATCAGACCTTTTTCATAACAATCCCTGATAAAATGATGTCTGATCTCAATATGTTTGGTCCTAGAATGCTGGACAGGATTCTTAACAATACAAAGAGCTGAAGCACTATCCATCAGTAAAGGAGTCTTAGTCTCTGTAATGTCATAATCCAATAATTGATTTTGAAGCCAGAGTACCTGAGATGTACAGCTTGCAGCAGCAATGTACTCTGCTTCAGCTGTGGATGTAGCAACTGAAGTTTGTTTCTTACTCTGCCAAGAAACTAAACAGTTGCCTAGAAATTGGCATCCACCAGAAGTTGATTTTCTGGTTAACTTACACCCTGCATAGTCACTATCAGAGAAAGCAACTAATTTGCAAGAGTGCCCAGTGGAATACCAAAGTCCTAGAGATTGAGTTCCTTGCAAATATCTAAAGATCCTTTTGACTGCAATCATATGGGATTCTTTAGGTGCAGCCTGAAATCTAGCACAGACACAAGTTGCAAACATAATGTCTGGTCTAGAAGCTGTAAGGTACATCAAGGAACCAATCATACATCTGTAAAGAGTTTCATCAACTGCTTTACCTTTCTGATCAGCATCCAGTTGTGTGTTGCTGCACATGGGAGTAGAACAGGGCTTACAGTTTTGTAAATCAAACTTGGTCAACAAATCCTTTGTGTATTTTGACTGATGAATGAAAGTTCCATCAGCCATTTGTTTGATTTGCAAACCCAGAAAGAACTGTAATTCTCCCATGGCACTCATTTCAAACTTTTGTTGCATCAATTTAGTAAAGGCATCACAAACTGTGGATCAGAGGATGCAAAAATAATATCATCTACATAAATTTGAACAAGGAGCTTATGCATGCCTACTTTCTTAATGAACAAAGTTTTATCTATGGAGCCTCTAGTGAAATTATTTTGAAGAAGAAAGTTAGATAGTGTTTCATACCAGGCTCTGGGAGCTTGTTTTAACCCATAAAGAGCCTTATCAAGCTTATACACCCAATCTGGATGTTTATGATCTTCAAAACCTGGTGGTTGACACACATAAACTTCTTTTTTTATTTTACCATATAAAAATGCACTTTTGACATCCATTTGAAAAACTTTAAGGTTATGGAAAGCAGCATAAGCTAAGAACAATCTGATTGCCTCCAGTCTGGCTACAGGGGCAAAGGTTTCATCATAATCAATACCTTCTTCTTGTGAAAACCCCTGTACAACCAGTCTGGCCTTGTTCTTGACAATTTGGCCTTTTTCATCAGTTTTATTCCTAAACACCCATTTAGTGCCTATTGCACACTTACCTTGGGGTAGAGGAACCAGTTCCCACACTTGCTGCTTTTGAAACTGAAGAAGCTCAAGCTGCATGGCTTCAACCCATCCATTGTCTCTTAATGCAACATGATAGTTCTTTGGCTCTTGCTGACTGATGAAGAGAGCATAGAGACAGAAATTGGACAATTGGCTTCTAGTTGAAACACCAGCATTAATGTCACCAATGATCTGAGACATGGGATGATTCTTCAGTTCTTGATACTCAATAATATCTGTGCAAGTGTTTGTAGGAGATTCAGCAGCAACAGATGTTGATTCAGACTCTTGAAACCTAGAATGAGATGGCAGTTCAAATGAAGTAGAGGATTCAGAGATTTCATCAGCATTTGTTGTGGATGGAACTGCTGAAGCTACAGGAACATCAAGTGTAGTAGACACAGGCAGATGATCACTACAACTTGCATTTATACCACCAGATGGAGATGATGAGTTGTCAGAAACGGCAACTGATGAAGACTGATATGGAACATATTGCAGTATGTCCAAATCAAACAACTCCACAGGGTTTTGAGGAATTTTGTCTTTTGGAGATTCATTAAACTTGACATGCAAAGTTTCTTCAACAATCTTTGTTCTGCAATTAAAAACTCTGTATGCCTTGCAAGTAGATGAATACCCAACAAAATACCCTGCATCCACCTTTGATTCAAACTTCTGAAGTGGATTCTTTGTGTTAAGAATATAACAGGGACACCCAAATGCTCTAAAGAATGAAATCAGAGGGGCCAAATGATGTAATAACTCATAAGGAGTCTTCATCAACCTCTGATTCACTAACACCCTATTTTGTACATAGCAAGCTGTGTTGACAGCTTCAGCCCAAAAGGTTAGTGGCAAACCTGAGTCAGCCAACATTGTCCTTGCGGCTTCAATAAGGGTCCTGTTCTTTCTCTCCACCACTCCATTTTGCTCAGGAGTTCTTTGAATGCTATATTGCCTCTTGATTCCCTTAGACAAATAGAATTCATCAAGAGTGTGATTCCTAAATTCTGTGCCATTATCACTTCTCACACATCTGACTGGAAGTGAATGCTGCTTTTCCACATACAACACAAAATAAATGATGATTTGGGCAGCCTCATCTTTGGAATGTAAGAAGAAAGTCCATACATATCTGGAATAATCATCCACAATTACCAGACAGTATTTTTTCTTTGCCATACTCATCACTCTTACTGGACCAAAGAGATCCATATGCAGTAATTGCAAGCAGGCAGTGGACTTTGGTTCTTCTATTGGAGGGAATGAAACTTTGTGTTGTTTTCCTTTTAAACAAGCTGGACAGTTGTCATCACATTTGAACTCCTTCAATGGCAAACCTCTCACTAAACCATGATGAATAAGCTGGTTCATATTTTTAAGATTCACATGACCAAGCCTTCTATGCCATAGTTCAGATTCTTGAGGAGAGGCTTTAGAGAACAGACATGGATGGCCTTTAAGATCAATTTTCTTTGATAAATCTAAGGCATATACTCTTCCAATCCTGTTGGCCTTCAGGAGAGTATATTCATCCAATATCTTGTCAATCCTGTTCAGAACTTTGGAAGACAGAATCCGGCAGTTCTGACTTGTGAAAAGTGCAACATGCCCTTTATCACACATTTGACTGACACTCAACAGGTTGTACTTGAGGTTCTCCACATGGTTAACATCATCAAACCTTATTTCACCATTTGACACAAAACCTTTTCCTATGATGTAACCCTTAGCATCATTTCCAAAAGAAACAAATCCCTTCTTCCCTTGAGAGTAATCATGAAGAAGAGAATTTGCTCCCTGTCATATGCATAGATCCTCCACTGTCTACATACCAGATGCTTCTTTGGCATGCTGAAGAACCCTGCATTTTCCACAAAAATTAGTTAGCCTTTGAGACCCAAACCATTTTGGTTTTGGGTCTGTTTTCATCAACAGATTTTAAACTAACTGATTTTCATGATTGACACCTTTGAAGGTGGAGATGGTGCTGAAAAGGATTCCTTTGATTTTGGCTTAGTTTTCTTTTCAGTGGTTTAATCACAAATACATCTAATTGGTTAACTCTCCCCAACAGATGTTGAACCATCATAACAAGTTGTGTCTGATTGGTTGTCAAAGCCTTCAGCTCAGTTGACACATCAGTACTTGTTGTTGATTTGTTCTTGTGATTCACCAAATCCTCCCTTTTAAAAGACACAGACTTAGTCTGGGTTTTTGATATTCCATGAGGAATATTTTCAGCTGTTTTGTGATAAACCCCTTCCTTCTTTTTAGCTTTTTGGAAAAACTTTGGGTTATCAGATTGAGATGTTTGTGGTACAAACTTGGTTTGAAATTCATCTTTCATTTTATTCATTTTCTTTTTAATGATTTTCTCTTTGTTGAATTTTAAACCCTTGTTATACCAACATTCATCAGTGAGATGATTAAACAAACCACATATTTCACATGGCTTTCTTTTCATCTTTTGTTGATCAACTGCTGAAGATGATGAAACTACTGAAGATTTGTTCTTCAGTACTTTCTTCCTTTCAGTACTTTTGGTAAGTACTGAAGGATTTGCAACAACTGAAGATTTGTTCTTCAGAAGTTTTCTATCAGTACTTTGGATTTCCTGATAGACTTTTCAGCAGTTGTCAAATTATGCTTGATTTCAATTGGTTTGAAATGCTCTTCAGGTGTTGTGTTTTGCCCTTCAGTACTTTGAGTACTTTGTGGGACAACACCTGAATTGCTCAGTTTCTTTTTGATCATGTGTTTAGAAGCAGTGAGACCATCAGCAAATTGATTAGCTGAGGTAATAACACTGACTTCATCCTTGATTTTGAATTATCACTTGAGGATGAGACACATGATGATGTGGTTTGGGAATTACAGTACCTTCAGATTTTACTTCTAGCTTGGGAGTAAAATCTGTAGGAGGTATGGTATGATTATACCCAATCCCAAACTTCACATTTGAAGCTGTTTGCTTACTGAGAAGCATTTCAAATCCCTTGCATGATGTTACCCAACGTTCACAATTAACTTGAGTAGCTGCAAGTGTTTCTTTGAGATTCTTATGATTCTCCAAAATGACCTCTACCTTTGCTTTTTCATCAGTGATTTGGCATTTTAATTTGTAAATCTCCTCATCCTTTTCTTTTAAAACAGACTCAAACTCAGCTTTTCTTTTGGAAATCACTTTCTCTAGGTCAAGGTTTTGATTAATTAAGGCTACATTTGCTTCCCTAATTGAAACAAAAGCAGCTATGCATGACTCAGAACATAACTTGGCCTTAGCCTCAGAAGATACCTGTGGTACCTGTGATGATGAAGTATTTCCATCAGTAGACTCCAGGGCCATTAGAGCAAGATTTCCAAAAGGGTTTTCACCACCATGTTGACCAGCACCAGTAAACAATTGTTCAGAATAACCAGAAACATCATCTGGTAAGCTGCTCCAGTCAACAACCTCAGGGGTGAAAAAGCTCTGATGTGATTGAGATTGAGATTGTTGATTTGTTTGAGATGGTTGAGGATCAGGTAGGGCATGTGGTTGTTGAGCCATGGGTACAGGAACCTGACTAGACTGAGGCATGTAAAAACATGGATAAGGATATGGCATTGGACCTTGAGGAACAAAAAATGCAGGAGATGATTGAATTTGTGAATGATGATCAGAACTGGTAGAATGTTGCCCTTTGGTTTGTGAGCTATTGCTTGGAAAGTCACAAAGGGTGCAGATGAGTTAGATCCAGATGATCTACACTCTCTAGCAAAATGTCCAAGTCTATGGCACTTGTGACATCTCAACTTGCTCTTATCAAAACCAACTTTGGTTTTGCCAGAGAGACCAGGGAATTTTCTACCTGTCCTTTTGTAAAACTTTTGAGATCTGATATTGATTAATGCCATTTGGCTCAAAATATCCATCTCTTCCAGATCATCATCAGCAATTCCTTTCAAATCATCCATCAAAAAGCACAAATTATCAACACTAAACCCTGAGTTACCATCAACTCCAACAAAAGCATGATCTCCACTGTTTGAAGAGAAATCTATATGCTCATCATAAGAACTTTCTGATGTAGCATATTCTGACTCATGACCAACCAGAGCAGTGTTTCCTGGTACAAAGTCATCAGTGAGCTTTCCAGATGAAGCCAGTTTCCTTTTCTGTTCTATCTCTCTCTCAAATGTTAAGAGTTTCCCATGAAGTTGGGTAAGAGATAGAGTATCCAGATTTGCACTGGAGCGTAGGACAATGGTATATGTGTCCCATCTCTCAGGCAGGGATCTGAGGAATCTGTTGTTCATCTGACTGTTTGTATATTCATGTTGAACCATTTTTAGCTCAGATATCAAACAGGAAAATCGCTCAAACTGTTGAGTCAGTGACTCACCCTTTCTATGAGAGAATGTCTCATATTGCTGGGCAAGGATTTCTCTATTGTTTGCTAAGACCTCATCAGTTCCTCCAAATTGTTCTTTCAGAGCAACCCAGAGATCATGAGCAGTTTCATGATGCATAAGCCCAGAGTAGATTTCATTAGGCAGTGCCATGGCCAGAATTCCATGGGCTTTAGCATCAATTTCAAACAGTTTTAGATCCTCATCAGAATATTGTTCCTTCTTCTTCGGAACCATCTCATTGGTTTCCGGATTACTCACCATAGGCTTATATGGTCCATGAACCACTGACTTCCAACAACCTGAACTGTTAACAGACAGGTGATGGAGCATTCGGCGTTGCCATATGTTATACTCACTCCTAACAAGCATCGGAGGCTTTGTTGAGGAGCCAGTATTGTGAGGATCATTGATTGATGTAGTCATTTTCACCAATTCAACCAAATTCAATGAGATTTTAATAAGTCTAGCTTAAAAACTCAACAACACAATTTGAATCTCAAATTAATTGACCGGAAGCGACAGAAAATCAAACTCTATAACCAATTCTTGCAAATTTGCTAATTCGATCAAACTTAGATATCAAAAGAGCAGTTTCAATGATCAATTGTTAAATCGATCAATGATTAACCAGCTCTGATACCATTTGATAGGATCAGATCTAGTTTGATCAATTAGATTAGAATTTGCAGCGGAATATAACAGAAATTAGATCAAATTTAAGCAAGACAAGTATGAATATTCAATCACACTATGACGATTATAGAGAGAGAATTTTTTTGTTAATGGAAGATTTTCATTCACCAAATGCTTCGGTTACAAAACAATTAGGTCAACATTCTTTTATAAAGGAATGTGACGTCAGCTGATGTCACTTGATAGTGACATCTAACTGATTTATACAAACTACTGAAAGTAAACTAATCTACTGAAGATGTCCACATTAACTGAGGACACCTTCACAAAAAGCTAAGTGTAAACCAGAATTACAACTACTGAAACTATAACATCTGAAGTGTAAGAACTTCAGATGTTTTACAATAATAAAACTACTGAAAAGAAACTACTGAAAAGTAAAACATTACAACTACTGAAAGGAATTACTTCAGCTGTTTGAGACAACTTCTGAGAACTTGGTCTTCAGACTTTGTCTTCAGCATATGTCTTCAGACTTTGTCTTCAGCTATTGTCTTCAGACTTTGTCTTCAGCAGATGTAGATCACTTCAGTTGTTGTGATGTCTGTGGGACTTAAAGGTTTTTCTGATCTGGCTCATTGGTTCTTTTGGTCGAACACAATCCGGACCAGAACCTTTCACACTGGGAGTGTGCTCATTGAAAGTCACATTGGCTGACTTCTCAACTACTCTAGTTCTGAGATTGTATTCTCTATAAGCTTTAGCTTGAGAAGAGTATCCAATGAAGTGTCCATCATCTGATTTCTTAGCAAACTTGGCAATTTGATCCTTGGTATTCAAGATGGTGCAAGGACATCCAAATGACCTGAGAAAACCAATGAAAGGTTTTCTCTTGTGCCAAAGATCATAAAGAGTCTTACCATGTGTCTTAACTACTAAAACTCTGTTTTGCACATAGCAAGCAGTGTTCACTGCCCCTGCCAAGAAGTTGATGGGTAGTTTAGAGTCAGACAATATAGTTCTTGTAGCTTCAATTAGTGTCCTGTTTCTCCTCTCAGCAACACCATTTTGCTGAGGAGTCCTGGGAGCACTATATTGTCTTGTAATACCTTTTTCATCACAAAATGTATCAAGGATTTGATTCTTGAATTCAGTTCCTTGATCACATATTATGGTTTTGACCTTGTGATCACATTGATTTTCAATCTTTAAGATGAAATTTTTCAGAATCTCAGGGGTCTCATCCTTAGTTCTAAGAAACAAGACCCAAGTAATCTTGTAAAATCATCTGTGATCACCAAACAATAAGAGCTCCTTCCTAGACTTATTACACTGGTGGGGCCAAAGAGATCCATATGTAATACGTGTAGGAGATTAATGATGGAATTTCTTTCCTTTGGCTTGTGAGATACCTTGTGTTGCTTCCCTTTTAGGCGTGCAACACAGTGGTCATCACTTGTAAACTCTTTCTTTGGTATTCCAGTTACCAAATCATTCTTAATTAATTTATTCATGTTTTTAAAGTTTACATGGCATATTCTTTTATGCCAGAGGAAATATTCATCATTATTTGCTTTAGATAGAAAGCATGAAACTTCTCCTGAGGGAGATATTTCTTGCAAGTCCATCTTGTACATGTTCCCTTTCCTGGGGGCTCTAAGCATGATGTGCTCATAGGAATGACCACCCCGGGCCTGAGAACAATGCACTCATGCTCAGTAAAGAGCATGTTATGACTCTGATCACAAAATTGGGATACACTCAGAAGATTGTACCAAGCTCCTTGACAACGTTTACCTTTTCAATGCTGAGCTTACCATTTGTGACCTTGCCCATTCCAGTAAAGTAACCTCCTGCATCTCCTCCAAAAGCAACTGGTCCTCTATCAATTCTTTCAAACTTTTGGAGTAGTGACCTATTGCCTGTCATGTGCCTAGAACAACCACTATCAATGTTCCATACATTTATGTTTGTCTTGAGCTGTCCCTACACAAAAAAAAGATGATTAGTTACATTTGGAAACCCAAGCCTCATTGGTCTTGGGCTCATCAAAAGAAGTTGAAGACAATGCAACAGTAATTGATCCTATAGTCATGCTAGAAGGATCATTTGCTGATGTTGATGAAGAACTTTCAGCCACTTGGTCTTTCTTTGACTTCCACACCACCTTTGGAAGCTTAGACTTGACCTTCAATACTTTGGAAGTTTTGATGACTTCGGAAGTTTTGATGACTGGACCTTCGGAAGATCTTGCTTTCACTGCAGTTAGCTTCAGTGCTTCGGAAGTATTCCGTTCTTCCGAGACCAAATTTTCTTCCGAAGGCAAGTTCCCACTTGTCTTCTTCTTCATTTTGGAGATTTCGAAGGAAACAGATTTTCCTTCCGAAGCTTGCTTCTTCTTTTCCAAACTCTTAGAAGTTTCTTTCTTGGTCATGTGTAGAGTACTCTTTGGATTGTAAACACAACCATTAGCAAGATGAGAAATACTTCCACACATAACACAGTCTATTTTCTTCCTTCTAGGAGTTCTTCTTTGTGAACAAGGCTGAACTTGATCACTTTCCTTCTCCATCTTCATCTTTGCAGATGTTGTGGCAGTTCTTGTGGGGTTAGAACTACCTTTGGAGTTGGATGGTTCAGGTTATACAACAGTAATGCACAACTGATCAGCCTTCTTCTTGATAATAGGATGATTTGGACATAACTAGAACTCTTGTTGATCGAGTTCAAGTTTATGTCTTCAGCATTTACCACTTCAAATCCTGCAAAGATGAAGACGTGTTTCTGTGCAGAATTGAAGGTGGCCCTCTTGAGCATTTTTGGACTTTCTTTTGGCCTTCCTGATCAAGTTCTTTCTTCTTGACTTGGTCATCCCAACAGCTTTGCTCTCCTCAGAGGGATGGTGACCCTTCTTAGAATGCTCTTCTTCACTCTTCTTAGAGCCATTCTCCACCATCTCCTCTTCATCCTCTTCAGTCACAAGATGTATGAGGGGAAGCTCATCTTCACAAGTTCTACACCTAGGAGATCTTATAGACAAGATTGTGTATGGAGGAGCTATCTCACAAGATCCTAGTCCCTGCTTATTTTGATAACAAACTTTTGTATGCAAGGATGAGGATATTATGTTCTTGAAGGTCTCTTCTTCAAGAACACATTTTTCTGCCTTGGCTTTGCTGATCACAAGCTCAGCCTGGCATTCAGTTAATTGAGTAATGAGATCTTTGATATGAGTCCTGTAGTTTGTATGCTCATGTTTAAGAGTTGAAATGGTTTTCTCTAAGTCCTCTATCTTTAGTTTATAATCATTTTCAGCTATTTTAACATCAGCTTTTAAGTTATTTAAGGACTCAAGATTAGATATCATTTCTTTATAGGACCTGTATCTATTAACTTTAGCAATGCATTCAGGAGTACAAAGATGTTCCAAATACCTTGGATTCATCGTGGTCTGCCATGAGTGCTTGGTTTAGAGATGCATCTTCTACCTTAAAACTTCAGTCAAAGCCTCCTTCTTCAACAGCAACTGCAGCTTGCTGCTTTGGCTTCTTATTTTGGTGGGCTTTCTCAGTGTAGTTTGGTCTGGTTTGTGCTTGGCCACTATTTGTTCTTGGTGCCTTACACTCTCTTGCAAAGTGTCACATCTGGTTATAGTTGTAACACTTTACTTTGCTTTTGTCCAGCCCAAACTTTCCACTGGCTACATTGCTTGGAAACTTTCTCCCTGTCCTCTTGTAGAACTTTTTAGCTCTGTGAGTGAGAAGAGCCATCTGCTGGACTATCTCCATGTACTCCAGATCATCTGGATGGATACAGTCCAAATCTTCAAGAGTGAAGAGATAGTTGCCTGAAGTTTCATCAGTAGAGACAAAAGCATGAGAAGAACTTGTCTCTTGGAAAGAACTTCCTTGAGTGTAGCTTTCCCTTGGAGTCTCTGGGAAGGTGATGAAAGGCCCCTTTTGTGTGAAAGGCCCCTTTTGATTGTTGGAGTTACCAGATGAGTTTTGCATGTTCATCTCCATCTGGTAGCCACTAAGAATACCATACAACTCTGTGAGAGTAAGAGTCTTAAGGTTCTCAGTCCTCTTGATAACAACACAATAATGTGTCCATTGTCTAGGAAGAGAGGACATAAACTTCCTTACAATGTCCTGTTCTCAAGAGTTACTCCAAGATCCATTAGAGTATCCACAATCTCAACATACCTGAAGGTGAAGTTTTCAAACTGTTACTTCAGGAGATCCTTCTTGTTCTCCTTTGCTTCAGTAGACCCCTCATACATCAGCTTTAGTGCTTCCCATAATTGCTTGGCAGTTTTGCACTTCTTGAAGCCTCTATAGATGGAGTTTGGAATAGCAGTTTGAAGGGTTGTCATGGCTTTCTGATCAATCTCTATTCTCTTTCTATTTGCTTCATAGTAATCAGCCACAGCCTTAGGAATCATACCACCACCAGTAGGAGAAGTGGTGCTTGGTATGTAAGGTCCTTTAACAACAGAGTCCCACATCCTAGAGTCTTGAGACTTGAATGAAGCCTTCCATTCTTTGACACCAAGTATCAAAGTCTTCAGGAGTGATCAGTGGAGACTTTGTCATAGTTCTAGTTTCCATAACAGCTTTGGTTATAGCTGCCATTTGAGTTGTTAAGTATTTTGTGTGTGGGGGGGATCTTAAGATGGTGAGATCTTATATCAAGAGGCTGGAATGCTCTGATACCAAATGCAAGACCGGTGAAGGGTATGCACTTACAACACAACAACACAATGAGGAGAGTTGCTTAGAACACTTAACAGATCAAATAGGGAACTGGTTAACTTGTTAATAAAAGAAGCTAAGAACACAAGTAAATATGAGACAGAACAAGATTGCAAACGACATAAGTATTTGGTTTTCAAGAATGCTGTATATTGCTTCTCAAGTTCTATTACAAGTTACAAAGCATCGGTGGAAAGTTACAAGTACTTGAGATACTTTATACTACATCCTACAGTCGGCCATACTATGAAGGCCAGCTGGATACAATTGACTAGACAACTACAAAATCAAATGTAGAGTCAAAAGGCAGATCTGGCTTTTGACTTGTGACTATGACATGCCATAGTTCACATCCTAATATATTACAAAAAGGATAAAAGTACATAAAGTAGAAAGCATGGACTCAAGACCTCAATGTGCATGGACCTTTCACCAACTCATGTAAGTTGGTGACTTTACAGAGTAGCAGCGGAAAGGTGGTCCAACTTTATAGTAAAGTACATCAGATAAAGGCATATCTCTAAAAGTCTTTGGAAGAAATCTGTCTTCACTCTTTGGATTCGGAAGACTTTCTCTTTGAAGCTTCGGAAGACTTCGCTTTTGGCTTCGGAAGATGTTGGTCTTGGCTTCGGAAGACTTCACTTTTGTGTTCTTTAGTGCACGCTTGCAGAGAGACTTTGGATGTTTTGGCTGCATCATACTTATAGGAATACTTAAAATTATTATTTATGGGGGTGATGGCACCTTCTAATTTATGAAACCATGACACTATTTTATTTTGTTGATTGATGCTATTATTATCTATTTAAGAAACTATTGCTCTATGATGATGACTTTTGCAGGGTGAATTGATTTGGAATGCACAATTGAACGTGTTAGGGAATTGATTTTTGTTGCCCCGTTAATAATTCCCATATGTTGATTAAAGTAAACAAGTGTATATGTCATGTTGTATATATTATGAGTTTCATGTAATTGGTAAGCGCGACTCTAAGGGTAAAATTCGATGTGATGGGATAATTGAAACTAAATCTAAGCGATACTAAATAAGTTTGTCTATGAT
>CM046031.1:18156092-18271475 GCA_025215565.1 Flaveria ramosissima | reverse complement strand
TTTCGCAAAAAAGCAGCAGCTTCAGTCGCACGAGTGAGCCATTCGCACGACTGGACTTCATTCGCATAGCCCAGACGCACGATTGGACCTAGTCGCACCTCCATTCGTACGATTGAACCATTCGTTCGCATCGTTCATACGCATCAGCTTCATTCGCACGACTGAACCAATCGCTTAGTTCAGCCGCACGATTGAACCAGTCGCATAGTTCATTCGCACGGATAGCCCAATCGCATCCCTCAGTCGCACCGGTTGACAGTTTGTTTTATTAGACTTAAAGTTATTCGCCATGGAAGATCAAATGTCAGCCTTTACTGCTGGGAAGGACTCTAGGATCCAGAACCTGCTGTTACTTGAGAGTGAGGTGGGTAATCATAATAAACCACCAAAGCTATTAACATTAGATGAGTTTCCCCACCGGAAACAACGTTTTGAGATCTATCTAAATGGAGTGGATCCAAATCTGTGGGAAGCTATCGAGATTGGGTATAGTACACCGGTGGGAGCCGATGGAGTAAAGCTTACCTTAGGAGGGATGACAGACGCACAGAAGGTTAAGTATAATGCAGAGAAGAGAGTCTATGCATTGATCACACAGTCGATCCCTAAAGACATTTTCCACCAGTACTCAGAGAATAAGCAGTCCAAGAAACTATGGGATGAGCTGGAAAAGAGGTACGACGGGAATGCTTCACTGAAGGCAATCAAGGCTAAGGAGTTAAAGAAGGAATTCGATAACTTCTCATCGATGGGAAACGAGAGTTTGGACGATGTTATAGATAGATTCTACCATCTGATGAGTGAACTGCATACACATGGGGTTGCTACCACCATGGAAGAGAAAGTTACAAATTTTGCAGACGGATTGCCAGAAAAGTGGGCTTCATTCGTGTCTAACCTGAGACAGAATGAAATGCTGGCAAAGCTGGATATAAATGACTTCATTCTAAAGCTGCGAGAAGAAGCACTTAGGATGAAGTACAGAGCTCAGAAGTCTTCGTATACTCAGAATCCAGCTTTGTACAATGCTACGCCTCAAGCTAAGACATCTGGAGCACCTCTCCAGACTGCATTTGTGTCTAGCTCATCGAGTCCTTCACATGCTTCTCCTTCAGGATCAGACACGTCGGGTCTTCTTGTACCCACTATATTGGATCTGAAGCGAATGCTACTAAACTGAAGACCGAGAACCTCGGTAATTTGACTGTAGAAGTAGCTCGAGAACACATGGATCTTTTGGCTGCAGTGGTTCATTCTTATGATGGACTTGTTGCTGGGAAGATTGGAAACTACCATCTGGCATACGAGGACTACGAGCAGGTGGACGAGATGGAGCTGGAGAGGATGGATATTATGTGGGCCTTAGCTAGTGCTGTCCGGAGGGCGAAGAAGTTTGTGAAAAAGACCGGACAGAACTTGGTAGCTACTAAGGATACCACATTTGGCTTTGATAAGAGTAAAGTGACCTGCTTCAACTGTGGAGAGAAAGGGCACTTCAAGAGAGAATGTGTTAAGCCAAAGAAGACGGGTAACGGGAACCCATTCTCGTCCTTCACTCGCCAAGACAAGCAAGCTACTAGTTCTACTTCATCAAGCAAGGATCCAAAAGCCTTGACTGCTCATGATGATGAAGGACAGGATTGGAGCTTTAGGTTTGTCTCTCCTGGGGAATCAAACATTGCAAGTGTAGAAGACATTGACGATGATTCCGCGAGTGAAGGAGATCTAGCAGTTGAGATAGCAATGTAAAATATTGAAGAGACAACTGCAACTGAGGTCAGCTACAAGCCTAAAGAGGAGACTACCACAGCAAAGACAGAAAAGACAGAATCACCAGAACCAGAGACATCTGATGCTGCGTTGATGGCTAAATCTTCTGAACCAACTCAGGTAAGTACCACCGACCAAATGTTTAATAATCATGCTTGTTCTGATTGTGATACTTTTAGAAATAGCATAGATGAGAAATTTGCTAGGTTATTAGATCATAATGATAACTTAGTAAAAGATTTGCAACTGTGCACTGAAGCTAATAGAGTATTAAAACAAAATGAGCATAGTTACAAAGAAAAGATAGACCTTTTAACTAAACAGCTTAGGGAAACCGAAGTAGTTGCATTTAACCAAGCTCATGACATTAGGTACTATCTAAACTCCCTAGAAGACACTAAGAAGCAAAAGGCAGTTCTAGAAGTAGAAGTAAACTCATTAAACAGAAACTGCACAGTTGGACAAGTTCATCACACATAGTCCAACACTTAGTGAGAGAAAGAAACAACGGGGAGGGATTGGGTTTAAAGTGGTTACACCACCACCTGAGACCTTGATGAACACTAAGACTAGACCAATTAATAATACCCCATCAAGGATCATGTGGTGTCTACTCCTCTTGTTAGTGATCCAGATTCCTCATGTTCATCTATTGAATCTGGAAACAAACAAAAGGAGGCCACTTCAAAGGCAAAGGGCAAAATGCCTTGTGTTAATCTGGAAAAAGAATTTGAAAAGGTTAACTTAAAGTCAGGGTCAAACAGAGTCAAATCAGAACCTAAAAAGACTTCTAATATTAATCTTTCACATGTTTCAAGTCAAAAACCAGTTAACCAAAAGGAAAAAGATGTTAAACATGTTAAAACATTAACTTTGTTAAACAAGAGAAAACATCAAAAGAACCAAAGTCAAAACCTAAATTGAGTGATGTTACTAGAGTGTCACACACATCTCCACAAAGAAAGATTAATTATAAAGTTGATAGCAGGTCGTGCTACAACTGTGGAGAGTGTGGACACATTGCTTCCTATTGTCCTTATATCAGACACCTAGGAAGAAGATTGAACTTCAGGACTCAAACCTAGGTCTTCTAAGAGGAGTTCTTTAACTCCACCTAGAAGAACTAGTGAACCTAAAGTTCAACCCGTTAGCCAGTCGACTGTTTATCACAAACAGGCCTTGCACAAATTTGGCTTATGGAAAGAGAAGTCATCCTCTGTGTCTGATAATGATAACAAGCAGGAACCTGAGCTACCCTCACCCTCTAAGGGTCAATGGGTTGAATTCATGATGTGTGATGCCTCTGGGAAACCGAAGCCAGTAAAGGCTTGGGTTCCTAACCTAAACTAATCCTTTTCATTGTATGTGCAGGGTGTTCGCTACAGTGCTGAGACCAACACATGGATTGTAGACAGCGGAGCATCCAGGCACTGACAGGAAACAGGGCTCTTTTATCAAACGTCAAGCAAAAAAAAGGAGGGCATGTTTCGTTTGCTTGAAACAAGGGAGGCTATATCACAGCTCAGGGAGAAGTGGGAAATCAGAAAGTTAAGTTTGATAAGGTGAACTACGTTCAACAACTTCAAAATAACTTACTTTCTGTTTCCCAAATCTGTGATAAGAGATTTAAGGTTATCTTCGACAACAAGAAGTGTTACGTGCTGAAGAAAGACTACGTGATTCCAGAGGACCAAGTTCTGATGACAGCTTCAAGATATAAAGACCTTTATGTTTTGGATCTGTCAACAGCTTCTACAACGGATCATGAGGTTCAGTGCTTTCTATCTAAAGCTACTGAGAAGGATTCCATCTCCTGGCATAGGAGAATGGGACACATTAGTCAAAGGAAGATGAATCACTTGATTCAGAAGGATCTTGTGAGAGGAGTTAAACAGACAAAGAAGTCTCATAAGGAAAAGAAAGTTCACTCAATAGAACTTCCTCTTGAACTTCTTCACATGGATCTGTTTGGTCCAGTCAGTACAAAGAGCATTGCAGGCGACTTGTACTGTCTTTTGGTTACTGATGACTACTCATGGTTCTCTTGGGTAATGTTTCTGAAGTCCAAATCAGAAACATTTGAGTCATTCAAGGAGTTAGTAACCACACTGGAATCTCTCTACAAGCTGAAGGTAAGACAAGTACGTCCAGACAACGGACGGAATTCAAGAACCAGTGGATTGGAGGCTTACTGCAAGAAAATGGAATTGTGCATCAATTTACTTCTGCCTACACGCCTCAGATGAATGGCGTTGCTGAGAGAAAGAACAGAAGCTTGATAGAGACAGCACGGACAATGCTGGCTGACTCGAAACTGCCTATCCAATTCTGGAATGAGGCAGTAGCTAATGCATGTTATACACTGAATCGAGTTCTGATTGTCAAGCGCCACGGAAAGACATGTTACGAGCTACTACAAAGACGCAAACCGAATTTGGAGTATCTCGAACCATTTGGCGCACCGTGCACACTTCTGAAGAAAACACAAGAAGGTAAATTCAGCGAGAAGGCTGATGAAGGAATCATACCGAACAATAGGGTTTACAACAACTCAACGGGTCTAGTAGAAGTGTGGTGTAATGTTGACGTTCAGAGATATACCACACCACCTACTGGCAAAGGACCCGCCTACTTTTTCGACTATGATGGATTCTTCAAGTCCTTCAACATCCCTATCTCTCCTTCGGATGATGAGTTAGCTACTCGGATGATGTATGATATCTTGAATACACCATCTCATGATTCAAATCATCTAGCTCACAGGGAGAATCATCTACTCAGTCAGGGGGAGTAGTCGACGACAGTGACTCCTCCTCTGAAGATGAAGCTGAAGAAGATGACCAGAACAATCAGGAGGAACAGGTTCCAGTTCTTGAAAGTCCACAAGCATCTACCAGTGATGCACCTTCGACTTCGGAACCTCAAACTCCAACTACCTCAGATGCCGAACCAAATGTTCATAATCTTGGCTCTGAGGTAGCTGTTCCTACTACTCCAGGATCACGACTAAACGTCTATCATCCCCTAGACAATGTCATTGGGGATGTCAGATCGCAGTTTGAGCCAAAATACGTCAGTGATGCACTAAATGATGAGGCGTGGGTGAGTGCCATGCAAGAAGAACTTCTTCAGTTCAAGAAGTTAGGTGTGTGGACTCTGGTAGATAGACCTAAAGGTGCTAAGGTCATTGGCACCAAATGGGTCTTGAAATGCAAGAAGGATGACCAAGGGGTCATTATCAGGAACAAAGCTCGATTGGTGGTTCAGGGATTTCGCCAAGTCGAGGGAATTGACTACAATGAAGTGTTTGCACCCGTGGCAAGGATGGAAGCCATTCGTATCTTCCTTGCCTATGCATCGTACATGAAGATTAAAGTCTACCAATTAGATGTGAAGAGTGCATTCCTTCATGGAGAAATCAGAGAAACAGTCTATGTCAGTCAACCCGAGGGATTTGAAGATCCTTATCATCGGGATAGAGTTTACAAACTCGACAAGGCTTTATACGGGCTTCATCAAGCTCCAAGAGCCTGGTATGAGAAACTCTCGACTCATCTTGTGAAACACGGCTTTCGCAGGGGAGTCATTGACTGCACGCTGTTCATAAAGAAAAAGATGGAGACCTACTGCTCGTACAGATCTATGTCGATGACATAATCTTCGGTTCAAAGAACGAAGAGTTATGCAAAGAGTTTGAAGCAGTTATGAAGAAAGAGTTTGAGATGAGTGCTATGGGGGAGATGAAGTTCTTTCTCGGGTTACAGGTGGATCAGACACCAAATGGGATCTTTCTACATCAGACCAAGTATGTGGGAGACATTCTCAGTCGCTTTGACATGGAGAATGCTTCTGCTGCTGGGACTCCACTTGCTACGAATCATGATATAGCACCTGATGAAAATGGAGATCTAGTGGACGCCACAATGTACCGAGGAATGATTGGATCCCTCATGTATCTCACTGCCTCAAGACCTGATATCATGTATGCTACATGTTTATGTTCTAGATATCAGGCTAAGCCTAAGGTCAACCATCTGATCGGGGTCAAGAGGATATTTCGTTATCTGAAGGGTACACCCACACTTGGGTTGTGGTATCCTCATGATGATGACTTTGAGCTCACGGCGTATAGTGACTCGGATTACGGGGGCTGCAAGATGAACTACAAGTCTACATCAGCAGGGTGTCAATTCTTTGGGAGAAGATTAGTTACCTGGCAGTGTAAGAAGCAGACATCGGTTGCATTGTCAACCTGTGAAGCCGAATATGTTGCTGCTGCAAGTTGCTGTTCAAAAATCATCTGAATTCAACAGCAAATGCGGGATTACGGTTTAAAGTTCTCTTCTACTCCTATTTTTGTTGATAACTCTGCTGCAATTGCAGTAACCAAAAATCCGGTCCAACATCCAAAGACCAAACATATCGGTATTAAATACCATTTCATAAGAGATTGTTTTGAAAAGAACTTAATTGATGTGGTAAAAATTAATACTGATTTTCAACGCGCTGACCTCTATACTAAAGCTTTTGATAAACCACGTTTTCAATATTTGCTAGAGGTCAACGGCGTTAAAAAGAAAAGTGATGTTATTCCTGATGATGATCATGTGTAGTCCGATGTAGTTTACTTAATTTTCTTTTTTATTTTTTTTATTTATTTATTTTAGTCTGTTTAAATTAAACTCATGTTATTCTGCTGTTTATTAAAATCCTAAAATAATTAAACCAGTTATGATTTTAGTATTTTAGGGGGAGAATAAGTCAGCAAGTAACATTAAAAAAATATAAAAAAAATTGAGGGAGAAGGAGTGGATAGCTGATATAAGGTAGATCGTATCTGTGATACCGATTCAAACCCTTTGGAAAATGATAGTACACAGGAACAAATCAAGAGGGACTTTAAAATTTAATTTAGAAAAGATGCAAAAATTCAAAGTATAAGTCTGTGTAGTCTAAGCAATATAAAGGGAAGATGATAGAAAAACTGGTAACTCCTAAGGTAACACAACGAGAGTAGACCTAGAGGTTGCTAGACCACAAATGATATGTCGGTAGATTCAACACAATAGATGATTAGACCTGACTGGTGATCTCAAGATCAAACTAAGTTGTTCAACTGACTGTGGGCTTCCATCTTATCACTGGTTAACACAATCAACAATATTCCAATAAGGGGTAATGAGCATGTAAACGCCACAAATGTGTGCGGATGACCATAAATAGAGCAAAGCACGAAAAAAATGAAAGACAAATGCTATCAAACTAATGACTTATGTTGTTGGTGCATTTTGTGCAAAATAAAATTAAGCTGCTCTAACAAGGAGATAGGTTGTGTGCCTCTCTGCTGTGCGATGGCACTGACCTGAGGATAAGCATAACCTAGATATTCTAGAATTCATTGTTGTTTGCCGCCTCTCTGCTGTGCGATGGCACTGACCTGAGGATTGGCTTCTCTTTGAAAGCTCTAAGAATAGTCTCTTCTTGTAAAAATACCCGTAGACCGCTCAAAAGCTCCTGAGGAATGTTGATTACCATATAAGTGTGGGATCCACAAATGTTAGTTGAAATAATTAAACCTAAAACTATCACCAGTCTGTGTCAAAAGTCTGTGTATGGATTTAAGAGGACAAACATATTGACAATCATTGTGGCTGCAATTCTTGAAAGTTCAAATCAATGTGGAATCTAATAGTTCCAGTATGATTTCCTAAACTTGCTAACGACTCTGGATGAAAACCAAGAATTGAGCATCAAAAGATTTTGATAACAAGTCCCAAATGATTTGACTTGCCTGTATGATTCCAAAATTGAATTGGTCCAGGTGTGGTCAATCTAAGTTGAAGCTGCCTATTCCGGAACCAAATCCAGTAGATTCCTATCTTAGGATTTATCTCTCACAAAAAGCCAAAAACAAAGTTAATTTTTGTACCTTAGTTTAATTTTCTAATTTATTTAGTCATTTTAGTTTGTTTGTTTGTCGGACTACATCATGAAAATCAGTATGGGATCAATTCACTAAAAGGGTCATGTCTGAGATGACCACATGTGTTTTCAAAGTTTAAAAGGGTCACGTCTGAGGTGACAAAGTGTTTAAAAGAGTCACGTCTGAGGTGACTAAATTGTTAAAAAGGATCACGTCTGAGGTGATCAAAAGGTTTTCAAGTTAAAATGATCATGTCTGAGATGATCAAAAGCTCATAATGTTAATTTCAAAAGTTAAAAGGGTCATAAAAGTATAATGTTCAAAATGGCAGAAAATTTAATAAGTATGACCCATTCGCACGATTGGACCATGAGTATGGACCAACCATGCGAATGGTTCCCATTCGCACGACTGGACATGAGATTGAGCCATTCACCCGAATGGCTTATCAGAATGACCCATTCAACCGAATGGAAGGAGGCGAATGAGTCGTCGACCGACTGAGACTCAGTCGGTTAACTGAAGGTGCGAATGAAAGGGCACGAATGAGTCAGTCGACCGACTGAACCTCAGTCGGACAACTGAATGCGACTGACTGGGCCAATCGCACGATTGAGCCTCAGTCGCCCGAATGAACTGAGCGAATGAGGCCAGTCGGCCGATTGAACTCAGCTTCAGTATTTAAGGGGCCACAGTCGATCGCATTTTACTCATCACCCTCAATCGCTCCTAAATCGCACTTCTTCCCGTTACTCTGCCAAAATTTCTATAGACCGTGTTTTCACATTGTTGTTGATCTTCTGACATTCGTCGACTTATATACAGGTAGATGGCAATGAAATCTCACCGAAAACAGAAGAAAGGGAACCCTAATTTAGTGATATTCGAATGAAAACAAGAAACGGACTGAACATGACCTAATAACCAACCTAAACTAAGCAAAATGTTAAAATTAAGTTTAATAGGTTATTAATGATTAGATGGCGAGTCTATTGAACCGGTAACCCATGTTAAATCACTTGTTTTGATAAAGATTCAAACCACAGGCGACTGAACAGTGGGACAGGCGACTGGTCGTCCGGATGAACTCCAATCGCAGGATTGAATCTTGCGATTGGGTCAATCGACCAAATGAACCATGCGAATGAGCTCAGTCGGCCGACTGAACCAATCGCAGACTCAGTCAGCAGATTGAACTCAGTCGCATGTCTCATTCACTCGAATGAGCTTAGTCGCATGAAAGGACAACCGACTGACTTCAGTCGCATGATTCATTCGCACGAATGAATCAGAATGAATTTAAACATTACACTTAGAACTGAATTTTGATGTATTATGTACTAATGGTTCTGTGTCTTGTGTTTCAGGAAAATGGCTGATAGATGGTCCTTTAATCCAAAGCACAACATCTGTGCTCATTTGGATCATACTACTCGGAATGGGGCCGAGTTCACAGAGATTATAGCTTTCCTTAGACGTTCCCGGATACATAAGGCTATATCTACACCGTGCACGCCTTACAGGTCATTACACCAGGCATTCTGGGAGAATGCCTCCATTGATCGATCTCGTGAGCCCTACAGTATACGGAGCTCTATTCTTGGTCATGCTATTGAGGTTACAGCTGCTGATATCCAGAGAGTTCTTGAGTTTGGGGACGATACTGATCACCCCACCAGATTACATCCACTTACTGTCCGAGGATGCTTTCTCAGGATCAAGTACGCTGGGGACATAAACTCAGGTGTGCTCAACAAGAGCAACCTGTGCCCCCAGTATAAGTACTTGGCGCATGTGATCCTGAAGTGTATTGCTTCGAGGAGGGGTGGGTTCGATGACCTATCAGACCAGATTCAGAATGCCTACGTGGCACTGGTGCTGAACCACCCTTTCAGCTTTTCTAGTATGATCTTTTCTTATCTGGTGGAGAACTTGGAGGCTAAGGGGAAGGAGGGGTTTTGTATGTACCCTAGGTTTCTGCAGCTGATCTTCAACGAGAAGCTGCTGTTACTTCCCAAGGAGAGCCATGATGCTGTGGCACTTGAGATTATGGATGACACGACATTGGGTCGTATGAGGGTGTATAGGGGCAAGCAGGTGAAGCCCCAGGTTAAGAGGTTGATCGGCCATTTGGCCAACGAGAGATATGTGGCGCCAGGGAGACGCAAATGGCGTCATGATGATAGTGATTCTGATGACGAGAGGCTATTGCTCCCAGAGCATGATTCTGATGATGACGACAGTGGGGACGCTGGGGATGATATGCCTACTCCACCGACAGGCACAGCTACCGATGTTATACCTCTAGTGTCTGCCCCAGCTGGAGACATAGCCGAGTCTGCTGGTTTCCATCAGGACTTTGTTCCTGGTGAGGAGGAAGAGGAGTCGGATGAGGAGCCCTTGACAAGAACTGTTGGGAGTAAGGTTGTTCCCACAGAATATGGGCTAAGGGCGGTTGGTGAACGCCCAAGAGACTCAGGAGAGACAGCTACTGATCCGAGTTATGCACCGGAGTCAGCTAGCAGGGTTGTAGGGGGAGCATCCACCTCGACGGGAAGGAGGAGGAAAAGGATGGCTCAGCCCCACGGGCAAAAGAAGAAGAAGAGACGTTTGACCTTCGTTACCACCACAGCCACTACCGCTACCACCATCACTACCACTTCCACAGCCACACCATCCACCACCACAACCACCACATTTACTACTACTACCTCCACACCTCCCACCACTGTACAGATACCTTCTACCTCCATATCTTTCACTCCCACATCACCTCCACCATTTCACAGACCCATCTTCACTACAGCCACCACCACCACCACTACCCACCAAGCTGGACCCTCAGCCCATCCCTCTCATACTTATGGATCACCTCTACCTCCAATTGGGGTAGAGGAACAACTTTTGCGCTCAACAGGATGGTGATGCGCTTATCAGCTGCTGACAAAGAGAAGTCGGCTCAGATCCGCCAGCTTGCTGACCTGACTGCTGCACAGTCTCACTAGATTGCAGAGCAGGCTCGAGTGATAGAGGAGCAGGCCCAACAGATGGCTGCTCAGAGCCATGAGATAGCCCAACTCCAGGAGCAAAGTGTCACATCCACCAAGAAGATAGAGGAGTTGGAGGAGGCAAAGAAGACGATCATGTTAAAGCTAAAGGGATCTAAAGAGGAGCCCCTGAAGATCAAAGAGGGAGACGGAGATGATGGTGATGATGATGATGAAGATGATGATGAGGATGATGAGGATGAGACAGAGGAGGATGAGGAGACTGAAGAAGAAAGGACAGAGGAGAAGGATGATGATGATGATGCAGCAGGAGGAGATGCAACTGCATTGGCCTCTGCTCCAGGTCAAGAGAGAAGATCCAAGAACAGACAAGACCAACCAGCTTCTTCCTCTACACCACCAAGTGATGAGCCGATGATCCAGGACAAAAGTAAATATTAGATGTTTATGTATTTAAATTACTTTTGTATTTGAATCATGTATTTAAACCTATGTATTCAATGTTTAAATTAAGTTTAATGTATTTCTGTTTTGATTAATTACTAATGGTTGATATGTTGAATGTGTAAATCAAAAAGATCCAAATTACCAAAGGGATGAGTTTGATGTTGCTCCCCTTCAGCAGGTCAAGACTCAACTAACAATGATTCTTGATCTGCAAGGGATCGTAAGGAGGTCAGTGAGTTATACCCCTGAAGAAGGGGAAATAATTCACGACCTATCAAACGAGCAACTCGTAGAGATCTTCAAGCTCAATCCAGATGAGAGAGTGAAGGATGCTCCGACATGCGACTCGACCAGTGATGAAGAGCTCAACGATGTTGATGAAATCGATATTGAAGATGTCACTGCCGAGCACTACCCTCAGTATGCTGACAATGAGGGAAATGTGGTCCCCAATTTGGGTGAATCCCTCGTCAGTGATACCTTTGAGGTGTTAGACAAGATGGAGCAAGAGTCAGAGAAAGTAGAGGAAACGGCCCAAGCCTCAAATGATGATGTCGATATCCGAAAGGCTGAGTGGGCTGCGTGTTTTGAAGAAGTTAGAGCCCAACGCACTGCACCTAAACAGGATGCCTACACCAAACTCTACAGAGTCAAGAAACATCATAAAGTGTCTGGCAGGATCATAGCCTGGGCATATTTTGAGGATCTTAACGTATATGCAGTTAAGAGGGAAAAGGGCATAGAGTACTTCAGATTCCCACATGATCTGAAGACTCTACCAGGTTTTGAGCTCAACCAGCTGGCCAAACTAAAGCTTTTGTATGCTGACCCGAGGAAGATGTCAGGCTGGTTTGAGGCTGCCCTAAAGAAGGAGTACCACACCAGGTGGGTTAACTTCAGACCCCACCACTTCTGAGGTTGATGCCATTACTGGCAAGCCAAAGATAGTGTTGAAGTGGAGTCCTCCGCACACAATGTCAAGAATCCCTCTAAGGGAAATGCCACAGGACTTCACTCCACACTTTAAGTGGTGGTACTACGATTGGAGAACAGCAGAAGCGGTCATAGTCCTAAACAAAGAGGGCCAAATGGATACTATCAGGGCCAAATGGATACTATCAGGGCATACAAGTGGCCACTGTTCTATGATACGCAGGATATTGTACAAGCCCTCCAGTTCCAGAACGTCATACGATTCTGCTTCGCGTTTGAGATTCACGCGGGAGTCACAAAAGAGGACAAGTACAAGAAATATGAGGAGGTGATGCAGAAAACAAGACATTAGAGAGATCTAGGTCCAAGGGGGAGTTTGTTGATACATGTATGTCCCTAGATCAGGATATGAAATGTAATAGATCTTGTTTATCTGATTCTGATGTAATTTGAAATGATTAATGAAATGATATTGATTGTTTGTGATTTGTAATGTCTAATATTTCATTAATGAGTCGATATTGAATTGGTTAATTAGGATTGTGATTGTTTGAATGGTTACACATAAGGTTATATTAATTAATACATTCAAACTTAACATAATGATGTTCTCATGCGAATGGCCCATGCGAATGGACCACACGCATGAATAACTTCGTACGATTGACTCAGTCGCACGACTGAACCAGGAGACTGGATCAGTCGTATGATTGACACATAAGATTGGCTCAGTTGCACGACTGAACACTCAGTCGTGCGGATGAATCAACCGCATGGTTCAATCGCACGACTGAACCATACTTATGGTTCAGTCGCCAGAATGAACAATACTAACCTATAAATACAACCCAATTCGTGAAAAAACGTAAGCATTCATTCTATTTCGACTCTAGACGTACCCTAGCCGTCCAGAAGCCTCCCAATTCGTTCTCCAAGTTCACAGAACACATTAGATCGATTCCCAATCGATTTCTAACGTTAGATTCAATTCTTTATTGATTCTTCGTGTGTTCTCACTGATTGGATCGCCAATCAAATAGGATTCCGCACTATTTGATCTGGATTACACGCTAATCACTAGGTATTTCGTTCAAATACCAGGTCCTAACAGTGTATGATGTAAAGCAATTGACAATTATATGAACAAGTAATCAAGAGATGCAATTATCAGAAAAATTCATTGAAGTTTTATTGATATTAGCAAAGGATTACAAAGTACATAGAGAGAGTTCTCAAAAGTCTATTCTATGTGTGTACCTGCACAAAATACATATGATCCTATTTATACTAATAAAGAAACAATAAGAAATATATATTCACAAAATAAGTCCCTATACTATGACAAAAACTAAACTAAAGACTAAAATGATAATCTTTAAGAGCTTCAACAAATTGTAAAAAATTAAACATCATGAAAAGTTTCACAAAGATGCAGATTTTATTTGGAATTTACTCCTATGTGAATCTTAGGTCCTGTTTGTTTTTCTGTAGGAAAACGTCTGCAGTCTGCAGATCATATCTGCAGACATCTACAACAGAAGAGGTGGACCAAATGTATGCAGTCTGTAAGAAAAAAACTATTTGATTTTAATATCTGCAGAGTGTTATAACACTTGGGGGAGGGGGTCGAGGGGGAGGGGGAGGCGGGCCGAAGGTGGGGGGATGGGGGAGGCGGCCGCATGTGGGGGGAGGGGGAGGTGGCCGGCGGGTGCAAGTGGGTGAGTGGAAAGGCGGGCGCAGTTGGGGGGAGGCGAGCGCAGGTGTGGGGAGGGGGACATCGGTGGTCTAGCCGGTGGGGTGAGGTAGGGCGGCGGTTGTCCGGCAGGTGGGGGAGGTGGGGCGGCCGGTGGGGGGAAGTGGGGCGGCTGGATGGGGGGAGGTGGGGGAAGGTGGGAATGTATTCAAAAGTTGCGAAGACGTTAGAAGACCTCAGAAGTGGTAGGTACATTTCTTCTCTACGCAGACGTCTGGAATATATTATTTTAACGAAACGTCTGCCAAAAATCAAAGAGTTTGCGCTCTCAAAACCTCTTCCCGCGTTTGCGTGCGCGCAGATAAAGTGGTGAGGAAGAGCTTTTTCCAAAAACCAAACACCACCTTAGTCTGCATATTTTTGTTGATGTGAAAATGGCCAAACAATACCATTGATAAACCAAATTAACACAAATGAATTTTACATCTACATCTTACCTAAAAAACTAAAAAATAGGAAAATACGACTAATACAAGTTTGAATATCAATAAACCTATGTATCATCACCTTTTAGAAAAACTAGAAACAGTAGCATGCATTCAGCGTCAAAAATCAAAACCAAAAATACTAACGCACTTAAAGCTTTAAAGATTAGCATATGGGTTGGACTTAGTTAATGAGTACTCTCCGTCATGTTTCTAAAATACTTAGTTAGAAGCGAGTAACCCAAACTGGCCATGAAGGTCAAAGAATCACAATTTTTTATATTGCTTAATGATGTTTTTGCACGTGCTCATGCTTGAGAAATCCGGCAAGATCACTTGGACTTGTGAGCAGTGACAAAGTGGGAAAGAAGAAGAGAGAAAAATAATAAGTTGTACTGTGAACATAAATGCATTAGGTTGTGATGGAGGAGGTAGTTGGGGAATTAAATGGAGATATAAGATAATCATGGTCAATTTTGATTTGAATAGTGGTTAGAATCTAGAAATCAGAATACATTATCCTATAAATGAAAAAAGTAACGTGATGAACAGTGAATCAGGGGTAAATTCAGAATTTCAAGTTTAATGTTTAGAGATAAACGCAACGTTCGAGGTTAGAGAGAGAGAAGTGGGAGCTTATGGCAACCGGTGGCGGAGCTTGGAGAGAAGGTCGGTGGCGGTGGTGCCCACCGTCGGCTACCCTCCACGATCGGACATCTCTCCCTAGCCATTGTCGCTTATCAACCTTCACAACCACCGCTAGTTTTCTTCTCCGGCCTGGCACCGAAACCGCCAGCCACCGCCACCTGTCGACCTTCTGGTTTGAAAATTAGGTCGAGTTGGATTTTGAAACTGTTTTCGAGAAGTTCAAGAGAGGTTGGTGAACTTTACGTTTGGCAAGAACGAAAGGAGTTAAGGTGAAGAAAGGTAGTAGCATGAGATGGTTAGTGGTAACAATTGACAGTGGTTAACAATGGAGGCGATGACTGACAATGGCTCCGAACAACCATTGTTGTACCGCCGGAGTAATATGCAAGCAAATGATTTCAATTTTCAGACGGGTCATACACCGTTTGTGGCCGACCATCATGTTCTCTTGACATTCACCATTGCCTTTGTTTTCTAGCCTTAGAACCTTCGTCACCGCCAGTAAAGCCATCGATAAAAACCCTAGCATCCATTAAACATGCACTTTAGCCATCGTCGGTAAGAGACTTGGAGATGATGGTGACTAGAATCGAGGCAACCATCATTGCCGCTTAAGAGTGTGGTTTTGTCGTGGACTTTGTCCGGTACTCTGGTAGCCCTTAGACTACTCACATTCATAACCCAACCCACCAACCAAACAATAAGAAATTAATTTCTCTCTCTTTTACTTATCCAACCCAACTAAATTTATTTTTTCAAATCCATTAGTAATCCAACCCAACCCAGATCAGTAAATTATTATTATCAATTAAAATTATCAGAAGTATTAATATAAATTAAAATATGTATATTTATACAATAATAACAAAAAAAATATATCATCTACTTAAAGATATACACATAATTTAAACAATTAAAAATAGAATACATCATTTATTTAAAAGCATATTTGAATTCACAAAAGTATTACAATTCAAAATATGTAGTTAAGTTTGCCTGTTGATTTAATGAATTAACATTTAATATTACAGTTTAGTAAAACCAGATACGTGTCTTAATATTGTATAAACAAGAATTGACCGACCAATGGTTGGTCTACCGAACCGGTCGTGAACTTTAATTGATTATTTATTTATTTTTTAACTTTTCCCCCAACCGACCTTTTCTTATGGTCGCTAATGGGGATATCTATGATGGTGATTGGAATTGATAGGACAAGAGACCGAAGGTGATGTTGGTACGATCTATTTCAGATGAAAATGAAGATAGTGGGATGAGATTATGGGAGTTGGCAAAGTAATTGAGTGCATATGAAAAATTGTATAGTGGTGTTATCATCAGACTATTTACTCTTGAGTTTCTAATTATTTAAAATTTTGAGATAATAAAATGAAATGAAAAACTCATTAAGTAATAAATAGTTGTATTTGCAATGACTATTAGGTATTTTTAGAGTTTTTTCACATTTTTAGGTTTATTTTGTTGGAAGTCTCATAATTATATAGTTTATTTATATTAAATGATGCAAATTTGAATTACTATACGGCTCGATATATTTTCAGTTTGAAAACGAGTCGTGTCAATTATTCAACAGTTTGTCACACTGAGTGCGCACCCGCCGCAATGCGCGGCAGGTTAAAAACTAGTTTGGTAAAAAAACAAAATCATAGATATAGAGAAACACAATGACGATCAAAAGACACAATGATATATTATGTTATTTGGTCATTGTTTTTAATGTAATAGATTAATTAGTTATTACTCTATAATTGTGTTTTGCATATTAGAGATACATAACAATATTATTCCATCATTATATATTTTAAATTTGATTATTTTAAAAAAACACAATAGTATTAAAAAACACAATACTATTAAGGAAAACACAATAAATAACAAAAAGACACAATAAACTATACTAAAGATACAATGACGAAATATAAGCTTAGTAACGTAATTTTTTAATCTTTTTATATAACAATAATGTACTTATTTTAAAAATAAAAAAACGCTCGTTTTTTTGTAAAATAAAAAAATAATGTCGTACATAAAAGTTATCAATGTTTAACAAAATGAAGGAACTTGCAAAAAGTCAATAAAAATGGTTATTCTTAAAGTACCATCTAACAATTTTTTTACTATAATTTTGATCTCAACCATTAATTAATGAGATAGATGGTTGAGATTACTTCTCAAACTTTTTAGTTTTGGAAAACTTTATATTTAAACCCTTTCCAACTAACTAACCCAAAATTTAAATAAGCCAATCCCCAATCCCCCACATAACTTAAACAATATCAAAATACACGCACAACTTTAACAAGCTCAAAATACCCACACAACTTAAAAAAATAACTTGCGATAATAAGAGTTTTAGCCCATAAGGCTTACAAAATACACACCCAAACTAAAGAACATGATAGAACTCATAGCATATCTAAATCTAGAGAAATTCAAACCAATTTTGAGTGGAAATGGGGTGGATGCTTGTAAGGTTCTATATAAGGCTGATGCACCTAAAACATCCAAAGTCTATCCTGCATACATGCACTGAAGTTCTGAGTAGAATGCATTGGAAGTTTTACACATTGCCTTAGAAAATATTGTAAGTGTAAAATCTTCTGAAGCCAAAACCAATATCTTCCGAAGCCAAATATGAAGTCTTCCGTATCTTCAAAGACAAAGTCTTCCGAAGCCCACACATGAAGACAGATTTCTTCCGAAGACTTTTGAGTACATGCTTTATCTAATGTACCTTTTCCATAAAGCTGGATCACCTTTCCGCTACAACCCTGATAAGTCACCAACTTACATAAGTTGGTGAAAAGGTCCATGTATTTGGTAACTGTACATTTAGGTCTTGAGTCTTTTACTTTCTACTTTATGTACTTTTATCCTTTTTGTAATGTATTAAGATGTGAGCTATGGTATGTCATAGTCACTAGTCAAAAAGCAATCAGACTTTTGACTCTACATTGATTTTGTTGTTGTCTAGATCATGTATCCAGCTGGCCTTCAAAGTATGGTCACTTTCTCTTGTTGTTATAACTCCTTTCTACCATCGTCTGCTTTATAAACACACCCTAACTCAAAGCTTTATTAGTCAACTCATGAGTTATCCTAACAACTTCTTGGATTTTAACTAGCTTGGATGAGGTTACCATGCTTTGGATTTAAGGTGCAAGGCCCTAAATTAAACTTTACACCTGCTTGAATTATGGGTTAACCATACAGGGGCATAAGCAAGCAAGATCATAAAATCGAGTTATGTACCTTGTACATCTACTCCTTTCATGGCGTGATTCCAAAATTCTATTTCAAGCTTTTGTAGTATATACTAAAGACAATACTCATTAGTCAACATTTGTTTTAACTCATCCCTTGTGATTTGATAAGCAACATCAATCCCTAGGGTCTGGGCATAAGTATTCCACTAGGTGAGTGCTTGACCCCCAAAAGTACATGTGACAAATTTTGGCTTTTTCTCTTCGACATAGTTACTGATTCGCAAAATGTAAGGCCTCGTTCCCGGGACGCTTACAGCTGGTCAATCATCGCACATAAAACATATACTTTCATCATCTTACACAAAAACATTGCAGCGGAAACATTTAACAAAACATTCCTTTTCATAATAATAGCTTTTGCAAAATAATACATCGTTAACCAGTTACAAAATACATTGTTGCATTACATCACAAAAGCCTTATATAAATGGATGCCATCCAAAAGAGCTGATTAGCCGCCCTGTGCCGTCCTCAGCAACCATTACCTGCCAACTGGAAACACATAAAAATCAGCGTTGCTAAGTGAGTTCTAGTTTTATAATAAAACATACTTTATCTTTCGATTAAAACGGTTCTTTACTTTCATGCGATCACACATCATACGTACACATAGATAATATCATTATTATCTTCATCATTCATTCATACTTTAACTTTTACATTCTTTCATCATTACATCTTTTCCTTTCCATCAAATCATAAACCTTACCCTTTTGTTCATGGCACAGGACCTAGGCCTATCATAGACCTTCTATAACGGTGCACCGCACCTCATGGTCATAGTACCTAAGGTAAATTTTAGATGTACCATTGCCATATGCAATACCTTTCTGTTCATGGTTCTAGACCTAGGCCTATCATAGACCTTCTATAACGGTGCACCGCACCTCATGGTCACAGTACCTAAGGTATGTAGCAATGGTTCTATACAAATGGTCAATCACAAAGAAAGACCCCGATGTGCATCCTCCCGGGGTAGCGAGCCCACACACCGTTGGGCTAACACCTTTTAATGGCGTGTTTCGACACACAAGGCTTGCAAGACTTTCTTTACTTTCATCATTTATTAATACATGCATTCATCATGTTCCTCTTTTCATCATCTTTCACTTTACGTTACATAATACTTTCAATTCATTCATTAACGTAACACGTAAATCCACAAGAAAGATAAACATTCATCATAATCAGGAACATCATCATACAGGGCAACATCATACGTACATAACATTCATCATGCATAAATATGCAACATCATCATCATCATGCCCAACATACCCTCTAAGGTCTCAACAGTCATCTTACATGAATTTACCAGAATTTCTATGTCAAAACTTACATCTGCACTTTCCCCCAAAAGTCAGTAATTAAACTACACATTTCCCCGGGTACAACAGCCCTACTTGGGCGTATGGACACCCTTCAGTCGCATGGCCTCCAGGCGACTGAACATCATGCGAATGGACCAATGCGGATGAACACCTATGCGGATGAACACCCAGTCGTGCGAATGAATCTCATGCGGATGAACACCCAAACGAATGAACACCCATGCAAATGACCTCATGCGGATGAAACTAATGCGAATGAGCACTTATGTGACTGGGCCCTCAGTCGCATGACTCCCCATGCGACTGGCCCCCTACCGTACGAATGAATCCTCAATCGTGCGAATGAACCTCAATCGCACCTCAATCGTCCGTATGGCCTCCATTCGGTCGCATAGCCCTAGCTGATGCAGAATGGAGTTCATCCCGAACCCAATCTGTCATTTTCGACCTCCAAGCTCATCCAAACCCATTCTAAGCTAAATCAACCATCCTAAACCTTAGGAATGCATACCGCAACACTATTCAAGCGCGCACAAACCCGGAAACAAACTCCACACGCATCACACGCAAACACATACAAATGGGTCAAACACACACACATACAAAAACGGGTTTTCTATGTGTTCTAGCCCCAAAATCATTTGAAAACATGTAAATGAGGGCTCCTAGAACTCACACAAATGACCACAATGAGAAGAGCTTCAAATCCACACGCTACACTTCGATTTTGCACGCTTGGATCTACCCGAACCAACCTTTTTCTCTCTTTTCTCCCTTGCAGGATCGGATTTGTCACTTAAACACTTGTGTTTCTCTCAAACTCACTTATAGTAACACACAAATCAGATGAAGCAATGTCTTTTGCAAGAGTTGATAATAATATAATAAGTAATCAAAGGAACAAGCAGAGATATATTTTCAAGGTACTTGTATATATTACTTCTCAACTCAAGATTACAAGACACTTACAAGCATGAAACAAGAGTTACAGTGAGAAACTATATATACTAGATCCTACAGCCGGTTATACTTGATACCAGCTGGAAACCTAGGACTAAAGCATATACTAAAATGCTAAAGTTAAGGTATCTTAGATAAAGTATCATCTAAGATATGGTAGTCATGACATGTCCATGACTTACCTTTTGTCACCAACTAAAGATGGCAACTGTACTTAACATAAAAAGGTAAACAGTGGATTAAAGTATGGTCAACTACATGGCTTTTGAGAAAACGCCATGCAGTATCTCAGAGATTTGCAGCGGAGTGTCAGAGAGGCCATACTTATGTCCACTGGATAATAGAAGTGTCTTCCGAAGGTTAACTGGCTTCAGAAGGACTTGTTCTTTCGAAGCCACTTATACTTCGGAAGATGCTTCTATGCTTCCGAGGCTTTGAGGACTTCTTGTACTTCGGAAGTTGACTTCAGATCTTTATCTCTAAGTCTTGATCTTCGGAAGTAGGTTCTTTGTCTTCGGAAGTTGGAGTTTTCCTTCGGAAGTGTGTTTTACACTTAGTCTTCGGAAGAGCTCCTTCTTCCTTCGGAAGTTCCATACTTAGCTTCGGAAGTCCTTCGTATGTTGTACTCAAAATCTTCTAAGTGACTTGGTTTTGGTTGCAACAGCCTTCCTAGATCCAACAAACACCCCGTAGGCTGATGCTACCAAAACTTCACTTATTTCTGCTTCTCAAAGCTTTCAGCACCAGGGATAAAAGGTATTTGTCTGTCTCTTTGTTCTTCCCTGAAGTAGTGCTGAGAAGCTTGTACAAGTCATTCGTGGATAGGAGATCCAGTCTATCGCTTTGAATGACATGTACCCTCTGTTGTGTCCTCCTGAAGAGAGTTAGTTGACGGGATTTATAGTCATACTCCCATCTAACTATGGTCTCAAGTTCAGGACCTTCAACCATTTGAAGAAAGGCTTTGCCTTTGGTTGCTGATCCTTTCCTTTCCTCCTCCTCTCTCAGTTTCAACTCCTCCTCAACCTTGCTTCTAGCAGTAAGCTCGGCCATATGAAGGCTGCCTAGATGATTTCTGATGTGGGCAGCTACATCGGAGTTTGAAGGGTTGGAGAATGGTTTCTCTGCTAACTCAGCAATGTCAAACCTGCTTAAGTGTAGCAGAGATGAGGCATTCAGCCTGTTAAGCTCTTCATTCTCTCTCTCAACAACAAAGTTGTGAGAAGAGTCTTCGAACCTCCACTGGATGATCTTTTTTCTGGGTGCAAGAGGTTGTCTTGGTACCCTATCTCCTTTCTTTGTATCCAGTAGAGTCACCAGCTTTCTCCTCAGCTTCTTTTCTTCCTCATTTAATGTATCTGAATTGAGGCCAAGGAGTTTTGCAGCTTGGTCCAAAGTTCCTCTGGGCAGATCAAGAAATTGATCTCTTGTGAGGGAACTTGAGGATCCATCAACATAAGTCAAGTTGACTGAATCCTCCTCACAGGAGATGTCGCTCAAAGTAGTGCAGTTGATGAGCTTAGTCTTGACTGCCTTGAATTCCTCCATGGAGATGTTTAGAAGGCTGAGGGGATAGTTTGATTGGTTGTTGGGTAGGTTGAGGTGTTTGGGTTCTAGCTAAGGTTTTGGGTTGGAGGATGGGTAGTTTAGGTGGTTGAGGTGAAGAGGTTGGTAGGTGTGATGGTGTAAGTTCAGGGGTGAATGGTTCAGAAGTGGGTTCGGTTTTGATTGGGAAGGGAAAGGGTATAGGTTCAGGTTGAGGTTGGGTTTGGATTTTGGGTTGAGAGGTTGCTTTGAAGGTCATCCCCTGTCCCCTTCTATACATCTCCTTCCTTTTCCCCCCGAATGTCAGCCTTGATGTCACTGACATGTCGCTGGAGAGTCTTTTCAGACATGGGACCCACCTGCCTGCCAGAGAAGCCATGAGCTTTGAGATAACTCTTCATCCAAGCTTTCTCACCTATCTTCTTGGCAGCAGTCAGTCCAGCTTCTTCTTCTTTCTTCTTCTTTTCCACAAGCTTCTCCCTTGCAGCTCTCTTTCTCTCCTTCTCCATTTGATCTTGCTCTTTGTTGAAGAGCCATAAGATCGTATCACTGTTATGTGGAGACAACTCCTCTTGAGAGAATCCTCTGGAGAGTAGGAAGGTTATCCTTTCTCTCCTGAGCTACAGATCAGCTTCTCTTTCCTTTCTCTCCCTTTCCTCTTCTAAGGCCAACCTTGCAGCCTCTTCTTTTTGCTGTTTTAGCAGCAAGGTTGCCTTTTCCAGCTCTATCAACTCCTCTAATGGTAGCAGGAGTACATCTTCAGTTGCAGCCCCTAGACTAACAAGTCTGTCTATAACCTCTACCCTTCTTCGGTTGTTGACTGCCTCCTGGTTGGCTGCAGCTGCTTTGGTACTTGCAGCTAACAGTTTCCCAGTTGGTAGCCTACCTTTCCTTTTGAGCTTCTCCAACCTTTCTTCCTCCTGAAGCTCTTCCGAAGTCATCTTCCTCTTACCTTTGATGTCTTCGGAAGTACTAGACTTTGGGGGTTCTTGGATGGAAGATCCAGGTTGGGTAGTAGAGGTGGGAGCTGGAGTCAATGCAGATGTCAGAGCCAATGGTTGGCTGAGAAAATCCTCCCTATTAACCTCAGATGTAAGTTCTAGAATTGCATCTGTGACTATTAGATCATCGGATAGAGAAAATAGTCCTTCCGCAGCAGCAATCTCAGCTTCGAAAGTTTGAGCTTGTTCTTCCGAGGCTTTGAATTGTGCTTCGGAAGTCTGTGAAAATACACTTTCTGTCCCAACTGTTTCGGTTGCTGGGCCATCAGTCCTTGTTTCCCCTTCGAAGTTAATCTCAGGTTCCACTTGGACCTTAGGTTGACCAACTTCCTCAACAGTGGTAGAAGGTGCATTCAACCTCTGATGCTCTTGAGCTCCGAAGTAAATCACAGACATATCAGGGCTAGGCTGTTCTATGAGGGATTCCAAAAGGAACTTGTTGAAGAACCTATTGAGATCCTGGAGCATCCTTTGATCCACTTGAAAGACAACTGGAGGAGGCTCAGGAAGATAGCAGCTTGTTGCATTGAATACTTTGAGCTCAAAGAAGTAAGAGCTTGACTTTGGGTTTCCTGTCTTTGTCTTTGTCTCTCAACTCTCTCTCCCCTTTTTGGTAGCATCATCCTGAGAGCTTGATGAGCTAGAGGAAGAGGTCAAGGAGACTTGAACTGGTACATGCCTAACAGATCTCTCAATCTGTGTCTCAGCTAGTTTGGCCTTGAGAGTTTCAATCTCAAGTTGCTGAGTGGCAGACCTATCCTCTAAAGTCTTACCTTTGATTCAAGGTTTGAGACTTTAGAAAGTAGGTCTTGAATGGTGAGTTGCATACTTCCCTCATCTTCTTTTGAAGAATACGGGGAGATGAGGTAACATACCTGGTATGTTCATCCTCACCACCAGATGTGGTTTCTTGGCACCCTGGTTTCCCTTGCACAATGATGTCTCTTTCAGAGTCATCAAAGGCATGGTTGCCGTAGATTCAGTCTCAGTTTCGTTACCACTGTCCTGAGGATCCATTGAGGCTCCTTCAGTAGTGGCAGCTGAATCTACATGAGTCCCCTCCACATCAGTGGGACTCACCTCAGTAAGGCTTTGCTGGTGGGGCTAGAGATAAGGGGTCTCTCTAGGCTCTGTTGATCCTTGAGAGGGTGTTGTGGATCAACTTCATTGCCTTTAAGAGACATAATCTCTTCACCAGCTCCGGTCAAAAGGTCAGTAAAAGATAAGGAGTGAAAACCTAATGACCCGGACTTTGATCAATGTCAAAAGGCATTGAGCTGTCCTTTGTGGCTGCTCAGGGGAGTATAGAGACTCTCCTGAGGGCTATCAGCTTTGGTTTCGGGCTCATGGGTCTGAGACTGAGGAGACTCAAGACCCATATTGAGGTCAATTGTGAAGGATGGGTGGACCTCTGGCTGAGTGGGAGCCCTTTGTTCCACTCTAGCCTTTTTGGATTGAAGAGGAGGGGCTTGTTCAATCAGAGTAGATTGAACAAGGGTTCGTTTGGGACGTCTCTGGTATGTAACAGTAATGGGTGGAGAAGATAGATTTGGGATGGTGAGGGTAGTTGCTGGTGTGGGTTCATCACCTGTGGGGTGAACAGGGATGTCACCAGGTGCCATTGGCTCAATCATACCTGGAAGTAGTGCGGTATCTCTTCCAGTGTAGTTGGTAGACACTCTCTTCAAGATCTTGAAGATGGTCGGCCTCATTTGGGGAGCAGTTAGCAGCTGCACAGACAAGCTTGCCCTGATCTAGCTCACAGTTGATAATGTGCTGGAGAAACCTGGGATACGTAGAATGTGTCCCTTTGAAGATTTCCCATAAGGTTAGTCAGCACAAACCTTGAATAGTTGAAGCGGAGGATTTGTACCAACCCATGAACTAAGCACCCAAGTTCAGACGGGATTTGATCCCATCCCCCAGATTTATTAGATAGACAGTGAAGAACCACATGCAGCAGGAACTTCCACTTGTAGAAGAAGTTGAATTTGTAGATCGTTGACCTGCTAACATCTCCACCGTATCCCATTTGGAGATAAGAACTGTCTAAATCTATTTTGGGGAAATCCGTTGGAGCGCCCTCATCATGGAGCTCGAGATGCTCCCTGATGGTCTGTTCAGAGATGACCAACTCTTGGCCACAAATGCTTGACCTTATAACACGAACCCCGTTTTAGGGTTTCAAATCCGACCATTTGCCCAAAATTCGGACATTTGGTTTGAATAGATGTAGTGTTTACAGTCAAAGCAGTGTAGTATGAGGATTGGGTCGGAAGAAATGATATCTGAGAAGTCAGCATCCCTTGAAGAATCAAGGAGTGCGACCTGGTTATACTGAGAGTTTAGGGCCATTGAAGAAGATGACAGAAGAGTAGTTCGGAGTAAGGTAAATTGGAGAAGAAGAAAGCTTTTAGGGCAGTAATTTGGGTAAAAAGAGTGTAAGTGATTAACCGGAAGTATTTAAATGGGTGAAATGGCGATTTAAAGGGTGGTTTGGATAAGATGATGTGAGGGTTCAGTGGATGATGTGACATGGGCGGTAAGGTTAGACCATTTAAATAATCCGACATCATTAACAAAATCTTTACTTTTTACATTGTGGGGCCCAAAAGATTTCCGTTACACAGTAAAATCTTTCTTCCGAGTATAAAACATTTCCGAAGGTAATGTTCTTCCGAAGGCAAATTTACTTCCGAAGGTAAATTGCTTACTTCCGAGAGTATATGTTGCTTTCAGGTGGAGTGTGTTAAATGCTTCGGAAGTAGATCTGAGATGAACTCAATCGCTTCTTCCGAGACTTAACACTCTTCTGAGAAGAAAATCATCCTGGGAGAAATTTGCTTCGGAAGATATGCAAGATATCTTCCGAGGGTTAATTTCTCTTCGGAAGAATTCATACTTGGATAAAATTTAAGAAAAAATCTTTTGTAACAGGGCTTAGATTGTTTTGACATAAGACTTTACACATCAAAAGGTTTTTCAAATGAGATGAACTAATCAATGTTTATCATCCCAATAGCTGTAATGAGATATTTAAATCTCTGTTCATCAAATGCTTTGGTGAACAAATCAGCATATTGTTCATTTGAATCAACTTTGATTAGTTTGATAAGATTTTTCTCATGAATATCTCTAATGAAATGATACCTGACATCAATGTGCTTTGTCTTGGAGTGCTTCACTGGATTTTCAGTAATGGATATAGCACTGTTGTTGTCAATTTGGATAGGAGTGCTCATGAAGTTGAATCCATAGTCTATCATCTGGTTTTGAATCCACAGCAGCTGAGCACAGCAACTAGCAGCAGCAATGTATTCAGCTTCAGCAGTTGATGTAGAGACACAGGATTGCTTTTTGCATTGCCATGAGATGATCCTTCCACCAAGAAATTAACATCCACCTGATGTTGATTTCTTGTTGATGTTGCAGCCACCATAATCGCTGTCAGAGTAACCATAGAGATTAAAATCACTATTTCTTGGATACCAGAGACCTAGTTTAGGTGCTCCTTTGAGGTATCTGAGGATTCTCTTGGCAGCAATTAGGTGAGATACCTTTGGAGTAGCCTGATATCTTGCACAAATGCAAGTTGCATTCATGATATCAGGTCTACTTGCTGTGAGATACATCAGAGAACCAATGATTGATCTATACTGATGTTGATCAGTATCCTCCCCCTCAGAGTCAGGGCAGAGATCATGGTTTCTGGGTATAGGTGTCTTTGCTGCTTTACAATCCTTCATATCAAATCGCTCTAAGATATCATTGACATACTTAGATTGATTGATGAAGACCCTTCCTTCAATTGCTTTACATAAATTCCAAGGAAAAAATCCATTTTTCCCATGGAACTCATCTCGAACTTCTTCTTCATAATGCTCTCAATGTCTTTGCACATTTGGTCATTTGAGGAACCAAATATGATGTCATCAACATAGACTTGAACAAGCAAAATGTCTTTCCCAGACTTTCTTATGAAGAGAGTCTTATCAAGGGTACCTCTAGTGTAACCATTCTTCAGGGGAAATTGAGACAATGTCTCATACCACAGCCTAGGTGCTTGGTGCAGCCCATATAGAGCTTTATCCAACTTGCACACATAGTTTGGATGATGTGGGTCTTCAAATCCTGGAGGCTGGCAAACATAGACTTCCCTATCTATATCCCCATATAGAAAGGCACACTTGACATCAAGCTAGTAGACAGTGAAATTCTTGGCTGCAGCATAAGCAAGGAAGATCCTAACTGCCTCAAGTCTTGCAACAGGTGCAAAGACATTAGTATAATCGATTCCTTCCTCTTGAGTGTATCCTTGAACCACCAGTCTTGCCTTGTTCTTGATAATCAAGCCTCTATCATCTCTTTTGTTCCTGAATACCCATTTGGTGCCTATAGGTACTTGACCAGATGGTAGCGGACATAGGTTCCAAACCTTTTGTCTTTTGAATTGAAGCAGCTCCTCTTGCATTGATTCAACCCAGCTACTATCTTTCAAGGCATCTTCCACCTTCTTGGGTTCCATTTGGGATAAGAAGCATGAGTACAAGCAGACATTCCCATTATGAGTCTGTCCTCTTGTTCTCACACCCTCAGAGACTTCCCCTATGATGTTTTCAGCTGGATGAGTATTATGAATTCTGAGTCTTGGAATCACCTCCAGTTGCAAAGATAAGTCCAAGTTGGACATATTTTGCTCAGGAGCTTGAATACTTGGTCCAGCTGTTGTTTCAAGCTCATTCAATGAGGACAGATTGAATGAAAAAGAAACATCATCATTTCTTTGCTGTGAAGCATCATTAATAGTTGCCTGTTCCTTCAAGATGGTGCTTCCATCAGCTTGGTGTTGTGCAGGATCACCTGAAGATATTTGAAAATCAGCAGGTGAATCCCTTGTTGAAGTACCACTATCTCTTGAAATGGTTATGCTGTCAGATCTTTCAATAGTGGGAACTTGATTTGTTGCAGCTCTTGGAGAACTTGGAATAGGTCTGGGAAGCTCAAACAATTGATCTTCATCAGAATTACTTTGAACACCTGTTCCAGCTGAAACATTCTCACAAGATGGTTTAGAATAGTTTGGAAACAATTCTAAATCAAAGATATGATCAGGGCCATTCTGTTGGAGCATATATTGTCATATATAGTGTGTCCGTCGCTTGTCGAATAGTCTAGACTTAATGTAATAAACCTGATATGTTGTAAACACGTGAAACTGGGTCATTCGCAGGAGCATATGCGAATGAGACTCAGTCGTGCGACTGAGCCTTACTAATGGGCCAGTCGTGCGACTGAGAGATGCGATTGGGTCATTCGTAAGACTGAACCATAAGTATGGTCCAGTCGCACGATTGAACCATACGCATGGTCCAGTCGTACGATTGAACCATACGCATGGTCTAATCGCACGAATGGGCCCAGTCATATCTAATATGGGCCGAAGCCTATATATACCAGTTTCAATGTGTAGAGAGATAAAGGGTTTGGGGAGGGAGTCTGCCCGGGGCCTAGGGCTGCCGGATGAGAGGGGAGATCATGCTCGATCTCCCCTTGCCAAGAGTCTTGATTCTTATGTTGTAACGAGCTTGTAATAGTTAGGTTTTATCAATGAAACCATTATATTATAGTTCGTGTTATTGATTGTCTCTTGGTTGTTGTTTATCCTTCCATCAAGAACATGCTCGGATGTTTACCGATCCAGTGACTTCACACATTCCCCCTAACACAAGGAGTGTGCTCGTTAACTACAATGTTGGAAGATTCCTCAAATTGTAGGTTTTTAATATTATAAACCCTGTATGCTTTAGAATAGGAGGAATATCCAACAAAGATAGCATCATCTGACTTTTCAGCAAATTTTGCCAAATTGTCTTTTGTGTTAAGTATGGTACACCTGCTGCCAAAGGACCTTAGAAAGCCAATGAACGGTGGCCTCTTGTTCCATAACTCATAAGGGGTTTTTCCATGTGGCTTTACTACAAGAACTCTGTTCTGCACATAGCATGCAGTGCTGACTGCCTCTGCCCAGAATGTTAGAGGCAACTTTGAATCAGCTAACATAGTCCGAGCAGGCTCAATAAGTGTCCTATTTCTCCTCTCAGCAACACCATTTTGTTGAGGAGTTATAGGAGCACTATATTGTCTGGCAATCCCTTTTGAGTTACAAAATGAGTCAAGAACTAGGTTCTTAAACTCAGTCCCTTGATCACTTCTAATTATTTTAACCTTGTGATCAACTTGATTTTCTATTTTAAGAATAAAAGATTTTAAAATTTCAGCAGTTTCATCTTTAGTTCTTAAAAAGAATACCCATGTAAATCTAGTAAAATCATCAACAACTACAAGGCAATATGATTTCCTTCCAATGCTCATGATACTTGTGGGACCAAATAGATCCATGTGCAATAAGTGTAATGGAGTGGTGATAGAGTTGACAACTTTGGATTTATGAGAAGACCTGTGTTGTTTCCCTTTCAGGCAAGCAACACAGTTATCTTTGCAGAAAAATTCCTTTTTAGGCAAACCATGTACCAAGTTATTTTTAGCCAATTTATTCATTGTCTTAAAATTGACATGACACATTCGTTTATGCCATAGTGTTAACTCATCACCATCAGCTTTGGAAAGAAAGCATGATACTTCTCCCATTGGGGAAGCATTGTTCATATCAAGCTTGTACATATCCCCTTTCCTGGGAGATCTAAGAAGCACCAATTCCTGAGGAATTGTCATCCCGGGTTTGAGGATAATGCACTCATGTTCTGTGAAAAGCATTTGATGCTTTTGATCACAGAATTGAGAAACACTTAACAGATTGTGTTCAAGCTGTTTGAAAAAATTAACTTCGTCAACTTTTAACTTTCCGTTGGATATACTTCCTCTGCCAGAAATATATCCTCCGGCCTCACCTCCAAACTGGACAGGACCTCCATCATAATGTTGAAATTGTTGAAGGAGAGATCTGTTCCCTGTCATGTGCCTGGAGCATCCACTATCTACAATCCAAATGTTGTTATTCTTGTCATATGGATGTCCCTGCACATAAGGTGAGATAATTAGTTTTGATTGGAAACCCAAGCCTTATTGGTCTTGGGTTCTTCCAATGATAGTGACATAATTAAACCAAATTTTATGCATGGGGGTTCAATGAATGTCTTTGAAGAAGAGGTTTGGGCTACAGCATCTTCCTTGATCTTCCATTCTATCCCTTGGTTGATCATAGAAGATGAGCTTGTTGAAGCTTTTGTAGCTTGGCATTCTTCCGAAGCTTCTTTCTTTTCGGAAGAGACCTTCACCACCTTTTCTTCCGAAGCAGTCTTCTTCTGGGATGGTTTCAAGGGGACTCTTTTGGTTTTCTGAGTCTTTGCAGCTTTAACTTCCGAAGCCTTTTTCCTTTCGGAAGAAGAGTTTTCTTCCGAGAGAAGCCTTGCTTCGGAAACAAGCTTTCCCTTTTTCATCACTTGAACCATTTGATATGGTCCAAATGAGAAACCTTCCCTGACTCCTTCTCTTTTAACATTATTTGCATAATGTGTGCTAGCAGGATTGTAGTAACAATCTTTAGCCATGTGGTTTTGCAGACCACACATTATGCATGCAATGTTAATTTTCTGGGAATGAGAGGATTGCTGTTTCTTGTTCTTTTTCTCTTCATCAGCAACTTTTCCCTTTAATTTCTGATCCTTTGGTAGGATAGGAGTACTGGTACTGTACTCTTTTCCTGAATCAGAAGTTCCAACCACCTGGAATCCAGCTGAAATGAATACACCCTTTTGCTTTGGGTCTATCTTTAGCTTGGATTCAGCCTCTTTCTTGGAAGTTTTTCTGGCTGCCTTAGCCCTGCTTCTTCTGGCTTTGGTGGTCAGGGTTTGATCATCATTGGCTGGGGAGGGCACAATTACCTGTTCCTTCCCTGTGATGGTCATGGTCTCCATAGTTGCATCATTCTTTGACTCTTGAGAAGGTGGGTAAACAGATGGAACCTCTTGCTCTTCAGTACCACACCTTGGTTGTCTTACAGACTCGTAAGAGTGTGGTGGAGCAATTTCATTGGTTCCCAACCCACCTTTGTTTTGATAACAAAGTTTTGAGTGAGAGGATGATGCAAGAATGGCTTGGAAGTTTTGCTCGGAAATAGCATACTTCCTGGCTTGAGCCTCAGCAGTGACAAGCTAGGCTTGAGCCACAGTCAATTTGGATATTAAATCCTTGATTTGAGTCTTGTAGTTTGTATGTTCATGTTTTAAGAGGGACACAGTTTTCTCTAACTCCTCAATTTTTCTTTGATAGTCAGATTCAGCCCTTTTAAAGTCAGATTTTAAAACATTTAAAGACTCGATATCAAATTTAATTTCCATATTGTAGTCCTGATACAGTTTAACCTTAGCAATACAAGCAGGGGTACAGAGATGTTCATATACCTTGTTTTCATCTGTTCCTGCCATGAGTGCTTGAGCAGGAGTCACATCTTGAACCATGAAGCTCCAGTCAACTTCTTGAGCCATTGCAGCAGTTTCTGTTGACTTTCCGGTGGGCCTTGGTGTAGAAGGATGTGTGGAGGCCTGTGAGGTTCCCGGGTTGGACTTGGGAGCCTTGCATTCCCTTGCAAAATGACCAAGTTAGTTACAGTTGTAACATTTGGCCTTGCTTTTGTCAAACCCAAATTTGCTGGTGATTGGGTTCTGAGGGAATTGCCTTCCAGTTCTTTTAAAGAACTTCTTCGCTCTGTAGGTTAGAAGAGCCATTTGTTGGACTATGTCCACATACTCTATGTCATCCAGGCTAAAACACTCTAGATCATCAAAGCAGTATTGATAGTCATTTGAGTGCCCACTCCCTGAGACAAATGCACAGCCCTCCTGAAAGGAGCTTTGCTGAGCTTGTTGAGACCTTGGAGTCTCAAGAAATGTGATGTAAGGCCCAGAGGAACAAGATGGCTGCTGGGTGTAGGTCAGGTATTGTTGAGACTGGGAGATGCCTGAGCCTTCAGCAACCATTAAAGCGTTGCTAGCAGGAAGACTCAAGGGTCTGCTTGTCTGGTGACCCCTCTTGCTTTCCATTTCCAAACGGTATCCATCTAGGATCCCATAGAGTTCGATCATGGTGAGTGTATTCAGATTCTCTGTTCTCTTGATGGAGACACAGTAGAATGTCCACTCATTGGGTAGAGCACTCATAAACTTTCTAGTAAGGTCTCTGAGTTCATGAGTGATTCCCACAGATTGAAGGGAAGAGATGAGATCCATGTACCTGAAATATTGCTGGCTAAGAGTCTCTCCAGCAACATAGGTGAAGTTCTCAAACTGCTGCTTCAGTGAGTCCTTCTTTGAATCATTCGAGCTTGAGTACATTTGAGCAAGAGCATCAAAGAGTTCTTTGGCAGACTTACAATGCTCAAACCCCACCATGATAGAGTTTGGGATTGCAGTCATAAGAACAGTCATAGCATTGCTGTCTATGTCAAGCTTCTTCCTGTCTTCATCAAAATAATCTTCAACGGCTTTCTCAATCATGACACCGTTTCCACCAGCTACTTTTGGCTTATACGGGCCATTGACGATGGATTGCCACATCTTGCTATCCTGGTACCTGATGAAGCCTTCCATTCTTCTGCTCCAAGACCTAAAGTTTTCAGGGGCGATGATGGGAGCTTTGGTCATCGTTCCCATCTCAACTTCAGATTTGTTGAGGGCCATTTTGAGTGAGGTATAAGGAGGAGTGAAAAACTGGTTGATTAGGATGGTAAGATCTCACAATCAAGAGCCTAAAAAGATCTGATACCAATTGCAGGATCGGGTTTGTCACTTAAACACTTGTGTTTCTCTCAAACTCACTTATAATAACACTCAAATCAGATGAAGCAATGTCTTTTGCAAGAATTGATAATAATATAATAAGTAATCAAAGGAACAAGCAGAGATATATTTTCAAGGTACTTGTATATATTACTTCTCAACTCAAGATTACAAGACACTTACAAGCATGAAACAAGAGTTACAATGAGAAACTATATATACTAGATCCTACAGCCGGTTATACTTGATACCAGCTGGAAACCTAGGACTAAAGCATATACTACAATGCTAAAGTTAAGGTATCTTAGATAAAGTATTATCTAAGATATGGTAGTAATGACATGTCCATGACTTGCCTTTTGTCAACAACTAAAGATGGCAATTGTACTTAACATAAAAAGGTAAACAGTGGATTAAAGTATGGTCAACTACATGGCTTTTGAGAAAACGCCATGCAGTATCTCAGAGATTTGCAGCGGAGTGTCAGAGAGGCCATACTTATGTCCACTGGATAATAGAAGTGTCTTCCGAAGGTTAACTGGCTTCGGAAGGACTTGTTCTTCCGAAGCCACTTATACTTCGGAAGATGCTTCTATGCTTCCGAGGCTTTGAGGACTTCTTGTACTTCGGAAGTTGACTTCAGATCTTTATCTCTAAGTCTTGATCTTCGGAAGTAGGTTCTTTGTCTTCGGAAGTTGGAGTTTTCCATCGGAAGTGTGTTTTACACTTAGTCTTCGGAAGAGCTCCTTCTTCCTTCGGAAGTTCCATACTTAGCTTCGGAAGTCCTTCGTATGTTGTACTCAAAATCTTCTAAGTGACTTGGTTTTGGTTGCAACAGCCTTTCTAGATCCAACATCCCTTTCTTCTTCTACTCTCTTTTCTTGGCTGAAAATGTGGGTGTGGGGAGAGGGTAATGGCTGCCCTCTCCCTTCAAATATCACCACTTACCCAACTTTCTCTCGTTGGCGAGTTTGGTCCCCCGACTTTGGACTTTATTTCTTTTTCTTCATTCGTCGGCTTCAAAATAAATAACCGGGTGTTACACTAAATTGACTCCATCTTCTCAATCCAACAAACCAATCCGACAGCTCCTTCATTACCATGAAAGTTAAGAGATTTTCAACTCAACAAAGGTTTGTAAGAGCATCCCTTAGCATTTGTATTAGATCCTATGCTATAGGTTTAATCAGATTGGTAACAATTAAGCATTAACAATGATCCTTTTATCTGAAGTCTTTAGTTACACAAGATATTATGATACCTCCTACGCCACTTCCATTGCCTCCATTCACCTCGGGTCCTCCTACACTACGGTTTGCCTCATGATGTGCGATGACATCTGCTACTTGTTGTACCATTAACTGCTCAATGGTCGTTGCTATCATGGGAGTATTCTTTCCCACGTTGGCTTGGATGTTTCTCCTAAGTGATGGCATGTTTATTCAAATTATAATAGTAAGCAAGATAAGACAATATGTAACAATGTCAAAAACATGTGCACCAAAAGCAAATAATCATAACAACCAAGCAACCACGTAATATGAAAGATAATACAACTTGATTTGTCACACCCTCAAAATCCACGTGCGGAGTTTTAGCGCGAGGCTTGTGAACAAACCAGGATCACAGTCAATAGTTACTCAGAACGACTCTATATGGCACAATTAAAATAAAATCAACCAAAGTTCAAACTTTAAAACCATGCGGAAGCGTTTTGTAAGTAAGGAAACCCAATGAATATAAATGCATAATATGGCAAAACACGCGCCAACCCAAATGAGTAAACATTAATAAATAGAAACCAACAAAGATGTCTTTAAAATAGAGTCTTAATATGCATGATGAACCCGTGCAGTGCTCCTAATGGCAGCGAAGTTAACGACCTGAGAATAGCATACTAAAAATATCAACACAATGGTTGGTGAGTTCAAGAGTTGGCGTTCAAATATAAACAATTTAACAGTTGTGATATATAAGCAGTGTATTGTAATAGATAGCTAGTCTATTAACAATAAATATTAATTCATAGTGATTTCGTAATTGAAGCTGACTGTGATAAGTTGTTGCCTCCTGTCACGACTTACCAGGTCGTGACAATGTTCAATAGGACAAATTGCACCCGGTTGACCTCGAGTCACAGAGGTGGGGCTCGTCAGACCCAATAGTACTACCCAAGTTTCCCCGCTATTCAATATTAACAATTCGAAAGTGTGAGGACTTTTCCATGGTAAACAACACTATATTAATATTATACACAACTCAAATATATAAAGAGTTTGTAAATTACTAGTATGCTATCTCCCCCAAAAGAGATTAAGTAAAGAGTGGGGCATGAACTCACCTGATATGCGTAACAACTACTTAGGGTTTACTTTGGAAGAAAGAGTGGACAGACAACCTTTAGAGGTTACCTAGATCATGTAAGTACATAAGTACGTGTAAACAGAGAACATGTGGAACCGTAAGCACACTACAACCAAAGACTCAAGGTTTCAGAAAACAGACACGTTTGACTCAGTTGACCCGTTTGACCCGTTGGTGACATCATGAGGTATCATTCAATTAAGCAAACGTGAACATATAACATACATGGTTAACATTCAACTGAATCACATGAGGTGCTACATTACCCAATGCATAACTTAGATCATCATACCACTAAATATCATACAAGTCATGCGAATCTAAAACATTAACATGCCCACCAGTTATAACATAACTAACACGCCACACAAAGATCAAATCGCGCACTACATGCCATGTGAAGCCACTCACGACTTCACATCCTAAACCCTGCCAATCCTACTAAGTAGGGGCCTCAGATTCGCACGCGTGTATGATGATCACAATCATATTCATTAACCATGTTCATTGCATTCAACATACACCACAATAATTAATTTCCACTCCCAAACATGATGTCTTAATTACTAATCAACCATCAACATCATACATGATCATCAAAGTCCATACATCACACATGATCATCCAAGCATTCCATAAAACTAAATTAACATATTCTATCACATTAGAAATCATCCATGAACATACTAACATGCTCCTAATCTCCCAAACATGCTCAAACTATCATCTTTCAAACTTTGTGCAAATAAAGTTTCCCTTTTGGGAAAGCACATCCCAAAATCTATCAAACACCCAATGTATTCATAAAATCATTAATAATTCACCAATTCAAGTTCATATCAACATCTAAGCATGATCAACAACATACAAACATCATAATTCACTAACCTTCATGATCAAAAGTTTCTACTTTTGGAAATCTATGAACTACAACATTCATTCTTAGTTTTCTAGCATCCATATCATCAATCTATCATACATACATCATCATAAACCTTTCAACAACATCAATCCATCATCAAATCATCATATCATGAAAATAAAGTTACTATTATTAGTAACCTATGAACACAACCTTCAATTCATCAATTTCTTTCAAGATCAATGTAATCTAGCATTCATACAACCTATTAATCATCATACAATCACCATACAATCATCAATCTCATATAATCACATCAATTTTGAATTAGGGTTTATCTTGAATCAAAGTTCATGAACAAATCATCCAAAAACGTATCATTCTTGCATAATCGACGTTAAACAACATGTATACTATCTAACTAACATACTAGCATTATCAAACAACAACAATTTCGACCTACATGAACCCAAAACCGATTTAGGGTTCGGCCAAATCAAAAAAAACTCATAAAACTTGTAAAATTCTAACCTTTTCACGTGTAATATCTTGCAATTGATGATTCTAACGTGTTCTATAGCTTGAGATTGACCAAAATCGAAGCACAATGATTGTTTCTTGATCAAAATCGCAAAGAGAGGGAGTGGATGAGGGTTTGCGGCCGATTTGGGGTTTGGGGGGATTAGGGTTTGTTAATTTTGTTAAGTTTTAGTTTTAGGTAATTACACTTAACCCCCTTTAATTTACATTTTATAAAAACTATTCTTTTAAACACTTTTTAAAAGGTTTTAACTTAATAATACCAACATTATCAATCAACAATAATAATAGTTACATTATTTCCACTAGTCACAAGATAGATAATTTAAATATACACGTTTCCATGTTACGCGATAAAAGTCACCGTTAACATTTAAATCGCGTAAATACATAAGCATAACACAATAATCATCTAATCGATTAGATTATCATTAATGTAGCATTATTAATTATTATTAGGTCACCAACGTTAAACGACAACTAATGCGTGCTCAAGTCACGTGTATGCAAGACGTAACGGAACTAACGGAGTTTTGGTAATGGAAAATTACCGGATGTCACATGATTTGTATGAAATACAAAGTATTTTAAGAGTGCATACTCCTACAACAAGTTCATATCCAAATATTATGTGAGCAAAGTATTTTAAGAGTGGATACACCTACAACAAGTTCATATCCAAATATTACGTGAGCACAACCCGCTCACGATAGGCAATCAATGAAATAAATGAGTAAGTGGGTCCGTTTACACTGCTGTGTAAGGCCCGGTTCCCGGGAAACCTCACAGTTGATTAATCATAGCATAAAATCACTTTTAATAACCAAAACATTGCAGCATAATTAAATAGAGATTCATTTAAAAATTGGAAACCATATTATACTCATACATTTGTCCTTCAATTGTAAATAAAACATAATATTTGTTCTTAAATTACAATAAAAGATTTCATAAACAGAAATCTCATCCACTACCATCCAAGTAGCTTCCCACCTTGTGCCATCCTCAGCAGCATCATTTACCTGTCAACTATTATGCATAAAAGTCGGCTTCGCTGAGCGAGTCCTAGTTTTTAAGTAAATAAGAAAATAAAACTATATATTCATATAATGACCACACATACGTCATAATACATAACATTTCTTGCATCATAATAAGCATGTTCATTATCTTTCATTCTTTTATATCATTCATTTCATGATAATGAGAGTGCACAAACAAGAGCTCCATGTTGATCGACAACGAATGTCGATCCTAGTCGGTTCACATCATCATGGTAGCTAACCTCCGACAGTTGATCCACACTACAAGGCACATAGCCCGCTCATGAATACGGATCAATCATCATACATCAGACTCACGTAAGTGAAGTCGATCATAGTGCTTGCAAGACTTTTCATCATCAAATGGGCCCCGGGGGAATTCATTAAGTTCAATTTAATATTAGTTGCAATATTATATATATATATATATATATATATAGATATATATATATATATATATATATAGATATATATATATATATATATATGTTTATGCATGGTATAACTTCTGACTTTCGAGGGAAAGTGCAGATGTAAGTTTTGATGTAAAGGTTCCCGTAAGTTCATGTAGGGAAACGATTGAGGCCTTAAAGTGCATGTAGGGCATGATGATGATGATGTTGCATGTTTATGCATGATGCATGTTATGTATGTATGATGTTGCCCTGTATGATGCGATGACTGTGCATGTTAATGTTCCTTATTATGATGTATGTTTATCTTTTTTTTGGCTTTACGTGTTATGATAATGAATGAAACGAAGTATTATGTAACGTAAAGTGGAAGATAATGAAAAGTGGAACATGATGAATGCATGCATTATTGAACGAGGAAAGTAATGAAAGTCTTGCAAGTATTGGATATCAGGGTCCTTCTTTGTGATCGACCATTTATATAGAACCTCTACCGCTTACCTCTAGTACTACGGCATACGCTCAGCTGTTCATTTATTGACTTCGGCCCAGTAGCTACATTACCCAATGCATAACTTAGATCATCATACAACTAAATATCATACAAGTCATGCGAATCTAAAACATTAACATGCCCACCAGTTATAACATAACTAACACGCCACACAAAGATCAAATCGCGCACTACATGCCATGTGAAGCCACTCACGACTTCACATCCTAAACCCTGCCAATCCTACTAAGTAGGGGCCTCAGATTCGCACGCGTGTATGATGATCACAATCATATTCATTAACCATGTTCATTGCATTAAACATACACCACAATAATTAATTTCCACTCCCAAACATGATGTCTTAATTACTAATCAACCATCAACATCATACATGATCATCAAAGTCCATACATCACACATGATCGTCTAAGCATTCCATAAAACTAAATTAACATATTCTATCACATTAGAAATCATCCATGAACATACTAACATGCTCCTAATATCCCAAACATGCTCAAACTATCATCTTTCAAACTTTGTGCAAATAAAGTTTCCTTTTTGGGAAAGCACATCCCAAAATCTATCAAACACCCAATGTATTCATAAAATCATTAATAATTCACCAATTCAAGTTCATATCAACATCTAAGCATGATCAACAACATCCAAACATCATAATTCACTAACCTTCATGATCAAAAGTTTCTACTTTTGGAAATCTATGAACTACAACATTCATTCTTAGTTTTCTAGCATCCATATCATCAATCTATCATACATGCATCATCATAAACCCTTCAACAACATCAATCCATCATCAAATCATCATATCATGAAAATAAAGTTACTATTATTAGTAACCTATGAACACAACCTTCAAATCATCAATTTCTTGCAAGATCAATGTAATCTAGCATTCATACAACCTATTAATCATCATACAATCACCATACAATCATCAATCTCATATAATCACATCAATTTTTGAATTAGGGTTTATCTTGAATCAAAGTTCATGAACAATTCATCCAAAAACGTATCATTCTTGCATAATCGACGTTAAACAACATGTATACTATCTAACTAACATACTAGCATTATCAAACAACAACAATTTCGACCTACATGAACCCAAAACCGATTTAGGGTTCGGCCAAATCAAAAAAACTCATAAAACTTGTAAAATTCTAACCTTTTCACGTGTAATATCTTGCAATTGATGATTCTAACGTGTTCTATAGCTTGAGATCGACCAAAATCGAAGCACAATGATTGTTTCTTGATCAAAATCGCAAAGTGAGGGAGTGGATGAGGGTTTGCGGCCGATTTGGGGTTTGGGGGGATTAGGGTTTGTTAATTTTGTTAAGTTTTAGTTTTAGGTAATTACACTTAACCCCCTTTAATTTACATTTTATAAAAACTATTCTTTTAAACACTTTTTAAAAGGTTTTAACTTAATAATACCAACATTATCAATCAACAATAATAATAGTTACATTATTTCCACTAGTCACAAGATATATAATTTAAATATACACGTTTCCATGTTACGCGATAAAAGTCACCGTTAACATTTAAATCGCGTAAATACATAAGCATAACACAATAATCATCTAATCGATTAGATTATCATTAATGTAACATTATTAATTATTATTAGGTCACCAACGTTAAACGACAACTAGTGCGTGCTCAAGACACGTGTATGCAAGACGTAACGGAACTAACGGAGTTTTGGTAATGGAAAATTACCGGATGTCACATGATTTGTATGAAATACAAAGTATTTTAAGAGTGCATACTCCTACAACAAGTTCATATCCAAATATTATGTGAGCAAAGTATTTTAAGAGTGGATACACCTACAACAAGTTCATATCCAAATATTACGTGAGCACAACCCGCTCACGATAGGCAATCAATGAAATAAATGAGTAAGAGATTCATTTAAAAATCACTTTTAATAACCAAAACATTGCAGCATAATTAAATAGAGATTCATTTAAAAATTGGAAACCATATTATACTCATACATTTATCCTTCAATTGTAAATAAAACATAATATTTGTTCTTAAATTACAATAAAAGATTTCATAAACAGAAATCTCATCCACTACCATCCAAGTAGCTTCCCACCTTGTGCCATCCTCAGCAGCATCATTTACCTGTCAACTATTATGCATAAAAGTCGGCTTCGCTGAGCGAGTCCTAGTTTTTAAGTAAATAAGAAAATATAAACTTTATCATTCATATAATGACCACACATACGTCATAATACATAACATTTCTTGCATCATAATAAGCATGTTCATTATCTTTCATTCTTTTATTATCATTCATTTCATGATAAACGAGAGTACACAAACCAAGAGCTCCATGTTGATCGACAACGAATGTCGATCCTAGTCGGTTCACATCATCATGGTAGCTAACCTCCGACAGTTGATCCACACTACAAGGCACATAGCCCGCTCATGAATACGGATCAATCATCATACATCAGACTCACGTAAGTGAAGTCGATCATAGTGCTTGCAAGACTTTTCATCATCAAATGGGCCCGGGGGTAACATTCATTAAGTTTCAATTTTCATTAATATCATCTTCCACTTTAATATATATATATATATATATATATATATATATATATATATATATATATATGTTTATGCATGGTATAACTTCTGACTTTCGGGGGAAAGTGCAGATGTAAGTTTTGATGTAAAGGTTCCCATAAGTTCATGTAGGGAAACGATTGAGGCCTTAGAGTGCATGTAGGGCATGATGATGATGATGTTGCATGTTTATGCATGATGCATGTTATGTATGTATGATGTTGCCCTGTATGATGCGATGACTGTGCATGTTAATGTTCCTTATTATGATGTATGTTTATCTTTTTTTTGGCTTTACGTGTTATGATAATGAATGAAACGAAGTATTATGTAACGTAAAGTGGAAGATAATGAAAAGTGGAACATGATGAATGCATGCATTATTGAACGAGGAAAGTAATGAAAGTCTTGCAAGTATTGGATATCAGGGTCCTTCTTTATGATCGACCATTTATATAGAACCTCTACCGCTTACCTCTAGTACTACGGCATACGCTCAGCTGTTCATTTATTGACTTCGGCCCAGTAGCTAAATAGTTCGGGGTGTAGCATATGGTATTGGTACGGAAGATATCCGATGCGCAAGAAAAGATATAAAGATGAATGAACAAATGAAGAAGATAATATAACTATGATTTATGTGTGCGTATGATGTATGATCGCATGAAAGAAAAGTATGTTTTATTTTATAAACTAGAACTCACTCAGCAACGCTGACTTTGATGTGTTTCCAGTTGGCAGGTAATGATTGCTGAGGATGGCACGAGGTGGCTACTCAGCTCTTTTGGGATGACATCCATTCATTTAATGCTTTTGTGATGTAATGCAACAATGTATTTTGTAACCGATTGACGCTGTATTATTTGGAAAAAGTTTTTATAATGAAATGAGATGTCCTTTTAAATGTTTTCGCTGCAATATTTTCCTAAGGCAAATGTAATTATATGTTTTATGTGCGATGAGGATCCAACTGTAAGCGTCTCGGGAATGGGGCCTTACAAGTTGGTATCAGAGCCAAAGTTTAAGTGAAATGGGTAAAATTTCAAAATAAACCTTAACTTAAACTGAGAATGGGACGAAAAGGGAATGGGATGCCAATCTGAGTAGATGCGTGCCATCAGGTATTTTCGTAAAGTTAACCGGTTTTATGTGCGCATGGTATGTGGTTATGTGTTGTATGTAAATTTAAATACTGATGTAGTCAGGATAGGTAATGCTTGGGGTATGAAGAGTAAAGTAAGTGGCTAATCACAACTGGCAACTGTAATTAGGGACTTACTGTACTAGACATAAACTGAGCTGTTCCTTGAATGATCGTGTTAGTGTTTGAATCTTTCAGTGTGATATAGAGAATGGCTGGAGGTAGACCTTCTAAAGCTTCTAGGGGTGGAGGCCATGGCGGGCCAGATGTTGAGCCGCGACCCAAAAGAGGAAGGCCAAGAGTTGAAAAAATGGTTCCTGAAGAACCTGAGACCCCTCATCCGGAGGCTGGGGATGAGAGTGCAAACCTGAGGGCCTCGGTAAAGGAGGTTGTTGTTGAAGAAGTACACTAGGTCATGCAGACAATCTTACCGTCTGTGGTGACCGAAGTCATCAAGGCGGTGAAAGAAGGAGAAAGAAAGGAGAGAAACAGGTCTTCGGGGGGACGAGAGCAACCGGAGCCTGAAACGATTTTCTCTGATAATGAAGATGAGGAAGAGGAAGATGAGCCTGTGCAAGAGGTGGCACGAGGCTGTACTACGGGGCATTTATTAGATGCAAGCCCCCTACTTTCGATGGAAACGGCACTGCTGCTGCTGCTCACCGTTGGGTGAGGGAAATGGAGGTTGTTCTCAACATCAATGAGTGCCGGGAAGATCAGAAGGTGAAGTTTGCCACTCATTCATTTGTGGACTCAGCTCTATGCTGGTGGGACAACATTGTCCAAGCGGAGGGTAACTGGGCAATCGGGAGAATGAGATGGCCCGAACTGAAGAAGATGGTGATTGAGGAGTTCTGTCCTCACAAGGAGATGGATAAAATAGAAAGGGAGTTCCTGCAGCTGGAGGCGGGAACCATGACACACCAGCAGTACACTACAAAGTTCAATGAAATGGCACGGCTGGTGCCGGATCTGGTGACGCCTCTATCTCGAAAGATCAAGAGGCACGTTCAGGGTTTGCCGGTGGATGTTCGCAGGCATATGATTGCCACCCGGCCAGGCACGTTTAGGTCGGCAGTTGATTTGGCAGGGAGACTATATGATGAGCGGGAGGTGGTGGTGACAGAAGCGAACAAGAAGGGCGGTGGTGATCGGAATTGGAACGGGAAAAAGTTTGGTCGGGGTGATGCATCGACGGGTAACAGAAAGGCACGGGTGGATGACCGCCGTGGGGCCACCTCGAGTGCGGGGTTAAAGAGGTGTGGCAAGTGTGGAAGGGAGCATGCGGGAGAATGTAGGATGGGATTGAATGTGTGCTTCAAATGAAGACGGGGCACATCGCAAAGGATTGCCTTGCGGGCAAATGTTTTAACTGTGTGGAAAGTGGTCATATGAGCAAGGATTGTAAGAGGCCAAAGGCTGAGGGTTCCGGGGCGAAGAGGACGGGAGGTGAAGGATCGAGGGCGAGCGCCAGGGCATTCACCATGACACATGAGGAAGCTAGGACGGACCCTGATATTGTGTCCGGTATGTTTCTAATGAACCAAACTTTAGCTTTTGTGTTGTTTGATTCTGGTGCAAGTAAAAGTTTTATTTCTGCTGCTTTTTGTGCTAAGCTGCCTATTAGTAGTAGACGTGTTGAAGCACCCTTTGATGTAGAAACTGCCATAGGTAAATCTACCAGAATTTTTGAAATGATAGAGGGTTGTGACGTGGAGCTAGAAGGTCAAAAGTTTCCCGTTAGACCGTTCGTGATGGCCTTAGGTGGGTTCGATTTGGTTCTTGGGATGGATTGGCTAGCGGATTACGAGGCGAACATTGTGTGTCGCAAGAAGATGATTCGGTTGACAGCGCCTGACGGGAGTTCGGTGACGGTTTATGGTGATCGGGTCACGATGATTCCGAAAGTAATTTCGATGGCGGTGGCGGGAAAGTGTACGAGGCGTGAATGTAGTGCCTACTTGGCCTATGTAAAGGATGTGGATACGCCAACACCACAACTAGTCGACGTACTGGTTGTGTGTGACTTTCCAGACGTGTTCCCAGAAGACTTACCAGGAGTACCACCTGACAGAGAGATTGAATTTCAGATTGATCTGATACCGGGTGCCCAACCTGTTGCCAAGGCACCGTATCGGTTAGCTCCGACGGAGATGAAGGAATTGATGGAGCAGTTGCAAGAGCTGCTTGATAAGGGGTTCATTAGACCGACTATCTCTCCTTGGGGTGCTCCGGTCCTGTTTGTAAAGAAGAAGGACGGTAGTATGAGGATGTGCATTGACTACCGCGAACTAAACAAGTTGACAGTGAAGAACCGATACCCCTTACCGAGAATAGATGATCTGTTCGATCAGCTCCAAGGTGCCAGTTGGTTTTCAAGGATAGATCTTCGATCTGGTTACCAGCAGCTAAAGGTGAAAGAGCTGGATGTCCCTAAAACAGCTTTCCGTACGCGCTATGGTCACTATGAGTTTCTTGTCATGTCCTTTGGCTTGACCAACGTGCCAGCAACTTTTATGGATTTGATGAACCGTGTGTGTCGGCCGATGCTGGATAAATCAGTGATTGTGTTTATTGATGATATCCTGATTTATTCGAGGAGCGAGATTGAGCATGCCGGTCACATTCGGGAGGTTCTGGAGACACTGAAGAGGGAGAATTTGTATGCTAAATTCTCCAAGTGCGTGTTTTGGTTGCGCGAAGTTCAGTTCTTGGGTCGTGTGGTGAATCCCGATGGGATAATGGTGGACCCGATGAAAGTGGAGGCGGTTATGCAATGGAAGTCACCAAAGACACAATCCGAGATTCGTAGTTTCTTGGGTTTGGCGGGCTACTATAGAAGATTTATCCAAAACTTCTCTAAGATTACTTCTCCACTGACTAAGTTGACCCGAAAGGATGTAAAGTTTATATGGGGTCAAGCCCAAGAGAAGGCATTTGAGGAATTGAAGACGAGATTGACTCAAGCTCCTGTTCTGTCATTACCCGATGGAAGTGAAGACCTGGTGGTCTATTCTGATGCTTCCTACTCAGGGTTGGGGTGTGTGTTAATGCAAAGAGGGAAGGTTATAGCATATGCATCTCGACAGTTGAAGGTTCATGAGGTCAATTATCCTACTCATGACCTGGAGCTAGCAACCGTGGTCTTTGCACTAAAGATTTGGAGGCACTATCTTTACGGGACGAAGTGCACCATTTTCACTGACCATAAGAGTCTAAAGTATTTCTTCGAGCAAAAGGATCTGAACATGAGGCAGAGACGGTGGATGGAACTTATAAAAGACTATGATTGCGAGATCCATTACCATCCGGGCAAAGCCAACGTGGTGGCGGATGCCCTTAGCCGAAAAGAGAGACCCGAGCTGATTCGGGTGAAAGCTTATCAGTTGATCATGACCTCCGATGTAATCAAACAAGTTAAAGAGTTTCAAGATGAGGCATTGAAAGAAGATCATCTTACCTATGAAAGAATGAGAGGTCTGGTCGCGGAATTGGGTGAAAACACACTCGGTGTTAGAACCCGATTCGATCGTGTGTGGATTCCTCGTTTTGGGGATCTACGGGTGAAGATCATGGATGAAGCTCACAAGACTCGATACTCCATTCACCCAGGTGCCACGAAAATGTACCAAGATATGATGAAGGATTATTGGTGGCCGGGTATGAAGCGCTATGTGGTGGAGTATGTGAGTAAGTGCCTTACTTGCTTACAGGTGAAGGCCGAGCATCAAAAGCCGTATGGGAAGATCCAACCTTTGGATATACCGGAATGGATGTGGGAGCACATCACCATGGACTTCATTACGAAGCTGTCGCGTACCCCGAAATGGTACGATGCCATATCGGTGATAGTTGACCGTTTGACGAAGAGTGCTCACTTCCTACCGATCCGCGAGACATATTCATCTGAGAGGTTGGCTGATCTGTTCATCCAGGAAATTGTAACTAGTCATGGTGTGCCGGTGTCTATTGTGTCTCATCGTGACACCCGGTTTACATCTAAATTCTGGAAGAAATTCCACGACGCTATGGGGACGAGGTTACATATTACCACGGCTTATCATCCCCAGACTGATGGTCAGTCAGAAAGGACCATTCAGACACTGGAAGACATGCTTCAGGCATGTGTGATTGATTTTGGGGGAAGTTGGGATGACCACCTACCGTTAGCCGAATTCTCATACAACAACAGCTATCATGTCATCATTGGTATGCCACCATATGAGATGTTATACAGTAGGAGATGCAGAACACCCGTTTGTTGGGGTGATATTGGTCAGAAGGAATTGGGAAGCGTCAAGGTAATCGAGGCTACGACTGAGAAGCTTGAGAAGATTAAAGCCTTTATGAAGGCAGCCAAAGATAGACAGAAGTCGTATGCTGATAAAAGACGCAGGCCAATTGAGTTCCAGGTGGGGCGATCGGGTTATGTTGAAGGTCTCACCTTGGAAGGGTACTATCCGATTCAGGAAGCGGGGCAAGTTGAGCCCAAGGTATATAGGCCCTTTCCGAATCATTGCTCGAGTAGAAGAGGTGGCCTATAGATTGGAGTTACCGGATGAGTTAAGTGGAATTCACCCGACATTCCATGTATCTCATCTGAGAAAGTGCTTAGCTGATGAAGACATGATTGTTCCACTGGAGGATATCGAAGTAGACGAACGGCTCAATTATGTGGAGCAACCAATGGCAATCATCGATCGAAAAGAGAATCGGCTGAGAAATAAAGTGGTTCCTCTGGTGCGCGTACGGTGGAAGCACAGGAAGGGATCCGAGTCGATGTGGGAGACTGAGGAAGAAATGAGACAGCATTATCCACATTTGTTTGAGGGGGATGGACTTGTAACACCCGGTTATTTGTTTATTTTGAAGCCGACAAAAGAAGAAAAGAAATAAAGTCCAAAGTCGAGGGACCAAACTCGCCAACGAGGAAAAGTTGGGGAAGTGGGAGTATTTAAGGGAGAGGGCAACCCTTACCCTCTCCCCACACCCACCAAAATCAGCCGAAGAAGAGAGAAGAGAAAGAGAGGAAGAAGTGTTGGTTCGAGTTGGTTCGAGTGGCCAAAATCATTAAGGAGCGAGTCAAATCGAAGCCCTTGTTGCAGTGCTCGTTTGTGTGAGTTCTAGGACCCCTCCTTTAAACGTTTTTGAATGATTTAGGGCTGGAAAACATCTGAAAATCGGGTTTTTGAGTGTGTATATGTTTGACCCGTTTGTGTATGTGTATATGTGTGTATGATGCGTTTGAGTCTTGATTGTGAACTTAGGTGTGCTTGAATGGTGTTGTGGTATGCATCCCTAAGGTCTAGGATGGTCGATTTGGAGGCCGAAAACCCTCGGCTGCAGTCGGGATGGACTGCATTCTGCATCAGCTAGGGCTAGGCGACCGATTGGAGGCCGAATGGAAGCCATATGGCCGAATGAGGTGCGATTGATGCCCATCCGCACGATTGAGGTCCATTCGCACGAATGGAGGTTCATTCGCATGATTGAAAGGCCAATCACATGGAGGTCATGCGATTGAAGGTCCAGTCGCATAAGTGTTCATCCGCATCAGTCCCATTCGCATGAGGTCTATCTGTATTAGTCCATTCGCACGATTGGGTGTTAATTCGCATGAGTGTTCATCCGCGTTGGTTCATTCGCATGATGTTCAGTCGCATGGAGGCCATGCGACTGAAGGGTGTCCATACGCCCGAATAGGGCTGTTGCACCCGAGGAGAAGTGTGGTATAACTTCTGACTTTCGGGGGAAAGTGCAGAAGTAAGTTTTGATGTAAAGGTTCCCGTAAGTTCATGTAGGTCAACGATTGAGGCCTTAGAGTGCATGTAGGGCATGATGATGATGATGTTGCATGTTTATGCATGATGCATGTTATGTATGTATGATGTTGCCCTGTATGATGCGATGACTGTGCATGTTAATGTTCCTTATTATGATGTATGTTTATCTTTCCTATGGCTTTACGTGTTATGATAATGAATGAAACGAAGTATTATGTAACGTAAAGTGGAAGATAATGAAAAGTGGAACATGATGAATGCATGAATTATTGACCGAGGAAAGTAATGAAAGTCTTGCAAGTATTGGATATCGACCATTTATATAGAACCTCTACCGCTTACCTCTAGTACCGCAGCATACGCTCAGCTGTTCATTTATTAACTTCGGCCCAGTAGCTGAATAGTTCGGGGTGTAGCATATGGTATTGGTACGGATGTAACACCCGGAAATTTATTATTTTGAAGCCGGCGAAGAAAGAAAAGAAATAAAGTCCTAAGTCGAGGGACCAAACTCGCCAACGAAGAAAAGTTAGGAAATGTGGTGGTATGTGTAGGGAGAGGGCAGCCCACTCTCCCCACACACACCAAATTTCAGCTCATAAAGGAAGAGAAGAGGGAAAAGAGGAGAAAAGAGGAAAAGGGGTGTTTCGGGTGATTCGGGTGTCCAAATTCGTCGAGTAGCAAGCCAAATCGAAGCCCTTGACGTTGTGCTTGATTGTGTGAGTTCTAGGACCCCACTTTTACTTGTTTTCAACCGATTTTAGGGCTGGAAAATGTTCAAAACCCGTTTTTGTGTGTGTATGTGTTTGACCCATTTAGGTGTGATGTGTATGATGCATTTAGAGTATGATTCCGGGCTTGTGTGTGCTTGTATGGTGTTGTGGTATGCATTCCTAAGGTCCAGGAGGGTTAATTTAGGCTTAGAATGGGTTTGGATGAGCTTGGAGGTCGAAAATGGCAGATTGGGTTCGGGATGAACTCCATTCTGCATCAGCTAGGGCTAGGCGACCGAATGAAGGCCATACGGCCGAATGAGGGGCGATTGAGGGTCATTCGCACGATTGGGATTCATTCGCACGATTGAGGGTTAAATCGCACGACTAAGGTTTCAGTCGCACGACTGGAAGTCTAGTCGCATGAGGATTGTACGACTGAGGGTTCAGTCGCATAGATGCTAGTCGCATGAGTCCATTCGCATGAGGTCAGTCGCATAGGTGCCCATTCGCAGTAATCCCATTCGCACAAGTTCCATACGCACGATTGAATGTTCATTCGCATAGATGACCATCCGCATGAGTCCAGTCGCATGATGTTCAGTCGCATGGCTGTCCATACGCCCGAATAGGGCTGTTGCACTCGAAGGAATGTGTAGTTTGACTCCTGTCCTTCGGGGAAAGGTGCAGATGTAAGTTTTGACGTAAAGTTTCACGTAAGAGCATGTAAGAGAGCGGTTATGGCCTTAGTGAACATGTAGGGCATGATGATGATGATGATGTTGCATGTTTATGCATATTATGAATGTATGATGTTGCCCTGTATGATGATGGTGAATGCGTATGATATGTTCCTTATTATGATGTATGCTTATCTTTCTTGTGGCTTTACATGTCATGCTAATGAATGATTGAATGAATGAATGAAGTATTATGTAATGTAAAGCGAAAGATAATGAAAGAGGAACATGAAGTAAGAATGCATGCATTAATGAATGATGAATGAACGAAAGAAAGGCTTGCAAGCATATATATTGGGGTGAGCGACTTTGTGTTGCAAAAGACTCGGATGAAGTGCAATCATTTAGATTGCCTATGAGGTGAGCAACCTTGTCGTTGCAAAAGACTCGAGTAATGTGCTATCGTGATGTTGCCTTGGGGTGAGCAACCTTGTTGTTGCAAAAGACTCGGATAGCTTGCTATCGTGATGGGCAATGAGGTGAGCAACCCTAGGGGTGCAAAAGAATCAGATAGCGTGCAATCATTGAGATTGCCATTGAGGTGAGCGACTATGTTGTCGCAAAAGACTCGGAAGAAAGAATGAAAGAAAAGAATGGAAGATAATGAATGAGATGAAAGATAATAATGATATAATCTGTGTATACGTATGTTGAATGATCGCATGATAAAGGAATAGTTTTCAATGAAGGTAAAGTATGTTTATTTTATAAAACTAGAACTCACTCAGCAACGCTGACTTTTATTACGTTTTCCAGTTGGCAGGTAAATGATTGCTGAGGATGGCACGGCTAGGCTACTCGGCTCTTTTGGGATGGCATCCATTTATAAAGCTTTTGTGATGTAATGCAAACATGAATTTTGTAACCGGATAATGATGTATTATTTTGCAAAAGTAATTATAATGAAATGAGATGTCACTTTTGAATGTTTCCGCTGCAATGTTTTCTTAATGCAAATGTAATTATATGTTTTATGTGCGATGAATGACCAACTGTAGGCGTCCCGGGAACGGGGCCTTACAAGTTGGTATCAGAGCCAAAGTTTAAGTGAAATGGGTAAATTTTCAAAATAAACCTTAACTTAAACTGAGAATGGGACGAATGGGGAATGGGATGCCAAACTGAGTAGCTGCGTGCCATCAGGTATTTTCTTAAAGTTAACCGGTTTATGTGCGCATGGTATATGTTATGTGTTGTATGTAGATTTGAATACTGATGTAGTCAGGACATGTAATACTTGGGGTAAGAAGAGTAAAGTAAGTGGCTAATCACAACTAGCCACTGTAATTAGGGACTTACTATACTTGACATAAACTGAGTTGTTTCCTTGAATGACCATGTTGGTGTTTGAATCTTTCAGTGTTATAGAGAATGGCTGGTGGTAGATCTTCTAGAGCTTCTAGGGGTGGAGGCCGTGGTGGCCCTGATGCTGAACCACGCCCTAAAAGAGGAAGGCCTAGAGCTGAGAAAGAGGTTCCTGCAGAACCTGAGACTCCTCATCCAGAAGCTAGGGATGAGAGCGCGAACTTAAGGGCCTCGGTAAAGGAGGCTGTTGTTGAGGAAGTACATCAGGTCATACAGACAATTTTACCGTCTGTGGTGACCGAAGTCATCAAAGCTGTGAAGGAGGGAGAAAGAAAGGAGAGAAATAGGGCCTCAGGGGAGCAACCGGAGCCTGAAACGATTTTCTCCGATAATGAGGAGGAAGAGGAGCCTGTGCGAGAGGTGGCACGAGGCTGTAACTACGGGGTGTTTATGCGATGCAAGCCCCCTACTTTTGACGGTAATGGCAATGCTGCTGCTGCTCACCGATGGGAGAGAGAAATGGAGGCTGTTCTCGACATCAGCGAGTGCCGGGAAGATCAAAAAGTAAAGTTTGCCACCCATTCATTTGTGGACTCGGCACTATGCTGGTGGGACAATATTGTCCAAGCGGAGGGTAATCGGGCAATCGGGAGAATGAGGTGGCCGGAACTGAAGAAGATGGTGATCGAGGAGTTTTGTCCTCATCGGGAAATGGATAAGGTTGAAAGGGAGTTTCTGCAACTGGAGGCGGGAACCATGACACACCAACAGTACACCACCAAGTTCAACGAGATGGCACGTCTGGTGCCGGATCAGGTGACGCCTCTGTCACGAAAGATCAAGAGGTATGTACAGGGTTTGCCGGCGAATATTCGCAGGCACATGATTGCTGCCCGGCCGAGCACGTTTAAGTCGGCAGTGGATTTGGCGGGGAGACTGTATGACGAAAGGACGGTGGTGGTGACTGATGGTGGCAGAATGAGCGGTGGTGATCAAAACTAGCAGAGGAAGAGGTTTGGTCGGGGTGATGCCTCGTCGAGTAATAAGAAGGCACGGGTGGATGATCGCCGTGTGGGCATGTCGGGTGCGGGGTCGAGAAGGTGTGGTAAATGTGGAGGGGAGCATAGTGGGGAGTGCAGGTTTGGGTCGAACTTGTGCTTCAGGTGTGGAAAGGCGGGGCACATGGCAAAGGACTGTCGTACGGTCCGGTGCCTTAGCTATGGTGAAGAGGGTCACGTGCTCAAAGATTGTAAGAAGCCGAGGGTTGAGAGTTCAGGGGCAAAGAGGACGGGAGGTGATGGACCGAGGGCGAGCGCCAGGGCATTCACCATGACACAGGAGGAAGCTAGAACGGACCCTGATGTCGTGTCCGGTACGTTTCTGGTGAACCAAACTTTAGCTTCTGTGTTATTTGATTCGGGTGCCAGTAAAAGTTTTATTTCTGCTGCTTTCTGTGCTAAGCTGCCTGTTAGTAGTAGACGTGTTTATGCGCCCTTTGATGTAGAAACTGCCATAGGTAAGTCTACCAGGATTTCTGAGATGATAGAGAATTATGATGTGGAACTCGAGGGTCATAAGTTTCCTGTTAGACCGTTCGTGATGACCTTAGGTGGTTTTGACTTGGTTCTTGGGATGGATTGGTTAGCGGACTTCAAGGCGAACATTGTGTGTCGCAAGAAGATGATTCGGTTGTTGTCACTGTATGGTGATCGGGTTACTACGATTCCAAAGGTGATCTCGATGGCAGTGGCGTGAGAGTGTATGAGGCGTGGATGTAGTGCCTACTTGGCCTATGTAAAGGATGTGGATACGCCAACACCACAACTAGCCAATGTACCGGTTGTGTGTGACTTTCCAGATGTGTTTCCAGAAGACTTATCAGGAGTGCCACCTGACAGAGAGATTGAGTTTCAGATTGATCTGATACCGGGTGCCCAACCTGTTGCCAAGGCACCGTATCGGTTGGCTCCGACCGAGATGAAGGAGTTGATGGAGCAGTTGCAAGAGTTGCTAGATAAGGGGTTCATTAGACCGAGTATCTCTCCTTGGGGTGCTCCGGTCCTGTTCGTAAAGAAGAAGGACGGTAGTATGAGGATGTGCATCAACTACCGCGAGCTGAACAAGTTGACAGTGAAGAACCGATACCCCTTACCGAGGATAGATGATTTGTTCGATCAGCTTCAGGGTGCCAGTTGGTTTTCGAGAATAGATCTCCGGTCTGGTTATCATCAGCTGGAGGTGAAGGAGCAGGATATTCCTAAAACAGCTTTCCGTACGCGCTACGGTCACTACGAGTTCCTCGTCATGTCTTTTGGTTTGACCAATGCGCCAGCTGCTTTTATGGATTTGATGAACCGTGTGTGTCGGCCTATGTTGGATAAATCAGTGATTGTGTTTATTGATGATATCCTGATTTACCGAGGAGCGAAGCAGAGCATGCCGGCCACATTCGGGAGGTTCTAGAGACGTTGAGAAGGGAGAAGTTGTATGCAAAATTCTCCAAGTGCGTGTTTTCGTTGCGCGAAGTTTAGTTTTTGGGTCACGTGGTGAATCCTGATGGAATTATGGTGGACCAGGCGAAAGTGGAGGCGGTTATGCAATGGAAGTCACCAAAGACGCCATCCGAGATTCGTAGTTTCTTGGGTTTGGCGGGCTACTATAGAAGATTCATCCAAGACTTCTCTAAGATTGCTTCTCCACTGACTAAGTTGACCTGAAAAGATGTGAAGTTCGTATGGGGTCAAGCTCAAGAGAAGGCGTTTGAAGAATTGAAGGCGAGATTGACTCAAGCTCCTGTTCTGTCATTACCCGATGGAAGTGAAGATCTGGTGGTTTATTCCGATGCTTCTTACTCGGGGTTGGGGTGTGTGTTAATGCAGAGAGGAAAGGTTATAGCCTATGCATCCCGACAGTTGAAGGTTCATGAGGTCAATTATCCTACTTATGACTTGGAGCTGGCAGCCGTGGTCTTTGCATTAAAGATTTGGAGGCACTACCTCTACGGGACAAAGTGCACTATATTCACTGACCACAAGAGTCTGAAGTACTTCTTTGAGCAGAAGGATTTGAACAGAGGCAGAGACGATAGTTGGAGCTCATAAAAGATTATGACTGTGAGATCCATTACCATCCGGGCAAAGCCAACGTGGTAGCGGATGCCCTTAGCCGGAAGGAGAGACCGGAGCCGATTCGGGTGAAAGCATACCAGCTGATTATGACCTCGGATGTGATGAAGCAGGTGAAAGAGTTCCAAGATGAGGCATTGAAAGAAGATCATCTTAACTCTGAAAGGATGAGAGGTCTGGTTGGGGAATTGGGTGAAAACACACTCGGTGTTAGAACCCGATTCGATCATGTGTGGATTCCTCGTTTTGGGGATCTACGGGTGAAGATCATGGATGAAGCTCACAAGACTTGATACTCCATTCATCCTGGTGCCACGAAAATGTACCATGATATGAAGAACGATTATTGGTGGCCGGGTATGAAGCGCGACGTGGTGGAGTATGTGAGTAAGTGCCTTACTTGCTTGCAGGTGAGGCCGAGCACCAGAAGCCGTACGGGAAGATACAACCTCTGGATATACTGGAATGGAAGTGGGAGCACATCACCATGGATTTCATTACAAAGCTGCCGCGTACTCCGAGGTTACATATTAGCACAGCTTACCATCCCCAGACTGATGGTCAGTCAGAAAGGACCATTCAGACGCTGGAAGACATGCTTCGGGCATGTGTGATTGATTTTGGTGGAAGTTGGGATGACCACTTACCGTTAGCCGAATTCTCATACAACAACAGTTATGATGCCAGCATTGGTATGCCCCCATATGAGATGCTATATGGTAGGAGATGCAGAACGCCCGTTTGTTGGGGTGATATTGGTCAAAAGGAATTGGGAAGCGTCGAGGTAATTGAGGCTACGACAGAGAAGCTTGAGAAGATTAAAGCCTTCATGAAGGCGGCCAAAGACAGACAGAAGTCGTATGCTGATAAACGACGCAGGCCGATTGAGTTCCAGGTGGGTGACCGTGTTATGTTGGTCTCACCTTGGAAGGGTATCATTCGCTTCCGAAAGCGGGGCAAGTTGAGCCCCAGGTAATAGGCCCTTTCCGAATCATTGCTCGAGTAGGAGAGGTGGCCTATAGGCTGGAATTACCGGATGAGTTAAGTGGAATTCACCCGACATTCCATGTATCTCATCTGAGGAAGTGCTTAGCAGATGAAGATATGATTGTCCCACTGGAGGATATCGAAGTAGATGAACGGCTCAATTATGTGGAGCAACCAGTGGCAATCATCGACCGAAAGGAGAAAAGGCTAAGGAATAAAGTGGTTCCTCTTGTGCGTGTACAGTGGAAGCACAGGAAGGGATCTGAGTCAACGTGGGAGACGGAAGAAGAAATGAGACAGCATTATCCACGTTTGTTCGAAGAATAACAGGTTTCGGGGACGAAACCTATTTAAGAGGGGTGGACTTGTAACACCCGGAAATTTATTATTTTGAAGCCGGCGAAGAAAGAAAAGAAATAAAGTCCTAAGTCGAGGGACCAAACTCGCCAACGAAGAAAAGTTGAGAAATGTGGTGGTATGTGTAGGGAGAGGGCAGCCCACTCTCCCCACACACACCAAATTTCAGCTCACAAAGGAAGAGAAGAGGGAAAAGAGGAGAAAAGAGGAAAAGGGGTGTTTTGGGTGATTCGGGTGTCCAAATTCGTCGAGTAGCAAGCCAAATCGAAGCCCTTGACGTTGTGCTCGATTGTGTGAGTTCTAGGACCCCACTTTTACTTGTTTTCAACCGATTTTGGGGCTGGAAAATGTTCAAAACCCATTTTTTATGTGTATGTGTTTGACCCATTTGGGTGTGATGTGTATGATGCGTTTAGAGTATGATTCCGGGCTTGTGTGTGCTTGTATGGTGTTGTGGTATGCATTCATATGGTCCAGGAGGGTTAATTTAGGCTTAGAATGGGTTTGGATGAGCTTGGAGGCCGAAAATGGCAGATTGGGTTTGGGATGAACTCCATTCTGCATCAGCTAGGGCTAGGCGACCGAATGAAGGTCATACGGCCGAATGAGGGGCGACTGAGGGTCATTCGCACGATTGGGATTCATTCGCACGATTGAGGGTTCAATCGCACGACTAAGGTTTCAGTCGCACGACTGGAAGTCCAGTCGCATGAGGATTGTATGACTGAGGGTTCAGTCGCATAGATGCTAGTCGCATGAGTCCATTCGCATGAGATCAGTTGCATAGGTGCCCATTCGTAGTAATCCCATTCGAACAAGTTCCATACGCACGATTGAATGTTCATTCGCATAGATGACCATCCGCATGAGTCCAGTCGCATGATGTTCAGTCGCATGGAGGCCATGCGACTGAAGGGTGTCCATACGCCCGAATAGGGCTGTTGCACTCGAAGGAATGTGTAGTTTGACTCCTGGCCTTCGGGGAAAGGTGCAGATGTAAGTTTTGACGTAAAGTTTCACGTAAGAGCACGTAAGAGAGCGGTTATGGCCTTAGTGATCATGTAGGGCATGATGATGATGATGATGTTGCATGTTTATGCATATTATGAATGTATGATGTTGCCCTGTATGATGATGGTGAATGTGTATGATATGTTCCTTATTATGATGTATGCTTATCTTTCTTGTGGCTTTACATGTCATGCTAATGAATGATTGAATGAATGAATGAAGTATTATGTAATGTAAAGCGAAAGATAATGAAAGAGGAACATGAAGTAAGAATGCATGCATTAATGAATGATGAATGAACGAAAGAAAGGCTTGCAAGCATATATATTGGGGTGAGCGACTTTGTGTTGCAAAAGACTCGGATGAAGTGCAATCATTTAGATTGCCTATGAGGTGAGCAACCTTGTCGTTGCAAAAGACTCGAGTAATGTGCTATCGTGATGTTGCCTTGGGGTGAGCAACCTTGTTGTTGCAAAAGACTCGGATAGCTTGCTATCGTGATGGGCAATGAGGTGAGCAACCCTAGGGGTGCAAAAGACTCGGATAGCGTGCAATCATTGAGATTGCCATTGAGGTGAGCGACTATGTTGTCGCTAAAGACTCGGAAGAAAGAATGCAAGAAAAGAATGGAAGATAATGAATGAGATGAAAGATAATAATGATATTATCTGTGTATACGTATGTTGAATGATCGCATGATAAAGGAATAGTTTTCAATGAAAGTAAAGTATGTTTATTTTATAAAACTAGAACTCACTCAACAATGCTGACTTTTATTACGTTTTCCAGTTGGCAGGTAAATGATTGCTGAGGATGGCACGGCTAGGCTACTCGGCTCTTTTGGGATGGCATCCATTTATAAAGCTTTTGTGATGTAATGCAAACATGAATTTTGTAACCGGATAATGATGTATTATTTTGCAAAAGTAATTATAATGAAATGAGATGTCACTTTTGAATGTTTCCGCTGCAATGTTTTCTTAATGCAAATGTAATTATATGTTTTATGTGCGATGAATGACCAACTGTAGGCGTCCCGGGAACGGGGCCTTACAACGGAAGATATCCGATGCGCAAGAAAAGATATAAAGATGAATGAACGAATGAAGAAGATAATATAACTATTATTTATGTGTGCGTATGATGTATGATCGCATGAAAGAAAAGTATGTTTTATTTTATAAAACTAGAACTCACTCAGCAACGCTGACTTTGATGTGTTTCTAGTTGGCAGGTAATGATTGCTGAGGATGGCACGAGGTGGCTACTCACCTCTTTTGGGATGACATCCATTCATTTAATGCTTTTGTGATGTAATGCAACAATGTATTTTGTAACCGATTGACGCTGTATTATTTGGAAAAAGTTTTTTTAATGCTTTTGTGATGTAAGTGATGCTGTATAAGTAAGCGTAATGGAATACCGTGAATACAGTTATATACACAAGTAAAATCACATGACAAGAGCTTTGCAACCAAACCTAGCGACGTACACAAAGAAATTGTCGGCATATATTCACCCAAGGGCCTGTTCCTGGCCATTGATGGTACCAACTAGTATACCATCGAACAAGGGTGGGGGTGTCAACCCAGTAGTACTACCAATACCTAACCGTCGGTTCCCACACTGGAATTAAATAGTTGCAAAGATAGAACCACACAGCAGAACCAAGCATGTATCAAATAGTACTTGCAACACAGTATCACGTTGATTCCTTGTTTGTAAAATGTATGTAAGTTGTACAGCATTGAAAATGAGTAAGCATACTTTTCCTCAAGTTGTAAATGACTGAAATATTGTATAAGCGTAAAAGGGGCCACGAAACTCACTTGTTAAGTGGTAAGTATGTATGATCGATGTATCCCAAATGTTGAATGCAAATAAACAGTCAAACACCTATTGGCAGTTATTGTAAAGCATTAATGATATGATATAAGCGCGTAATAATGATAGGTCGGTTCGGGTCGTATCGGCTGCGTCGCGTATAACACACACAAACTGACACGCGTACTAGATCTTATGTAGATCCAAGTACAAGACATTGTCGCCATTGATGATATTATTTGAGTAAAAGTCTCATTGTTATTGAAGAAGTATTGAATATGTGTCCATAGTTATAAGTCGGTTGATCGTTGTAAAACGTTAATCTAATTTGCTTAAAATAGTATTTGTGCCCTTTTTCGCGTTGACTTTAATATTTGTGGCCGAACAATGGCTATTGTGTTAATGTTACCTCAACATCACACGTCATACTCACACCACGCACAAGGAGATCAAACACAACAATTTCAGTTGCATAACAAGGCCAGACGCACGACTCAACCTCCATTCGTACGAATCAACCCTCAATCGTGCGAATCAGCTTCATTCGTACGATTGAGCCTTCATTCGTATGACTGGCCTTCAGTCGTACCACACAACACCCAATCGCACGACTCAACCTCCATACGCACGAATCAACCTTCAATCGTGCGAATTAGACTCCAGTCGTGCGAATCACGCACACATTCAGTCGGTCACCTGACTCAATCGCACACAATCACTCATACGCATGACTCAATCGCGTACACTCATTCGCACGCATGACTCAATCGCATACAAACACTCAGTCGCACAACTCAGTCGCACGACATGCCTAGTCGCACAACTCAGTCGCGCGATTGACTCAGACGCATGATTCAGTCGCACGGCTCAATCGCATGGTTGACCCAGTCGCCTGATCTGCAGAATCGCGACTGTGGTCGGGCTGAGCAGCCCCCGAGCTGCTCTAAACACGGGTTTTACACCATAAAGACCTCCAGAAACACTCAACAAACATACACAAACATGAAACACAAGCAAAGAGACCTCACACGCACCCATACGACCTTGTGTGTTCGGGTTGAACCCGAACACCCGAAACCCTAGTTTTGGACAGCCGTGAAAAGGCTAGAAAACGGACAACCAAAGACGACTACCTGCTAAAAATGAGTAGTCTAAGCTGTAGATGGTGTCTAGACGAAGAAAACAAGACCTCTCGGGTAGGATTCGGTGCTAGAATGAAGATTTGTGTGTGAAGAGAGGATGAAGATGAAGAAGATGGTGAAAAATGGGGTTCTAGGGCTGGTAAGGGGTATTTATACCCAGCCCAAGTTTACAAAATTACAAGTTTAGTCCCTGCACTTAACCCCCGAGTTTTCCCAAATTGGTTCGGTTGAAAAACGACTTTATTAGATGTTTTATTGTAATTGTAAAAGTACATTTAATGTTGTCATGACTTAAGAAATGGTTATGTTAAAAACATTTAATATATTTATAAAATGATATATTTGACGGTTTCGAAAATGAAAGTTTTTAAAGTCTTTTAAGGTTAACATATGGTCATAACGAATGCACACACAACGATAATAATGCACACATGATATCCACATAAAGAGTCAAGTAAGGATGAGGAATGAGCGATCAAAGAATAGATAACGGAGAAACACGTTAATTGACGGACCTTAAGGTGACGGATGTCACAGTATCCCCCAGTTGAAAGAATTTCGTCCCGAAATTTAGCTGGAGTTAGGTCCAAGAGTGTCATCCTCGAAGAGATGTGGATATCTGAGTTTCATTGATCTTCACGTTCCCATGTAAACACTTCTTGAGGTTTGACACGTGAAAAGTATCATGCACACCGCTAAGCTCTTGTGGCAACCTTAACCGGTAAGCCACTGGACCAATCCTTTCAGTGATCTCAAATGGTCCAACGTATCTTGGGGCTAACTTCCCTTTCTTTCCGAATCGAACGACTCCTTTCCAAGGGGAAACTTTGAGTAACACACGATCCCCAACATTGAATTCTAGAGGCTTCCGATGATTGTCGGCATAGCTCTTTTGGCGATCTCGCGCGGCTTTAAGTCGATCTTTGATTTGGAAAATCTTGTCTGTTGTTTCTTGAATGATCTCTGGGCCTGTCAGTTGACTTTCACCAATCTCAGCCCAACAAAACGGGAGATCTGCATTTCCTTCCATACAACGCTTCAAATGGAGCACATCCAATGCTTGTATGGTAGCTGTTGTTGTAGGAGAACTCAATCAACGGTAGATGAGCATCCCAACTACCACCAAAATCGATTACACACGCTCTCAACATATCTTCTAGCGTCTGTATAGTTCGTTCACTTTGGCCATCTGCTTGAGGGTGATAGGCTGTACTCATGTCTAACCGAGTGCCCATCGCTTTTTGTAATGTCTGCCAAAATCGTGAAGTGAATCTGCTATCACGGTCGGATATGATTGACACCGGCACCCCGTGCCGTGTCACGACCTCTTTGATGTACAATCTCGCCAGCTTATCCATCTTGTAGTCTTCTCGGATAGGCAAGAAATGTGCGAACTTTGTCATTCGATCCACAATGACCCATATCGAGTCATGACAGCTATTTGTTCTAGGGAGCTTGGTAATGAAATCCATAGCTATGTTCTCCCATTTCCACTCGGGAATTTCAGGTTGCTGTAATAATCCCGATGGTGTCTGATGTTCAGCTTTGACTTTCGAACACGTCAAGCATTTGCTGACGTATAAGGCAATGTCTTTCTTCATGCCTGGCCACCAGTACAGATCCTTAAGATCGTGATACATCTTGTCTGCACCAAGATGAATAGAATATCACGTCTTGTGGGCTTCATCCATGACTAAGGTTTGAACACCTCCCCAATTGGGTACCCATATGCGATCCATGAAGTACTGAATACCGTCATCCTTGCGAATCATCTGTTTATCAAACCCCGGAACTCTTCTCCCGCAAGGTTTTCTTCTTTCAATGCCTCACTCTGTACAATTTGGATCTGAGCTTTCAAGTTGGTTTGGATGGTCAATCCCAACGCTCGTGCACATAGTGGTTTCACACGTTCTTTGCGGCTTAAAGCATCAGCCACCACGTTAGCTTTCCCGGATGATACCGGATTTCACAGTCGTAGTCACTAAGAAGATCTACCCAACGTCGTTGGCGCATATTTAAGTTCCTTCTAATCCAGAATATGTTGAAGGCTCTTATGATCAGTGAAGATGATGCATTTGGTTCCATACAGGTAATGCCTCAAATCTTGAGTGCAAATACTACAGCGCCCAACTAAAGATCATGAGTGGTGTAGTTCTTTTCATGCACTTTAAGCTGTCGCGAAGCGTAGGCAATCACCTTATCCTTCTGCATTAATACACATCCCAATCCCTGATGTGACGCATCGCAGTAAACCACAAAATCATCGGTTCGTCTGGGAGAGACAATATAGGCGCGTTGCACAACTTCTCCTTCAACGTTTGGAACGCTTGCTCTTGTGCATATCCCCACTCAAACTTCTTGTCTTTCTGAGTAAGTAGGGTTAACGGTTGCGCAATCTTTGAAAAATTCGCGATGAAGCGACGATAGTAACCGGCCAATCCTATAAATTGTCGTATCTCTGATGGTGTCTGGGGCGTATCGCATTTCTTCACCGCTTCGATCTTGCCGGGATCTACATGAATCCCGTCCTCATTAACCACATGACCCAAAACTTCACTTCTCGCAACCAAAACTCACACTTCGAGAACTTGGCGAAAAGTTTCTCCTCTCGTAGCAGCTCCAGAATTGCCCGAAGATGTTCTACATGATCCTCTTTTGATCGGGAGTAGATAAGTATATCGTCTATAAACACGATCACAAACTTATCCAAGTAAGGTTTGCACACCCGATTCATTAGATCCATGAACACAGCTAGTGCGTTAGTCAATCCGAACGGCATGACCAAGAACTCATAGTGCCCATAACGAGTCCTGAACGCAGTCTTCGGTATGTCGTCCTCGAATGATGATAACCAGAACGAAGATCGATCTTTGAGAAATACGAAGCTCCTTGTAGCTGATCAAACAAATCGTCGATCCTGGGGAGAGGATATCGGTTCTTCACCGTTAACTTGTTCAGTTCACGGTAATCGATGCACATACGGAACGACCCATCCTTCTTCTTGACAAACAGTACCGGCGCTCCCCACGGTGAATGACTCGGTCGAATAAAACCCTTCTCCAGTAGTTCCTGTAACTGACTAGACAACTCTTGCATCTCGGATGGCGCTAGTCGATATGGTGTCTTCGCTACCGGTGTAGCTCCAGGAACCAACTCAATACGGAATTCCACCTGTGGTGGAGGAGGCAAACCAGACAAGTCATCTGGAAATACTTCTGGGTAATCCCGTACCACTAGAATATCCGCCAGTTTCCTTTCTTTGTCTTTCTTTCAACCACATGAGCCAGAAAAGCGTAGCACTGCTTTCGTAACTCTGGCGTGCTTTCATGCAGGAAATAAGCTTCAAGTTCTTACCCGGTCGTTCTCCCTGAACCTTGAGTACTTCCCCGTTTGGCATAGGGATACGTACTACTTTGTCTTGACAGACAATCTCTGCTCCATTTTGTGACAACCAATCCATGCCCACAATCACATCAAAGCTTCCTAACTCGAAGGGTATCAAATCTATATCGAAAGCATGATCCTCCAATGTCAACGAGCACTTCCTAATAATCTCATCAGCCTGAACAACCCTACCATTGGCCATTTCTACAAAGTAGCTAGTCTCTAGCCTACTAGGACTCAAATCAAGCAATTGCACAAACTCGGAAGATATAAAACTATTGTCTGCTCCAGTATCAAATAATATAGATGCGAAGTGATGATTGAGTAAGTGCGTACCCGTGACGACATTCGGGTCCTGACGAGCATCATTGGCTCCAATGACGAATGCACGTCCCCGAGCTGCATTCCCCTGAGTAGTCGGGCCTTGATTCCCAGCTATGGCCATCACTTGCTGCTGGTTATTTCCCTGTTGACCCGGTGCCCGATTCAGCCTGGGGTACATGTTTCTGTAATGATCAGGGCTCCCACACTCAAAGCAAGCCCTTGCATTCTCGGCGGGGTTAACCGCGTTGACGGGTGCTATCAGATTCGGCGCAGTTCTGCTATCTCTTGCCAAATGCCCCGGGCGCCTACAGTTCGCGCACACCCGACACTGCGTCCCTGGGGGATGATGATAATTGCACCTGTCACATTTGGGGTGCGGCCCCACATACTCTCTCTTAGCCTGAGACACGGCCACAAAATTCCTGGTCGGTTTAGCCCTCTTCTCAAACTTCCCAGCACTCGACCGGCTTGATTCCCCAACATCCTTTCGCTTCTCTGCTCCTCTGCCCAAAACCCCAGTTCTAACCATCTCATCAGTCAAAGCGCCAGCTTTCAGAATTGCGCTCTGAATAGTAGGAGGAGCGGCTGCTGTAACCATCGCTCTAATTTGAGGCGCGAGTCCCCAAATGTACCTCTCGATCCTCTTTGATTCCGGCCTAACCAGATGCGGAACCAATCTTGCCAGCTCATGAAACGATCAGTATAAGCTGCATGCCCTGCCCCCACCAGAGGGCAGTATTCCTTGGTGATCAAGGCCTTGAATTCGTCCCATGACATCTGCATCGCAGATTCTCGTCCTCGAGCTTGAACCTGGGTGTTCCACCAGGTTAGGGCCTTACCCTGTAGTGAACAAATGGCATACTTGATCCTTTGACTGTCGAGGCACTCACTAATATCGATCACTGCCTCCATCTTTTCCAACCACCTGGTTAGGGCTATCGCCCCACCTTTCCCATCGAATTCCCTCGGTTTACAAGCCACAAACTCTTTGTATGAACATCCCCGACGAGCATTAACAACTCCAGTTTCGATACCGGCAGTACCACCATTCCCGGTCTCCTGGTTGCTCTTGTTTCCGGTCGGGTTTCCGTTTCCCGTCGCAGTTTCGATCCCACCTTGGGCTCCATCATCGTTGCCACCATCCCCGTGAGGGTGGTGTTGTTGGAGTGCGTCGCTCACTTGGGCCACGATAGTAGGAATCAGGGCCGGCCAACTGTTGAGCGATCAGGGCTGCCATGTCAGCATTCCTGTTCCTTGACTGTTACTGGCAGGAGCATCATTTGCTCTTGGTGCTCTGCCTCTGCCTCGGCCTCTGCCCCTTGGGGCTTCACTCCCGCCACTATTGCTGCGGGTAACTCTTCGAGGCGGCATGTTCTAATCATAGAAAAGTAAACACATAAGTTTAAATCAATTGAAAGTGTATATCCATAACACTCATCAAGTCCATTATTCCATGTCAATATCACACTTATTGTCACCACACATCGCATGCAATTCGTGCCGTTCACACACCATGAATTGATAATGTTCAATGATAATCCATCACAACAATTGTAAGTCCATGTATACAATCACGTTTAGTCTAGCGGAGGTTGTCTATTTCCTTCCTCTTTCGAGGTTTCAGACATAGCCTCCTCGGGGTTAATCTCAATGTTCAAGGTCAAGCGCAATAGCATGATCTGTGAAGATCTCTTCGGGTTTAATACCCGGATCTAATAAACTAACTCGGCGCGCAGAGGGAACGAAAGATTCATAGAAGCATCCTATACAAGAGTGAGCACAAGGGCTCTCTCATAGGGTGGAAAGATCACATAACAAATAGATGAACAAATCAAGCAGCGAGGAACACATACACGAGATATAATATGCATACAGAGTCCTAGCATGCAAATCTACATGAAGGTTCCTAGGTTATAGTCTAGGTCAAGCGTATTGCCTAATTCTCTATAACCAATGGCTCTGATACCAATCTGTCACACCCCCCGCTAAAAGCGGAGACACGGGGATGTAACGAGACCGGGATCGTCATAACACATGGTAAGCGATAGAGAGCAATATAAATAAATGATGACATGCGTGTCATGATGACACCCGACAACAAGGGGACTTGTGTTGTGTTTAGTCAATGTTCACGACAACATAGCCATAAGCAACATGATAATGATAACACATAATCACATAAAGATGAAATTGTAAATGTTAATTCCCACAACCCGGGAACAAGTTTCAAAAGATGATAATTGTTTACAAGCGCTAACATTGTTCAAAAGATTGTTTATCAAAATATGTTAAGTCCCAAAATGCATCCTAGGGTCTCCACTAAGGCAGCACACCTAGATTCCTGGACTTGCATGATCACCTGAAAGATATGCTTAAAACGGTCAACATAATTGTTGGTGAGCTCGCAGGTTTATGTAATAAAAATGTAATGATGCTGTATAAGTAAGCGTAATGGAATACCGTGAATACAGTTATATACACAAGTAAAATCACATGACAAGAGCTTTGCACCAACCTAGCGACGTACACAAAGAAATTATCGGCATATATTCACCCAAGGGCCCGTTCCTGGCCATTGATGGTACCAATAGTATACCCATCGAACAAGGGTGGGGGTGTCAACCCAGTAGTACTACCAATACCTAACCGTCGGTTCCCACACTGGATTAAATAGTTGCAAAGATAGAACCACACAGCAGACCCAAGCATGTATCAAATAGTACTTGCAACACAGTATCACGTTGATTCCTTGTATGTAAAATGTATGTAAGTTGTACAGCATTGAAAATGAGTAAGCATACTTTCCCCCAAGTTGTAAATGATTGAAATATTGTATAAGCGTAAAAAGGGGCCACGAAACTCACTTGTTAAGTGGTAAGTATGTATGATCGATGTATCCCAAATGTTGAATGCAAATAAACAGTCAAACACCTATTGGCAGTTATTGTAAAGCATTAATGATGATATAAGCGCGTAATAATGATAGGTCGGTTCGGGTCGTATCGGCTGGGTCGCGTATAACACACACACTGACACGCGTACTAGATCTTATGTAGATCCAAGTACAAGACATTGTCGCCATTGATGATGATATTTGAGTAAAAGTCTCATTGTTATTGAAGAAGTATTGAATATGTGTCCATAGTTATAAGTCGGTTGATCGTTGTAAAACGTTAATCTAATTTGCTTAAAATAGTATTTGTGCCCTTTTTCGCGTTGACTTTAATATTTGTGGCCGAACAATGGCTATTGTGTTAATGTTACCTCAACATCACACGTCATACTCACACCACGCACAAGGAGATCAAACACAACAATTTCAGTCGCATAACAAGGCCCCCGACTCAACCTCCATTCGTACGAATCAACCCTCAATCGTGCGAATCAGCTTCATTCGTACGATTGAGCCTTCATTCGCATGACTGGCCTTCAGTCGTACCACACAACACCCAATCGCACGACTCAACCTCCATACGCACGAATCAACCTTCAATCGTGCGAATTAGCTACTTTCGTACGGTTGAACCTTCATTCGTGCGATTGGACTCCAGTCGTGCGAATCACGCACACATTCAGTCGGTCACCTGACTCAATCGCACACAATCACTCATACGCATGACTCAATCGCGTACACTCATTCGCACGCATGACTCAATCGCATACAACACTCAGTCGCATAACTCAGTCGCACGACATGCCTAGTCGCACAACTCAGTCGCGCGATTGACTCAGACGCATGATTCAGTCGCAGACCCACTCAGCCGCACGGCTCAATCGCATGGTTGACCCAGTCGCCTGATCTGCAGAATCGCGACTGTGGTCGGGCTGAGCAGCCCCCGAGCTGCTCTAAACACGGGTTTTACACCATAAAGACCTCCAGAACACTCAACAAACATACACAAACATGAACACAAGCAAAGAGACCTCACACGCACCCATACGACCTTGTGTGTTCGGGTTGAACCCGAACACCCGAAACCCTAGTTTGGACAGCCGTGAAAAGGCTAGAAACGGACAACCAAAGACGACTACCTGCTAGAAATGAGTAGTCTAAGCTGTAGATGGTGTCTAGACGAAGACAAGACCTCTCAGGTAGGATTCGGTGCTAGAATGAAGATTTTGTGTGTGAAGAGAGGATGAAGATGAAGAAGATGGTGAAAAATGGGTTTCTAGGGCTGGTAAGGGGTATTTTACCCAGCCCAAGTTTATAAATTACAAGTTTAGTCCCTGCACTTAACCCCCGAGTACATTTAATGTTGTCATGACTTAAGAAATGGTTATGTTAAAAACATTTAATATATTTATAAAATGATATATTTGACGGTTTCGAAAATGAAAGTTTTTTTTGGTTTTTATTATGGTTTTAAGGATAATGATGGTAATAATAATGTAAGGTCAGTAAAGGAATGAGAAGGATGAGACCACATAAAGAACAAAAGTAAGGGTTGACGGACTGAGGGACGGATGTGCAAAAATATAGATAATATATATATATATATTTATATATATATATATTGTCATATATATGAGTATATATATATATATATATAATAGTCTATATCTATATATATCTATATATATATATATCTTGTCGTATATATTAATAATCCTATAGTATTATATATATATCTATATATACGCTCTATATTCTCTATCTATTTACGTATATATCTCTTCTATTCTCTCTCTCTCTTCTCTCTCTCTCTCTCTCTCTATCTCTCTCTCTCTTCTCTCTCTCGTCTCTCTCTCTTTCTTCTCTCTCTATCTCCTCTTGTTATCTCTTCTCGTCTCTCTCTCTCTCTCTCTCTCTCTCTCTCTCTCTATCTCTCTCTCTCTCTCTCTCTCTCTCTCTCTCTCTACTCTCTCTCTCTCTCCTATTCTCAGTCTCTCTCTCTCGTCTCTCTCTCTCTATCTCTCTCTCTCTCTCTCTATCTCTCTCTCTCTCTCTCTCTCTCTCTCTCTTCTCTATCTCTCTCTCTCTCTCTCTCTCTCTCTCTCTCATCTCTCTCTCTCCTCTCTCTCTATCTCCTCCTCTCTCTCTCGTCTCTCTCTCTCTATATATCTCTCTCCTCTCTCTCTCTCTCTCGCTCTCTCTCTCTCTCTCTCTCTCCGTCTCTCTCTCTCTCTCTCCGTCTCCTTCTCTCTCTCTCATCTCTCTCTCTCTCTCTCTCTCTCTCTCTCGTCTCTCTCTCTACTCTCTCTCTCTGTCTCTCCGTCCCGATCTCTCCTCTCTCTCCTCACTATATCTCTTGTCTCTATATCTATCTCTCTCTCTCTCTCTTCTATCTTGCTTCTCCGTATCTCTATTTTCTATCGTATATCTATATAGTATATATATATATCCGTATATATATCTACTTCTCTATATATATCTTCTCCGGCTATATATCTCTATATATATATATATATATTATATAGATATAGTGTATATATATACGTATATATATATACGTATCTATATAGATATATATATATACGTAGATATATATACTAGATATACGTATATATATATATTACTATTATATTTGGTCTATATTTATATATATACGTATATATATACGTATATAATCTATCTATGTATACGTATATATACGTCGTAATATATATATATATACGTATATATACGTATATATATAACTACTATTATACGTATATATACACGATATATATACGTATATATACACGTATATATCTATATATACACGTATAATATACGTTATATACGTATATATACGTATATACACGTATATATATATATATACGTATATTCTGTATGTATATAGTTATATATTATACACGTATATTTACGTATATATGGATACGTATATAACGTATACGTATACGTATGTACGTATATGCGTATACGTACATAGTACGTATACGTATACGTATACGTATATACGTACGTACGTATATACGTATATATACGTATACGTACGTATACGTACCTACATACGTACATACGTACGTATACGACGTACGTATAGATACGTACGTACACGTACGTACGTATAGATACGTACGTATCGATATATACGTACGTACGTATATATACGTACCTACGTATATATACGTACATATACGTATGTACCTATATATACGTATGTACGTATATATACGTACATACGTATATATATACGTATACGTATATATACGTACATACGTATATGTACGTATAGATACGTACATATACGTATGTACGTATATATACGTACATACGTATATGTACGTATAGATACGTACATATACGTATGTACGTATATATACGTACATACGTATATATACGTATATATGTATATATACGTATATATACGTATATATATATACGTATATATGTATATATATATATATATATATATATATATATATATATATATATATATATATATATATATATATATATATATATATATATATATATATATATGTTTTATTATTTTGAAGCCGACGAAGGAAGAAAAAGAAATAAAGTCCAAAGTCGAGGGACCAAACTCACCAACGAATGAAAGTTGGGTGAGTGGGAGTATATAAGGGAGAGGGAAGCCCTTACCCTCTCCCCAACACTCACAAATCAGCGAAAGAAAGAGGGGAAGGGAGAAAGAAGTGAAAAAAGGGAGAAAAAGTCGGTTCGGGTTAGTTCGGGTCGCCAAAATCATCGTGTAGCAAGCCAAACGAAGCTCTACTTCTTGGTGTCGTTTGTGTGAGTTCTAGGACCCCACTTTTACTTGGTTTCAACCGATTTTTGGGCTGGAAAGCATCAAAACCCGTTTTTATATGTGTGTGTTTATGACCCATTGGGGTGTGTTGCGTGTGATGCGTTTAGAGTTTGTTTCCGGGCTTGTGTGTGCTTGAATGGTGTTGTGGTATGCATTCCTAAGGTCTAATATGGTTGATTTAGGCATAGAATGGGTTTGGATGAGCTTGGAGGCCGAAAATGGCAGATTGAGTTATTTTAAAACAAAGACAAGAAATGAAGAATAAAAGAAAGAAAGCAATAAAGCCCAAGTAGAGGGACTAAAATTGTCCAAAAGGACAAAATCTTTGAAAAAGTTGGTGTAAAGGTGGCATGGCCGCGCATCACCTTTTCTACACCCAAATCTTCGGTCATTTTAGAGAGAGAAAGGAAGAGAGCAGAAAACACTCTCGGTTTTGAAGAAGAAGAGAAGAAGAGGATTGAATTCAAGGTAACAATTCGAGGTTTTTAAGTGTTCATGTTGGGTTTTTGTCTCGGTTACATGCTTATGTGCTTATATGCTTGTGTGTGTCTGTGTGTGTGTTTTTGGTGTGTTCTTAGGTGTTTGAACTCTTTTGCAAGCGGGTTAGAAGGAAGAAACACCCATGTTGCACTAGGTGAGTTTCTAGACCCCGGTTTCTACTTGTTTTAAACATCTTTGGGGCTGAAAATGTATTTAAAACGATTTTACAATGTTTATGTATGTTTACCCGTATGTATTATGCATGTTGGATATTGGTTCTTAGATGCTTATAGGTTGTTCATGATTAGAATAGCCATGTTAAGCTTAGAACAGATAGGTATGATGAATGGGTTCAAGTTCATGCTAGAAACATGTTGCACAGAATATCCATGCGCCTAGAAATGCCTTAGAAGGAATTAAGTATAGTCCATACGTCTAAAGAGTAGCCCATATGTCTGAGATTAGTCTTAGAAATGTTCAAGTGGCCCATGCGCCCAAGTATAGCCCATGCGCCCAATGGCTAATGCGCCCAAGTGGCCCATGCGCCTAAGTTTCCCATACGTCTGAGATAATCCATGTGCCTAAATACCCATACGCCTAAACAGGGCCCATGCGCCCAAATAGTGTCAAAGCGCCTAAACCCTTAGAATCTATTACAGAATGTTTGGGAGTCTGTGCTTTTAGGGTTTTGACCGAGGGTTGACTAGGGCTTATTTATGATGAGTTTCATGCATAGCAATAGTTATTGATGATTATTATTATTATTATTATTATTAGTATTATTTATTTATTATTATTATTATTATGTTTTATTATTATTATTATTATTATTATTATTATTATTATTATTATTATTATTATTATTATTATTATTATTATTATTATTATTACTATTGTTATTATCATTATCATTATTAGTATGTGACGTTACGTGGTGTGTTTATTATTGTAACGTAAAGTATTACTAATAAATAAGTGAAAGAGTAATAAAAAGAGAAGTGGAACCTAATTTAAAATGTTAACAAGTCTTGCAAGCTCATAGGAGGGTCACGACCATGAGGTCGTTAGCTCAACCGTGATGCGGGTTAGCTACCTTCAAATGCACACGGGGCCAGTCAATTGAGATGGCGGACCTTTGCAGCATACCCTAGGTGTCTGGGTCAGCCTTGTATACAGTATGTAGAGCCCCTTGTGGGAAAAAGAGGGCCAACACCTTTTCCCCCGCGCACATAGTTTAGGGTATTGCTCATTGGTCCACATAGACAGTGAAAGATAAAGATAAAAGAGTACAGAGTAAACAAGGCATACAGTAAAGAGATAAAGCATTACCTGATTGTATAGTTAATGCGTGCTCATGTATAAAGAGATGAAGTTTTCATAAAAAGAGTATTTTCATATGTATACCTTACAAGAAAGTATTTTATTATATTTAAAACTAGAACTCACTCAGCAACGCTGACTTTTATACATTTTCAGTTGGCAGGTAAATATTGCTGAGGATGGCACGAGGGTGAAGCTACTCGGCAGGAAAAGACTGACATCCATTCATACCTATTATTGCTGTTGTTTTGTAATGCAATTAAACAGTTCTTTTGTATTCGATCAAACAATAGTGTATTGCTTAACAACAGTGTTTAATGAAATGAAATGAATGGTTTTTGTTAAAATGATTCCGCTGCTTAAGTATGTAAATTTATAATGTTTAATATTGTAAATGACCAACTGTGAGGTCTCCGGGAACGGGGCCTTAAAGTTGGTATCAGAGCCAAAGTTTAAGAGAATTGGGTTAAATAAATTTTTAAAACCTAAACTTAAACTGAAAATGGGACAAATGAGGGATGTCAGCCCGAGTAGCTACGTGCCATCAGGTATGTCTTTTCTTAATGTTAACCGGTATTATGTGCGCATGCTATTTGATTTATGTGCTCTTAGTAGATTTAGATACTGATTAAGTCAGGATAGGAAATGCTTGGGGTATGGAGAGTAAAGTAAGTGGCTAATCACAACTGGCCACTGTAATTAGGGACTTACTATACTTGACATAAACTGAGTTATTACCTTGAATGACCGTGTTGGTGTTTGAATCTTATAGTGTGTTAGAGGATGGCTGGGCAGAAATCTTCCAAGACTCCTAGAGGCAGAGGCCGTCCGCGTGTGACTAGGAGTAGTGCTAAGGCTCCTGAGACGACCCATGAGAACCCTGAGGTTCATGGCCGAAGCGAAGAGAATGAGAATGCTAGCTTGAATGCCTCAGCTAGGGAGGCGATTGCTGATGAAGTACACCAGGTCATGCAGACAGTTTTACCATCTGTGGTGACTGAAGTCATCAGGGCTGTGAAAGGCGAGGAGAGGAAGGAGAAGGAGGCTAGAAAGGGATCATCGGGCAAGGAAAGCAGAGGGGAGGAGGAACAACCGGAGCCTGAGACGGTGTTGTCCGATGAGGAGGAGGATGATGTAGTGGGGGTAGCGACCAGAGGGTGCAGTTATGGGGCGTTCCAAAGGTGTAAGCCCCCGACTTTTGATGGCAATGGCAATGCTGCTGCCGCTCACCGCTGGGTGAGGGAGATGGAGGCAGTTTTGGAAATCAGTGAGTGTCGCGAGGACCAGAAGGTGAAGTTCGCGAGTCACTCTTTCGTTGATTCAGCGCTGTGTTGGTGGGACAACCTTGTCCAAGCTGAGGGTGCCAGAGCCATCGGGAAAATGCGATGGAAGGAGTTTAAACAGTTGGTGATCGAGGAATTCTGTCCTCACAGGGAACTCGATAAAATCGAGAGGGAGTTCTTGCAACTTGAAGCGGGAACCATGACCCACCAGCAGTACACCGCTAAATTCAATGAGATGGCGAGGCTGGTGCCGGATCAGGTGACGCCGGTGTCAAGGAAGATCAAGAGGTACATCCAGGGACTGCCGGCTGACATTCGCAGGCACCTGATTGCTGCTTGGCCAGGTACCTTTCGATAGGTGGTGGATTTGGCGGGTAGATTGTATGATGAGCGAGAGGAGTCTGTGGTGGAGGTGAAGAAGATGAGTGGGGATGGTAAGAACTGGAATGGGAAGAGGTTTGGACGTGTTGGTTTCACTCCAAACAACAAGAAGATGAAGGTGGACGACCGTGGGGTGTCGTCAAGATCAGGGCTAAAAAGTGTGGCAGATGTGGAAGGGAGCATGCCGGTGAGTGCAGGATGGGAATGAATGTATGCTTCAGATGTGGCAAGTCTGGCCACATCGCTAGAGACTGTAGGGTGCTGAAGTGCTATAACTGTGGCGGGGAGGGCCACGCGACCAAAGACTGTAAGAAGCCGAGAGCGGAGAGCTCTGGAGCGAAGAAGAAGCCGGAGGAAGGAGGGCAGAGGGCAAGTGCTAGAGCTTACACTATGACCCGGGAGGAAGCCAGAACTGATCCTGATGTCGTGTCAGGTATGTTTCTAGTAAACCAAACTTGTGCCTCTGTATTGTTTGATTCCGGTGCTAGTAGGAGTTTCATTTCCACTACTTTCTGTGCTAAGTTGCCTGTTAGTAGTAGGAGTGTCAGTGAACCATTCGATGTAGAAACCGCTATTGGTAAGTCCACCAGAATTACTGATGTGATAGAGGACTGTGCCATAGAACTAGAAGGTCATAGGTTTGCTGCTAGGTTACACGTGATGCCCCTAGGTGGATTCGATGTAGTACTAGGGATGGACTGGTTAGCAACCTATGAAGCAAACATCGTATGTCGCAAGAAGATGATTCGATTAGTTGCGCCCGATGGGAGTTTGGTTACGATTCATGGAGATCGCGTTACTACGATACCGAAGATGATTTCGATGGCGGTGGCGGGGAAGTGCATGAGACGTGGATGTAGTGCCTACTTGGCATACGTGAAAGATGTGGATGCGTCGGTACCGCAATTATCCGAGGTACCAGTGGTGTGTGACTTTCAGGACGTATTCCCGGAAGACTTACCCGGCGTGCCACCGGATCGCGAGATTGAGTTCCAAATTGATTTGATACCCGGTGCTCAACCCGTGGCCAAAGCACCATATCGATTAGGCTCCGACTGAGATGAAGGAACTCATGAGCCAATTGCAGGAGTTAATGGATAAGGGATTCATTCGACCGAGTATCTCTCCGTGGGGTGCTCCGGTATTGTTTGTAAAGAAAAAGGACAGAAGTATGCGAATGTGCATTGACTATCGAGAGCTGAACAAGTTGACAGTGAAGAATCGGTACCCGTTACCAAGAATTGATGACTTGTTCGACCAGCTCCAAGGTGCCAGTTGGTTCTCGAGAATAGATCTACGATCTGGCTACCATCAATTGAAGGTGAAGGAACAAGACATTCCTAAGACAGCTTTCTGTACGCGTTATGGACACTACGAGTTCCTCGTTATGTCTTTTGGTCTAACTAACGCGCCAGCTGCCTTTATGGATTTGATGAATCGAGTGTGCCGCCCGATGTTGGATAGGTCAGTGATTGTGTTCATTGATGATATCCTGATCTACTCGAAGAGCGAAGAAGAGCATGCCGGTCACATTCGGGAAGTGTTGGAGACATTAAGAAGGGAGAAGTTGTATGCTAAATTCTCCAAGTGCGCGTTCTGGTTGCGCGAAGTTCAATTCTTGGGTCATGTGGTGAATCCCGACGGGATTATGGTGGACCCGACGAAAGTGGAGGCGGTGATGCAATGGAAGTCTCCAAAGACGCCATCCGAGATTCGTAGTTTCTTGGGTTTGGCGGGCTATTACAGAAGATTCATCCAAGACTTTTCCAAGATCGCTTCTCCACTAACCAAGTTGACCCGTAAGGATGTGAAGTTCGTGTGGGGTCAAGAGCAAGAAAGGGCTTTTGAGGAGTTGAAGGCAAGACTGACCCAAGCCCCTGTCTTGTCATTACCCGAAGGAAGCGAGGATTTGGTGGTCTATTCAGATGCTTCCTACTCGGGGTTGGGTTGCGTGTTGATGCAGCGAGGTAAGGTGATAGCTTACGCATCCCGACAATTGAAAGTGCATGAGGTCAATTACCCTACTCATGACTTGGAGTTAGCGGCGGTGGTCTTTGCGTTAAAGATTTGGAGGCACTATCTCTACGGGACGAAGTGCACCATATTCACTGACCACAAAAGCTTGAAGTACTTCTTTGAGCAAAAAGATCTGAACATGAGGCAGAGAAGGTGGTTAGAGCTCATAAAAGATTATGATTGCGAGATCCACTACCATCCGGGTAAAGCCAATGTGGTGGCTGATGCCCTTAGCCGAAAAGAGAGGCCCGAGCCGATTCGGGTGAAAGCTTATCAACTAATCATGACCTCTAATGTGATGAAGCAAGTTAAAGAGTTTCAAGATGAGGCATTGCAAGAAAATCATCTTAACTCGGAAAGAATGAGAGGTCTGGTTGGGGAACTGGGTGAAAACACACTTGGTGTTAAAACCCGATTTGGACGAGTGTGGATTCCTCGTTTTGGGGATCTACGGGCGAAGATTATGGATGAAGCTCACAAGACTCGATACTCCATTCATCCTGGTGCCACGAAGATGTATCAGGATATGAAGAAAGATTATTGGTGGCCGGGTATGAAGCGTGATGTGGTGGAGTATGTGAGTAAGTGCCTTACTTGTTTACAAGTGAAGGCCGAGCACCAAAAGCCGTATGGGAAGATTCAACCTTTGGATATACCGGAATGGAAGTGGGAGCACATCACCATGGATTTCATTACAAAGCTGCCGCGTACTCCGAAAGGATACGATGCCATATGGGTGATTGTTGACCGTCTGACGAAGAGTGCCCACTTCCTACCGATCCGCGAGACATATTCATCTGAGAGGTTGGCTGACCTGTTCATCAAGGAAATTGTAACTCGTCATGGTGTGCCGGTGTCTATCGTGTCTGATCGTGACACCCGGTTTACCATAAATTTTGGAAGAAATTCCACGACGCCATGGGGACGAGGTTACATATTAGCACGGCTTATCATCCCCAAACTGATGGTCAGTCAGAAAGGACCATTCAGACATTGGAAGACATGCTTCGGGCATGTGTGATTGATTTTGGGGGAAGTTGGGATGACCACCTACCATTAGCCGAATTCTCGTACAACAACAGCTATCATGCCAGCATTGGTATGCCACCATATGAGATGCTATACGGTAGGAGATGCAGAACACCCGTTTGTTGGGGTGATATTGGTCAGAAGGAATTGGGGAGCGTCGAGGTAATCGAGGCTACGACTGAGAAGCTTGAGAAGATTAAAGCCTTCATGAAGGCCGCCAAAGATAGACAGAAGTCGTATGCTGATAAACGACGCAGACCGATTGAGTTCCAGGTGGGTGACCGGGTTATGTTGAAGGTCTCACCTTGGAAAGGGATCATCCGATTCAGGAAGCGGGGCAAGTTGAGCCCAAGGTATATAGGCCCTTTCCGAATCATTGCTCCAGTTAGAGAGGTGGCCTATAGATTGGAGTTACCAGAAGAGTTAAGTGGAATTCACCCGACATTCCATGTATCTCATCTGAGAAAGTGCTTAGCTGATGAAGACATGATTGTTCCACTGGAGGATATCGAAGTAGACGAAAAGCTCAATTATGTGGAGCAACCAGTGGCAATCATCGATAGAAAAGAGAAGAGGCTGAGGAATAAAGTGGTTCCTCTTGTGCGTGTACAGTGGAAGCACAGGAAGGGATCCGAATCTACATGGGAGACTGAGGAGGAGATGAGGCAGCATTACCCTCGTCTGTTTGAGGAATAACAGGTTTCGGGGACGAAACCTATATAAGGGGGTGGACTTGTAACACCCGGTTATTTTAAAACAAAGACAAGAAATGAAGAATAAAAGAAAGAAAGCAATAAAGCCCAAGTAGAGGGAGTAAAATTGTCCAAAAGGACAAAATCTTTGAAAAAGTTGGTGTAAAGGTGGCATGGCCGCCCATCACCTTTTCTACAACCAAATCTTCGGTCATTTAAGAGAGAGAAAGGAAGAGAGCAGAAAACACTCTCGGTTTTGAAGAAGAAGAGAAGAAGAGGATTGAATTCAAGGTAAGAATTCAAGGTTTTTAAGTGTTCATGTTGGGTTTTTGTCTCGGTTACATGCTTATGTGCTTATATGCTTGTGTGTGTCTGTGTGTGTGTGTGTTTTGGTGTGTTTCTTAGGTGTTTGAACTCTTTTGCAAGCGGGTTAGAAGGAAGAAACGCAAAGTTGCACCAGGTGAGTTTCTAGACCCCGGTTTCTACTTGTTTTAAACATCTTTGGGGCTGAAAATGTATTTAAAACGATTTTACAATGTTTATGTATGTTTACCCGTATGTATTATGCATGTTGGATGTTGGTTCTTAGATGCTTATAGGTTGTTCATGATTAGAATAGCCATGTTAAGCTTAGAACAGATAGGTATGATGAATGGGTTCAAATTCATCCTAGAAACATGTTGCACAGAATATCCATGCGCCTAGAAATGCCTTAGAAGGAATTAAGTATAATTCATACGTCTGAACAGTAGCCCATACGTCTGAGAGTAGTCTTAGAAATGTTCAAGTGGGCCATGCGCCCAAAGTGGCCCATGCGCCTAAAGTTTTCATATGTCCGACTAAGCCCATGCGCCCAAGTATAGCCCATGCGCCCAATGGCTCATGCACCCAAGTGGCCCATGCGCCTAAGTTTCCCATACGTCTGAGATAATCCATGCGCCTAAGTACCCATACGCCTAAACAGGGCCCATGCGCCCAAATAGTGTCATCAAAGCGCCTAAACCCTTAGAATTTTATTACAGAATATTTGGGAGTCTGTGCTTTTAGGGTTTTGACTGAGGGTTGACTAGGGCTTATTTATGATGAGTTTCATGCATAGCAATGATTGTTATATGATTGATTATTATTATTTTATTATTATTATTATTATTATTATTATTATTACTATTGTTATTATTATTATCATTATTAGTATGTGACGTTACGTGGTGTGTTTATTATCGTAACGTAAAGTATTACTAATAAATAAGTGAAAGAGTAATAAAAAGAGAAGTGGAACCTAATTTAAAATGTTAACAAGTCTTGCAAGCTCATAGGAGGGTCACGACCATGAGGTCGTTAGCTCAACCGTGATGCGGGTTAGCTACCTTCAGATGCACACGAGGCCAGTCAATTGAGAGTGGCGGACCTTTGCAGCATACCCTAGGTGTCTGGGTCAGCCTTGTATACAGTATGTAGAGCCCCTTTTGGAAAAAGAGGGCCTAGCACACACCATTTCCCCCCCGCGCACTAGTTTAGGGTATTTCTCATTGGTCCACATAGACAGTGAAGATAAAGATAAAGAGTAACAGTAAACAAGGCATACAATAAGAGATAAAGCATTACCTGATTGTATAGTTAATACGTGCTCATGTATCACAGATGAAGTTTTCATAAAAAGAGTATTTTCATATGTACCCTTACAAGAAAGTATTTTATTACATTTAAAACTAGAACTCACTCAGCAACGCTGACTTTATCATTTTCAGTTGGCAGGTAAATATTGCTGAGGATGGCACGAGGGTGAAGCTACTCGGCAGGGAAAGACTGACATCCATTCATACCTATTATTGCTGTTGTTTTGTAATGCAATTAAACGGTTCTTTTCTATTCGATCAAACAATAGTGTATTGCTTAACAACAGTGTTTAATGAAATGAAATGAATGGTTTTTGTTAAAATGATTCCGCTGCTTAAGTATGTAAATTTATAATGTTTAATACTGTAAACGACCAACTGTGAGGTCTCCGGGAACAGGGCCTTACAGTTCAGTCGCATGGAGGCCATGCGACTGAAGGGTGTCCATACGCCCGAATAGGGCTGTTGCACTCGAAGGAAAGCGTAGTTCGACTTCTGACTTTCAGGGGAAAGTGCAGATGTAAGTTTTGACGTAAAGGTTCCTGTAAGAGCATGTAAGATGACTGTTATGACCTTAGAGAGTATGTTGGGCATGATGATGATGATGATGATGCATGTTTATGCATGTTATGTATGTATGATGTTGCCTTGTGTGATGACGATAATTGTGTATGATATGTTCCTTATTATGATTGCAATTGCAGGATCGGGTTTTGTCACTTAATACTTGTAATTCTCTCAAACTCACTTATAATATCACTCAAACAAGATGAAGCAATGCCTTTAACAAGAGTTGATAATAATATAATAAGTAATCAAAGGAACAAGCAGGAGTATTTTCAAGGTACTTGTATATATTACTTCTCAACTCAAGATTACAAGACACTTACAAGCATAGAACATGAGTTACAATGAGAAACTATATATACTAGATCCTACAGCCGGTTATACTTGATACCAGCTGGAAACCTACGACTAAAGCATATACTACAATGCTAAAGTTAAGGTATCTTAGATAAAGTATTATCTAAGATATGGTAGTCATGACATGTCCATGACTTACCTTTTGTCACCAACTAAAGATGGCAACTGTACTTAACATAAAAGGTAAACAGTAGATTAAAGTATGGTCAACTACATGGCTTTTGAGAAAACGCCATGCAGTATCTCAGAGATTTGCAGCGGACTGTCAGACAGACCATACTTATGTCTACTGGATAATAGAAGTGTCTTCCGAAGGTTAACTGGCTTCGGAAGAACAAGTTCTTCCGAAGCCACTTATACTTCGGAAGATGCTTCTATGCTTCCGAGGCTTTAAGGACTCCTTTATACTTCGGAAGTTGACTTCAGAACTTTGTCTTCAAGTCTTGATTCTTCGGAAGTAACTTCTTTATCTTCGGAAGTTGGAGTTCCTTCGGAAGTGTATTTTACACTTAGACTTCGGAAGAGCTCCTTCTTCCTTCGGAAGTCCCACACTTGGCTTCGGAAGTCCTTTGTATGCAGTACTCAAAATCTTCTAAGTGACATGGTTTTGGTTGCAACAGCCTCTCTAGATCCAACACTCCCCCTAGGCTGATGCTACCAAAACTTCACTTGTTTCTACTTCTCAAAGTTTTCAGCACCAGGGACAACAGATATTTGTCTGTCTCTCTTTCTTCCCGGAAGGGTGCTGAGAAGCTTGTACAAGTCATTCGTGGATAGGAGATCCAGTCTATCACTTTGAATGACATGTACCCTTTGTTGTGACCCCCTGAAGAGAGTTAGTTGACGGGAGTTGTAGTCATACTCCCATCTAACTATGGACTCAAGTTCAGGACCTTCAACCATTTGAAGAAAGGCTTTGCCTTTGGTTGCTGATCCTTTCCTTTCCTCCTCCTCTCTCAGTTTTGACTCCTCTTCGACCTTGCTTCTGGCAGTAAGCTCGGCCATGTGAAGGCTGCCTAGATGATTTCTGATGTGGGCAGCTACATCGGAGTTTGAAGGGTTGGAGAATGGTTTCTCTGCTAACTCAGCAATATCAAATCTGCTTAAGTGTAGCAAAGATGAGGCATTCAGCCTGTTAATCTCACCATTCTCTCTCTCAACAACAAAGTTGTGAGAAGAGTCTTCGAACCTCCACTGGACTATCTTCTTTCTAGGTACAAGAGATTGTCTTGGTACCCTATCTCCTTTCTTTGTGTCCAGCAGAGTCACCAGCCTTCTCCTCAGCTTCTTTTCTTCCTCATTCAATGTATCTGAATTGAGGCCAAGGAGTCTTGCAGCTTGGTCCAAAGTTCCTCTGGGCAGATCAAGAAACTCATCTCTTGTGAGGGAACTTGAGGATCCATCAACATAGTCAGGTTGACTGTATCCTCCTCACAGGAGATGTCGCTCAGAGTAGTGCAGTTGATGAGCTTAGTTTTGATTGCCTTGAATTCCTCCATAGAGAGATGTTTGGAAGGCTGAGGGGATGGTTTGATGGTTGTTGGGTAGGTTTAGGAGTTTGGGTTCTGGGTAAGGTTTAGGTTGGATGATGGTAGTTTAGGTGGTTGAGGTGAGGAATTGGTAGTTGTGATGGTGTAGGTTCAGGGGTGAAGGTTCAGGTTCAGTTTTGATTGGGAAGGGAAAGGGTATGGTTCAGGTTGAGGTTGGGTTTGGATATTGGGCTGAGAGGTGGCTTTGAAGGTCATCCCCTGTCCCCTTCTATACATCTCCTTTCTTCTCCCCGCACGAATGTCAGCCTTGATGTCACTGACATGTCGTTGGAGAGTCTTCTCAGACATTGGACCCACTTGCCTGCCAGAGAAGCCATGAGCTTTAAGATAGTTCTTCATCCAAGCTTTCTCACCTATCTTCTTGGCGACAGACAGTCCAGCCTCTTCTTCTTTCTTCTTCTTCTCTACCAGCTTCTCCCTTGCAGCTCTCTTTCTCTCCTTCTCCATTTGATCTTGCTCTTTGTTAAGAGCCATAAGATCGTGTCATTATTGTGTGGAGACAACTCCTCTTGAGAGAATCCTCTGGAGAGTAGGAAAGTGATCCTTTCTCTCCTGAGCTGCAGATCACTCTTCTCTTTCTTTTCTCAGCCTTTCTTCTTCCAAGGCCAACCTTGCAGCTTCTTCTTTTTGCTGTCTTTGCAGCAAGGTTGCCTTTTCAAGCTCTATCAGCTCCTCTAATGGTAGCAGGAGTACATCTTCCGAAGCAGCCCCTAGACTGACAAGTCTATCAATTACCTCCACTCTTCTTCTATTGTTGATTGCCTCTTGGTTGGCTGCAGCTGCTTTTGTACTTGCAGCTAACAGTTTCCCAGTTGGCAGTCTTCCTTTCCTTTTAAGCTTCTCCAACCTTTCTTCTTCCTGAAGCTCTTCCGAAGTCATCTTCCTCTTGCCTTTTATGTCTTCGGAAGTGCTAGACTTTGGTGGTTCTTGATAGAAGATCCAGGTTGGGTGGTGGAGGTAGGAGCTGAGGTCAATGCAGATGTAATAGCTAGTGGTTGGCTGAGAAAGTCCTCCCTATTAACCTCAGATGCAAGTTCCAGAATTGCATCTGTGACTATTAGATCATCGGAAAGAGAAAATAGTCCTTCCGCAGCAGCAATCTCAGCTTCGGAAGTTTGTGTTGGTTCTTCCGAGGCTTCGAATTGTGCTTCGGAAGCCTGTGAAAACACACCTTCTGTCCCAACTGTTTCAGTTGCTGGGCCATCAGTCCTAGTTTCCCCTTCGAAATCAATCTCAGGTTCCACTTGGGCCTTAGGTTGACCAACTTCCTCAACGGTGGTAGGAGGTGCATTCAACCTCTGAAGCTCTTGAGCTCCAAAGTAAATCACAGACATATCCGGACTGGGTTGTTCATTAGGGACTCTAAAAGGAACTTGTTGAAGATCCTATTTAGATCCTGAAGCATCCTTTGATCCACTTGAAAAACAACTGGAGGAGGCTCAGGGAAGATGGCAGCTTGTTGTCTTGAGCTCAAAGAAGTAGAGCTTGACTGATGGTATCCTGTCTTTGCTTTGTTCCTCAACATTCTCCCCCTTTTTGGTAGCATCATCTTGAGAGGTAGATGAGCTAGAGGAAGAGGTCAAGGAGACTTGAACTGGTACATGCCTAACAGATCTCTCAATCTGTTTCTCAGCTAGTTTGGCCTTGAGACTTTCAATCTCAAGTTGCTGAGTGGCAACCTATCCTCTAAAGTCTTAACCTTTGATTCAAGGTTTGAGACTTTAGAAAGTAGGTCTCTTATGTGAGTTGCATTCTTCCCTCATCTTCTTTGAAGAATCACGGGGAGATGAGGTAACATACCTAGTATGTTCATCCTCACCACCAGATGTGGTTCTTGGCACCCTGGTTTCCCTTGCACAATGATGTCTCTTTCAGAGGCATCATAGGGCATGGTTGCCGTAGATTCAGTCTGACTGTCGTTACCACTGTCCTGAGGATCCCATTGAGGCTCCTTCATCAGTAGTGCAGCTGAATCTACAAAGAGTCCCTCCATATCAGTGGGACTAATTGCAATTGCTTGTCAGGGATCGGGTTTGGGCTCAGGGTCTGAGACTGAGGAGACTCAAGACCCATATTGAGGTCAATAGTGAAGGATTGGTGGACCTCTGGCTGAGTGGGAGCCCCTTGTTCCACTCTAGCCTTTTGGTTTGAAGAGGAGGGGCTTGTTCAATCAGAGTAGATTGAACAAGGGTTCGTTTGGTACGTCTCTGGTAGGTGACAGTGATTGGAGGAGAAGGTAGATTTGGAATAGTGAGGGTAGTTGCTGGTGTGGGTTCATCACCTGTGGGGTTAACAGGGATGTCACCAGGAGCCATTGGCTCAATCATACCTGGAAGTAGTGCGGTATCCCTTCCAGTGTAGTTGGTAGACACTCTCTTCAAGACTTTGAAGATGGTCGGCCTCATTTGGGGAGCAGACAGAGCAGCTGCACAGACAAGCTTACCCTGATCTAGCTCACAGTTGATTATGTGCTGGAGAAATCTGGGATACATAAAGAATGTGTCCCTTTGCAGATTTCCCATAAGGTTAGTCAGCACAAACCTTGAGTAGTTGAAGCGCAGGCCTTGTACCAACCCATGAACTAAGCACCCGAGTTCATAGGGAATTTGATCCCATCCCCCGGATTTGTTAGATAGACAGTGAAGAACCACATGTAGCAGGAACTTCCACTTGTAGGAGAAGTTGAATTTGTAGACTGTAGACCTGCTACATCTCCACCGTATCCCATTTGGAGATAAGAGTTATCTAACTCAGATTTGGGGAATTCCGTCGGTGCGCCTTCATCATGGAGCTCAAGATGCTCCCTGATGATTTGTTCAGTGATGACCAACTCTTGGCCACAAACACTTGACCTGATAGCACGAACCACCGTTTAGGGTTTCAATCCGACCATTTGCCCAAATTCGGACATTTGATTGGAGTAGATGGTAGGGTTTACGGTCAATGCTGTGTAGTATGAAGATTGGGCTAAGAAAGAGATAATATCAGAGAAGTCAGCATCCCTTGAAGAGTCAAGGAGTGCGACCTGGTTGTGCTGAGGGTTTAGAGCCATTTGAGAAAGATAGCAGAGGAAGAGTTCTGAGAGAGGTAAATTGGAGAAGAAGAAAGCTTTTAGGGCAGTGAATTTGGTAAAAAGAGTGTAAGTGATTAACCGGAAGTATTTAAATGGGTGAAATGGCGGTTTAAAGGGTGGTTTGGATAAGATGATGTGAGGGTTCAGTGGATGATGTGACAGGGGCGGTAAGGTTAAGCCATTTAAATAATCCGACATCATTAACAAAATCTTTACTTTTTACAGAGTGGGGCCCAAAAGATTTCCGTTACACAGTAAAATCTTTCTTCCGAGTATAAGGTATTTCCGAAGGTAAAGTTCTTCCGAAGGCAAATGTACTTCCGAAGGTAAATTACTTACTTCCGAAACATATGTTGCTTTCAGGTGGAATGTATTAAGTGCTTCGGAAGTAGATCTGTAAAATCAACCTCTCAATGCTTCTTCCGAGACTTAGTACACTTCCGAGAAGAAAATTATCCTATGAGAAATTTGCTTCGGAAGTTATGCTAGATATCTTCCGAGGGCAAGTTTCTCTTCGGAAGAACTTATACTTAGTTAAATAAGAAGGATCTTTTGTAACAGGGCTTAGATTGTATTGACATAAGACTTTACATATTGAAAGGTTTTCAATTGAGATTAACTAGTCAATGTTTATCATCCCAATAGCTGTAATGAGATTTTAAATCTTTGTTCATCAAATGCTTTGGTGAACAAATCAGCATATTGTTCATTTGAATCAACTTTGATTAGTTTTATAAGATTTTTCTCATGAATATCTCTAATGAAATGATACCTGATATCAATGTGCTTTGTCTTTAGTGCTTCACTGGATTTTCAGTGATGGATATAGCACTGTTGTTGTCAATGTGGATAGGAGTGCTCATGAAGTTGAATCCATAGTCAATCATCTGGTTTTGAATCCACAACAGCTGAGCACAGCAACTTGCAGCAGCAATGTATTCAGCTTCAGCAGTTGATGTAGAGACACAGGATTGCTTTTTGCATTGCCATGAGATGATCCTTCCACCAAGAAATTGACATCCACCTGATGTTGATTTCTTGTTGATGTTGCAGCCACCATAATCACTATCAGAGTAACCATAGAGATTAAAATCACTATTTCTTGGATACCAGAGACCTAACTTAGGTGCTCCTTTGAGGTATCTGAGGATTCTCTTGACAGCAATTAGGTGAGACACCTTTGGAGCAGCCTGATCTTTGCCAATGCAGGTTGCAAACATGATATCAGGTCTACTTGCTGTGAGATACATCAGAGAACCAATGATTGCTCTATACTGATGTTGATCAGTATCCTCCCCCTCAGAATCAGGGCATAAATCATGGTTTCTGGGTATGGGCGTCTTTGCTGCTTTACAATCCTTCATATCAAATCTCTCTAAGATATCATTGACATACTTAGATTGATTGATGAAAAACCCTTCCTTCAGTTGCTTTACCTGAATTCCAAGGAAAAAAGTCCATTTTTCCCATAGAACTCATTTCGAACTTCTTCTTCATAATGCTCTCAAAGTCTTTGCACATTTGGTCATTTGAGGAACCAAATATGATGTCATCGACATAGACTTGAACTAGCAAAATGTCTTTCCCAGACTTTCTGATGAAGAGAGTCTTGTCAATGGTACCTCTAGTATAACCATTCTTCAGAAGAAATTGAGACAATGTCTCATACCACAGCCTAGGTGCCTGGTGCAGCCCATATAGAGCTTTATCCAACTTGCACACATAGTTTGGGTGCTGTGGGTCTTCAAATCCTGGAGGCTGGCATACGTAGACTTCCCTATCTATATCCCCATATAGAAAGGCACACTTGACATCAAGCTGGTAGACAGTGAAATTCTTGGATGCAGCATAAGCAAGGAAGATCCTAACTGCCTCAAGTCTTGCAACAGGTGCAAAGACATCAGTATAATCAATCTTCCTTCTTGAGTGTATCCTTGAACCACCAGTCTTGCCTTGTTCTTGATAATCAAGCCTCTGTCATCTCTTTTGTTTCTGAAAACCCACTTGGCCTATAGGTACTTGACCAGATGGTAGCGGACATAGGTTCCAAACTTTTGTCTTTTGAATTGAAGCAGCTCCTCTTGCATTGATTCAACCCAGCTACTATCCTTCAAGGCATCTTCCACCTTCTTGGGTTCCATTTGGGATAAGAAGCATGAGTACAAGCAGACATTCCCATTGTGAGTTTGTCCCCTTGTTCTCACACCCTCAGAGACTTCCCCTATGATGTTTTCAGCTGGATGAGTATTGTGAATTCTGAGTCTTGGAATCACCTCCAGTTGCAAAGATAGGTCCAAGTTGGACATATTTTGCTCCGGAGCTTGAATACTTGGTCCAGCTGTTGTTTCAATCTCATTCAATGAGGACTGATTGAATGAAAGAGAAACATCATCATTTCTTTGCTGTGAAGCATCATTAACACAGTTGCCTGTTCCTTCAAAATGCTGCTTCCATCAGCTTGGTGTTGTGGCAGGATCACCTGAGGAGACTTGAAGATCATCAGGTGAATCCCTTGTTGAAGTTCCACTATTTCTTGAAATGGTTATGCTGTCAGATCTTTCAATAGTGGGAACTTGATTTGTTGTTGCTCTTGGAGAACTTGGAGCAGGTCTGGGAAGCTCAAACAGTTGATCTTCATCAGAATTGCTTTGAGCACCTTTTCCAGCTGAAACATTCTCACAAGATGGTTTAGAATAGTTTGGAAACAATTCTAAATCAAAAATATGATCAGGGCCATTCCCCCTAACACAAGGAGTGTGCTCATTAACTACAATGTTGGAGGATTCCTCAAATTGTTGGTTTTTAATATTATAAACCCTGTATGCTTTAGAATAGGAGGAATATCCAACAAAGATGGCATCATCTGACTTTTCAGCAAATTTTGCCAAATTGTCTTTTGTGTTAAGTATGGTACACCTGCTGCCAAAGGACCTTAGAAAGCCAATGAACGGTGGCCTCTTGTTCCATAACTCATAAGGGGTCTTTCCATGTGGCTTTACTACAAGAACTCTGTTCTGCACATAGCATGCAGTGCTGACTGCCTCTGCCCAGAATGTTAGAGGCAGCTTTGAATCAGCTAACATAGTCCGAGCAGCCTCAATAAGTGTCCTATTTCTCCTCTCAGCAACACCATTTTGTTGAGGAGTTCTAGGAGCACTGTATTGTCTGGCAATCCCTTTTGAGTTACAAAATGAGTCAAGAACAAAGTTCTTAAACTCAGTCCCTTGATCACTTCTAATTATTTTAACCTTGTGATCAACTTGATTTTCTATTTTAAGAATAAAAGATTTTAAAGTTTCAGCAGTTTCATCTTTAGTTCTTAAAAAGAATACCCATTAAATCTAGTAAAATCATCAACTACCACAAGGCAATATGATTTCCTTCCAATGCTCATTATACTTGTGGGACCAATAGATCCATGTGCAATAAGTGTAATGGAGTAGTGATAGAGTTAACAACTTTGGATTTATGAGAAGACCTGTGTTGTTTCCCTTTCAGGCAAGCAACACAGTTATCTTTGCAGAAAAATTCCTTTTGGGCAAACCATGTACCAGTTATTTTTAGCCAATTTATTCATTGTCTTAAAATTGACATGACACATTCGTTTATGCCATAGTGTTGACTCATCACTATCAGCTTTGGAAAGAAAGCATGATACTTCTCCCATTGGGGAAGCATTGTTCATATCAAGCTTGTACATATCCCCTCTCCTGGGAGATCTAAGAAGCACCAATTCCTGAGGAATTGTCATCCCAGGTTTGAGGATGATGCACTCATGTTCTGTGAAAAGCATTTGATGCTTTTGATCACAAAACTGAGAAACACTTAACAGGTTGTGTTCAAGCTGTTTGACAAAATTAACTTTGTCAACTTTATTTTCCATTGGATATACTTCCTCTGCCAGAAATATATCCTCCGGCCTCACCTCCAAACTGGACAGGACCTCCATCATAATGTTGAAATTGTTGAAGGAGAGATCTGTTCCCTGTCATGTGCCTGGAGCATCCACTATCTACAATCCAAATGTTGTTATTCTTGTCATATGGATGTCCCTGCACATAAGGTGAGATAATTAGTTTTGATTGGAAACCCAAGCCTTATGGTCTTGGGTCTTCCAATGAGAGTGACATGATTGAACCAAAATTTATGCATGGGGGTTCAATAGATGTCTTTGAAGAAGAGGTTTGGGCTACAGCATCTTCCTTGATCTTCCATTCCATCCCTTGGTTGATCATAGAAGATGAGCTTGATGAAGCTTTGTAGCTTGGCATTCTTCCGAAGCTTCTTTCTTTTCGGAAGAGACCTTCACCACCTTTTCTTCCGAAGCAGTCTTCTTCTGGGATGGTTTCAAGGGGACTCTTTTGTGAGTCTTTGCAGCTTTCACTTCCGAAGCCTTTTCCTCTCGGAAGAAGAGTTTTCTTCCGAGAGAAGCCTTGCTTCGGAAACAAGCTTTCCCTTTTTCATCACTTGAACCATTTGATATGGTCAAATGTGAAACCTTCCCTGACTCCTTCTCTTTTAACATTATTTGCATAATGTGTGCTAGCAGGATTGTAGTAACCATCTTTAGCCATGTGGTTTTGCAGACCACATTATGCATGCAATGTTAATTTTCTGGGAATTTGAGGGTTGCTGTTTCTTGTTCTTTTTCTCCTCATCAGCAACCTTTCCCTTTAACTTCTGATCCTTTGGTAGGATAGGAGTACTGGTACTATACTCCTTTCCTGAATCAGAAGGTCCAACCACCTGGAATCCTGCTGATATGAATACACCCTTTTGCTTTGGGTCTATCTTCAGCTTGGATTCAGCCACCTTCTTGGCAGTTTTTCTGGCTGCTTTAGCCCTGCTTCTTCTGGCTTTGGTGGTCAGGGTTTGATCATCATTGGCCGGGAGGGCTCAATTACCTGTTCCTTCCCTGTGATGGTCATGTCTCCACAGTTGCATCACTCTTTGACTCTTTACAAGGTGGGTCAACAGATGGAACCTCTTGCTCTTCAGTACCACATCTTGGTTGTCTTATAGACTCATAAGAGTGTGGTGGAGCAATTTCATTGGTTCCCAACCCACTTTTGTTTTGATAGCAAAGTTTGGAGTGAGAGGATGATGCAAGTATGGCTTGGAAGTTTTGCTCAGAAATAGCATACTTCCTGGCTTGAGCCTCAGCTGTGACAAGCTGGGCTTGAGCCTCAGTCAATTTGGATATTAAATCCTTGATTTGAGTCTTGTAGTTGGTGTGTTCATGTTTTAAAAGAGATACAGTTTTCTCTAACTCCTCAATTTTCTTTTGGTAGTCAGATTCAGCTCTTTTAAAGTCAGATTTTAGCACATTTAAAGACTCAATATCGGATTTAATTTCCATATTGTAGTCCTGGTACAATTAACCTTAGCAATACAAGCAGGGGTACAGAGATGTTCATATACCTTATTTTCATCTGTTCCTGCCATGAGTGCTTGAGCAGGAGTCACATCTTGAACCATAAAGCTCCAGTCAACTTCTTGAGCCATAGCTGCTGTTTCAGTTGACTTCCCGTTGGGCTTTGGTGTAGAAGGATGTGTGGAGGCCTGTGAGGTTCCCGGGTTGGACTTGGGAGCCTTGCATTCCCTTGCAAAATGGCCAAGCTGGTTACAGTTGTAACACTTAGCCTTGCTTTTGTCAAACCCAAACTTGCTAGTGATTGGGTTTTGAGGGAATTGCCTTCCAGTTCTCTTAAAGAACTTCTTCGCTCTGTAGGTTAGAAGAGCCATTTGCTGGACAATGTCCACATACTCTATGTCATCTGGACTGAAGCACTCAAGATCATCAAAGCAGAATTGATGATCATTGGAGTGTCCACTCCCTGAGACAAACGCCCTCCCTCCTGAAAGGAGCTTTGCTGAGCTTGATGAGACCTTGGAGTCTCAGGGAATGTGATGTAAGGCCAGATGAACAAGATGGCTGCTGGGTGTATGACAGGTACTGCTGAGACTGTGAAGATACCTGAGCCTTCAGCAACCATTAAAGCGTTGCTAGCAGGAAGGCTCAAGGGTCTGCTTGCTTGGTGACCCTTCTTACTTTCCATTTCCAAACGGTATCCATCAAGGATCCCATAGAGTTCGGTCATGGTGAGAGTGTTTAAATTCTCTGTTCTCTTAATGGAGACACAGTAGAAAGTCCACTCATTGGGTAGAGCACTCATGAACTTTCTGGTAAGGTCTCTAAGTTCTTGAGTGATTCCCACAGATTGGAGGGAGGAGATAAGATCCATATACCTGAAATATTGCTGGCTAAAAGTTTCTCCAGCAACATAGGTGAAGTTCTCAACTGCTGCTTCAGTGAGTCCTTCTTTGAATCATTAGAGCTCGAGTACATTTGAGCAAGTGCATCAAAGAGTTCTTTGGCTGACTTACAATGCTCAAACCCCACCATGATGGATTTTGGGATTGCAGTCATGAGAACAGTCATAGCATTGCTGTCTATGTCAAGCTTCTTCCTGTCTTCATCGGAGTAGTCTTCAACGCCTTCTCGATCATGGCACCGTTTCCACCAGCAACTTTTGGCTTGTACGGGCCATTACGATGGACTGCCACATCTTGCTATCCTGGTATCTGATGAAGCCTTCCATTCTTCTGCTCCAAGACCTGAAGTTTTCAGGATCGATGATGGGAGCTTTGGTCATCGTTCCCATTTCAACTTCAGATTTGATGAGGGCCATTTTTGAGTGAGGTATAAGGAGGAGTGAAAAAACTGGTTGATTAGGATGGTAAGATCTCACAATCAAGAGCCTAAAAAGCTCTGATACCAATTGCAGAGGATCGGTTTTGTCACTTAACACTTGTAATTCTCTCAAACTCACTATAATATCACTCAAACAAGATGAAGCAATGCCTTTAACAAGAGTTGATAATAATATAATAAGTAATCAAGAACAAGCAGGAGTATTTTCAAGGTACTTGTATATATTACTTCTCAACTCAAGATTACAAGACACTTACAAGCATAGAACATGAGTTACAATGAGAAACTATATATACTAGATCCTACAGCCGTTATACTTGATACCAGCTGGAAACCTACGACTAAGCATATACTACAATGCTAAAGTTAAGGTATCTTAGATAAGTATTATCTAAGATATGGTAGTCATGACATGTCCATGACTACCTTTTGTCACCAACTAAAGATGGCAACTGTACTTAACATAAAAGGTAAACAGTAGATTAAAGTATGGTCAACTACATGGCTTTTGAGAAACGCCATGCAGTATCGACCATATCGCTCCGATGATTTGCAGCAGGACTGTCAGACACCATACATTTATTTATGTCTACTGGATAATAGAAGTGTCTTCCAAGGTTAACTGGCTTCGGAAGAACAAGTTCTTCCGAAGCCACTTATACTTCGGAAGATGCTTCTATGCTTCCGAGGCTTTAAGGACTCCTTTATACTTTGGAAGTTGACTTCAGAACTTTGTCTTCAAGTCTTGATTCTTCGGAAGTAACTTCTTTATTTTTCGGAGATTGGAAGTTTTTCTTCGGAAGTGTATTTTACACTTAGACTTCGGAAGAGCTCCTTCTTCCTTCGGAAGTCCCACACTTGGCTTCGGAAGTCCTTTGTATGCAGTACTCAAAATCTTCTAAGTGACATGGTTTTGGTTGCAACAGCCTCTCTAGATCCAACAATGATGTATGTTTATCTTTCTTGTGGCTTTACGTGTCATGTTAATGAATAAAAATGAAGTATTATGTAACGCTAAGTGAAAGATAAAGAAAAGAGGAACATGAAGTAAGAATGTATGCATTAATGAGTAATGAAAGTAAAGAAAGTCTTGCAAGCATGGTATGCACATCGGGGTCTTTCTTTGTGATTGACCATTTGTATAGAATTATTGTTGCATACCTTAGGTACTGTGACCACGAGGTGCGACGCACCGTTATAGAAGGTCTACGATAAGCCTAGGTCCAGAACCATGAACAGAAGGGTATTGCATATGGCAATGATACACCTATACTAATACCTTAGGTACTGTGACCATGAGGTGCGGTGCACCGTTATAGAAGGTCTATGATAGGCCTTGGTCCAGAACCATGAACAGAAAGGTATTGCATACTACACCTAAACTTTATCCTAGGTGTTGTGGCCATGAGGTGCGGTGCACCGTTATAGAAGGTCTATGATAGGCCTAGGTCCAGTACCATGAACAAAAGGGTAAGGTTTATAGTTGATGGAAAAAGGCAAAAGTTGTAATGATTAAAGAATCTAACAGTTACAGTATGATTGAATGATGAAGATAATAATGATATTACTTGTGTATACGTATGATGTATGATCACATGAGGAAACGAAAGGTTTTAATCAAAGTAAAGTATGTTTTATTATAAAACTAGAACTCAGTCAGCAACGCTGACTTTTTATGTGTTTTCAGTTGGTAGGTAATGATTGTTGAGGATGGCACTGCGAGGCTACTCGGCTCTTTTGGGATGGCATCCATTTATAATGCTTTTGTGATGCAATGCAAACTTGTATTTTGTAACTGGTTAATGATGTATTATTTGGCAAAAGCTATTATATTGAAATGGAAGGAAGTTTTAAATGTTTCCGCTGCAATATTTTATGAAAGTCAAAGGTATTATTTGTTTTATGTGCGATGAATGACCAGCTATAAGCGTCCTGGGAACGGGGCCTTTCAAGTTGGTATCAGAGCCAAAATTTAAGTGAAATGGGTAAATTTTCAAATAAACCTTAACTTAAACTGAAAATGGGACGGAAAGGGAATGGGAATCTGAGTAGCTGCGTGCCATCAGGTATTTTCTTAATATTAACCGGTATTATGTGTGCATGTTATGTGGTTTATATGTTGTATGTAGATTTAGATACTGATGTAGTCAGGATAGGTAATGCTCGGAGTATGAAGAGTAAAGTAAGTGGCTAATCACAACTGGCCACTCTAATTAGGGACTTACTGTACTTGACATAAATTGAGCTGTTTCCTTGAATGACCGTGTTGGTGTTTGAATCTTTCAGTGTGATAGAATGGCTGGTGGTAGATCTTCTAAAGCTTCTAGGGGTGGAGCCCGTGGTGGGCTTGATGCTGAACCGTTACCTAAAAGAGGAAGGCCTAGAGTTGAGAAGGTGGTTCCTGAAGAACCAGAGACCCCTCATCCAGAGGCTGGAGATGAGAGTGCAAACTTGAGGGCCTCGGTAAAGGAGGTTGTTGTTGAGGAAGTGCATCAGGTCATGCAGACAATCTTACCGTCTGTAGTGACCGAAGTCATCAAGGCTGTGAAAGAAGGAGAAAGAAAGGAGAGAAACAGGTCTTTGGGGGGACAAGAGCAACCGGAGCCTGAAACGATTTTCTCTGATAATGAAGACGAGGAAGAGGAAGATGAGCCTGTGCAAGAGGTGGCACGAGGCTGTAACTATGGGGCGTTTATAAGATGCAAGCCCCCTACTTTCGATGGTAATGGCACTGCTGCTGCTACTCACCGATGGGTGAGGGAAATGGAGGCTGTTCTCGACATCAGCGAGTGCCGGGAAGATCAGAAAGTGAAGTTTGCCACTCATTCGTTCGTGGACTCAGCTTTATGCTGGTGGGACAATATTGTCCAAGCAGAGGGTAATCAGGCAATCGGGAGAATGAGATGGCCCGAACTGAAGAAGTTGGTGATTGAGGAGTTCTGTCCTCATAAAGAAATGGATAAAGTTGAGAGAGAGTTCCTGCATCTGGAGGCGGGGACCATGACACATCAGCAGTATACTACCAAGTTCAATGAGATGGCACGCCTGGTGCCGGACCAAGTGACACCTTTGTCACGAAAGATTAAAAGATACATTCAGGGTTTGCCAGCGGATATTCGCAGGCACATGATCGCTGCCCGACCGAGCACGTTTAGGTCGGCGGTGGATTTGGCGGGGAGACTGTATGATGAGAGAATGGTGGTGGTGACTGGAGGTAGCAAGAAGGGTGGTGGTTAACGGAACTGGCATGGGAAGAGGTTTGGTCGGGGTGATGCCTCGACGGGTAACAAGAAGGCATGGGTGGACGACCGTCGTGTGGTCGCATCGGGTGCTAGTATAAGGAAGTGTGGTAGGTGTGGGAGAGAACATAGCGGGGAATGTAGGCTGGGGTTGAATGTGTGCTTCAAATGTGGGAAGCCGGGGCATATAGCCAAGGACTGTCGTACGGTCCGGTGCTTTAACTGTGGCATGGAGGGCCACGTGAGTAAGGATTGTAAGAAGCCGAGGGCTGAGAGTTCCGGGGTGAAGAAGACGGGGAATGAAGGATCGAGGGCGAGTGCCAGGGCATTCACCATGACGCAGGAGGAGGCTAGGACGGACCCTAACGTTGTGTCCGGTACATTTCTAGTGAACCAAACTTTAGCTTCTGTGTTATTTGATTCTGGTGCTAGTAAAAGTTTTATTTCTGTTGTTTTCTGTGCTAAGCTGCCTGTTAGTAGTAGACGGGTCGATGCGCCCTTTGATATAGAAACTGCCATAGGTAAGTCTACCCGGATTTCTTAAATGATAGAAGGCTGTGATGTGGAACTTGAGGGTCACAAGTTTCCTGTTAGACCGTTCGTGATGACCTTAGTTGGTTTCGATTTGGTTCTTGGCATGGATTGGTTGGCGGACTTCCAGGCGAACATTGTGTGTCACAAGAAGATGATTCGTTTGACAGCGCCTAACGGTAGTTCAGTGACGGTTTATGGTGATCGGGTTACTACAATTCCGAGAGTGATCTCGATGGCGGTGGCGGGAAAGTGTATGAGGCGTGGATGTAGCGCTTACTTGGCCTATGTAAAGGATGTGGATACGCCAACCCCACAACTAGCCGATGTACCGGTTGTGTGTGACTTTCCAGACGTGTTTCCAGAAGACTTACCGGGAGTGCCACGTGACAGACAGATTGAATTTCAGATTGATTTGATACCGGGTGCCCAACCTGTTGCCAAGGCACAGTATCGGTTAGCTCCGACGGAGATGAAGGAATTGATGGAGCAGTTGCAAGAGCTGCTTGATAAGGGGTTCATTAGACCGAGTATCTCTCCTTGGGGTGCTCCGGTCCTGTTTCTAAAGAAGAAGGACGGTAGTATGAGGATGTGCATTGACTACCGCGAGGTGAACAAGTTGATGGTGAAGAATCGATACCCCTTACCGAGAATAGATGATCTGTTCGATCAGCTCCAAGGTGCCAGTTGGTTTTCAAGGATAAATCTTCGATCTGGTTACCATCAGTTGAAGGTGAAAGAGCAGGATGTTCCTAAAACAGCTTTCCGTACGCGCTATGGTCACTACGAGTTTCTTGTCATGTCCTTTGGTTTGACCAACGCGCCAGCTGCTTTTATGGATTTGATGAACCGTGTGTGTCGGCCGATGCTGGATAAATCAGTGATTGTGTTTATTGATGATATCCTGATTTATTCGAGGAGCGAGATTGAGCATGCCGGTCACATTCGGGAGGTTCTGGAGACGCTGAGGAGGGAAAAGTTGTATGCTAAATTCTCCAAGTGCGCGTTCTGGTTGCGCGAAGTTCAGTTCTTGGGTCATGTGGTGAATCCCGACAGGATTATGGTGGACCCGGCGAAGGTGGAGGCGGTTATGCAATGGAAGTCACCAAAGACGCCATCCGAGATTCGTAGTTTCTTGGGTTTGGCGGGCTACTATAGAAGATTTATCCAAGACTTCTCTAAGATTGCTTCTCCACTGACTAAGTTGACCCGAAAAGATGTAAAGTTTATATGGGGTCAAGCTCAAGAGAAGGCATTCGAGGAATTGAAGACGAGATTGACTCAAGCTCATGTTCTGTCATTACCCGATGGAAGTGAAGACCTGGTGGTGTATTCTGATGCTACCTACTCAGGGTTGGGGTGTGTGTTAATGCAGAGAGGGAAGGTTATAGCATATGCATCCCAATAGTTGAAGGTTCATGAGGTCAATTATCCTACTCATGACCTGGAGCTAGTAGTCGTGGTCTTCGCACTAAAGATTTGGAGGCACTATCTTTACGGGACGAAGTGCACCATTTTCACTGACCACAAGAGCCTGAAGTACTTCTTCGAGCAGAAGGATCTGAACATGAGGCAGAGATGGTGGTTAGAACTTATAAAGGATTATGATTGTGAGATCCACTACCATCCGGGCAAGGCCAATGTGGTGGTGTAACACCCGGTTACTTCCAAAAAGAAAAGAAAGAATAATACATGAAGAATAAATGAAAGAAAAGCAATAAAGTCCAAGTAGAGGGACTAAAAGTGTCCAAAAGGACAAATGTTTGAAAAAGTTGGTGTAAAGGTGAGCATGGCCGCCCACCCTTACTTCACATCATCATCTTTCTTCGGTTTTAGAGAGAGAGAGAGCAGAGGAGTTCTCGGCTGAAGAAAAAGAAGAAGAAGAGAAGTCGAATTCAAGGTAATAATTCGTGATTTTTATGTGTTTATAACGGGTTTTATCCCGGTTATATGCTTATGTGCTTATGTGTTGTGTATGTGCTCGGTTGTGTGTGTGTGGTGTTATTTTTAGGTGTTTGAACTCATTGCAAGCAGGTTAGAATGGAAGAAACACCCAAAGTTGCACCAGGTGAGTTTCTAGACCCCGGTTTTCTACTTGTTTTAAACATCTTTGGGGCTGAAAATGTATTAAAACGTTTTTACAAGTTTATGTATGTTTACCCGTATGTATTATGCATGTTAAATGTTGATTCTTGAATGCTTATAGGTTGTTCATGTTACAATAGCCATGTTAAGTTTAGAACAGATGGGTTTGATGATTGGATTTGAAAACATACTAGGAACATGATATACAGAAGGTTCATACGTCTGAAAATGTCATAGAATGAATTAAGTGTAATCCATGCGCTTAAACAGTAGCCCATGCGCCTAAGATTACCTTAGAAATGTTCTAAGTATAGCCCATGCGTCCGACTGGCCTATGCGTCCGAATGGCCCATGCCACAAGACTCGATACTCCATTCATCCTGGTGCCACAAAGATGTATCAAGATATGAAGAAAGATTATTGGTGGCCGGGTATGAAGCGTGACGTGGTGGAGTATGTGAGTAAGTACCTTACTTGTTTGCAAGTGAAGGCCGAACATCAGAAGCCGTATGGGAAGATTCAACCCTTGGATATACGGGAATGGAATTGGGAGCACATCACCATGGATTTCATTACGAAGCTGCCGCGTACGCCGAAAGGGTACGATGCCATATGGGTGATTGTAGATCGTTTGACGAAGAGTGCTCACTTCCTACCGATCCGCGAGACATATTTGTCCGAGAGGTTGGCTGACCTGTTCGTCAAGGAGATTGTGGCTTTTCATGGTGTGCCGGTGTCCATCGTGTCTAATCGTGACACTCGGTTTACCTCTAAATTTTGGAAGGAATTCCACGACGCCATGGGGACGAGATTACACATTAGCACGGCTTATCATCCCCAAACTGATGGTCAGTCAGAAAGGACCATTCAGACATTGGAAGACATGCTTCGGGCATATGTGATTAACTTCGGGGGAAGTTGGGATGATCACTTACCGTTAGCTGAATTCTCGTACAATAACAGTTATCATGCCAGTATTGGCATGCCACCATACGAGATTCTATACGGTAGAAGATGTAGGACGCCCGTATGTTGGGGAGACATTGGCCAGAAAGAATTGGAAGGTGTCGAGGTAATCGAGGCTACGACCGAGAAGCTCGAAAAGATTAAAGCCTTCATGAAGGCAGCGAAAGATAGACAGAAGTCGTATGTGTTGGATTCTGTATGCCCAAGACACATAGAACATTGATGTGGTTAGTACGTTGTGATCCAAGTCGGGTCATACCCAATAACAAGCTTAGCAAACACCAATTAATATTTAATTGATGATATGATCATGCAATTAAATAATTACACCAATTTAGAAAATGGGTTTTCTAAATAAATTATATGTGAGAATGAACAAATTATGAGGATATTTTGTTCATGGATATTATTTGTTATGTTGTTTAAATTAATCAAGCAACATCAAATAATAAAAGTGTGTGTGTGCATATTTTATATAATTAAAGGTTAATTATGTAATTTATAAGTTTTAGTCAAATTAAAGGAAACTTAAAAAGGGGAAAACCCTAATAAGGGTTGTGAGAAATTCGGCCGCAAGGGCCTTCCCCTCTCTTCCCCTTTTCTTGTTTTGAAACATGAATCTCTTGATGAACATACATACACATCTGATCTCCTCCTCTTTCTCACATGAAATCGCACAAGAACTCGTTTTTCTCTTATGGAAGAGAAGTCATACGGCTGGAACAAAGCCATTGACATCTTCTTGATGTTTCACGGCTGAAAAGGGTTTTTCAGCAGGGTTTTGATGCGATTTTGGTGTCAAATCCTAGCAAATATGGTGTTTCTTGAAGGCTTGTGGGTATGTACACTTGAGGACACCTATCCTTGGTGTTTTGGCCATCCAAGGACAGCAACTTCTTCAACAAAATGTGATTTCCAGCAGCTCTAATGTTGGTTCTTCAAATCGCCCATAAAGGTAGTTTGTTGATGTTGTTTTGGTTGTTTTAGCTTGTTGATAACTAGTTTATTCACATACATATGATCCTATGTCTTTGGGTTTGTTAAAATAATATTATGAACTTTAATTTTCAGATTATTGAATAGGATATTAAGTTCACATTCCGCTGCGTTTTCTTGTTTAAAATGGTTAAACGACATTGTTTTGGTACAACAAACCCAACATTGGCATCAGAGCCGGTTATGTGGATGATTAGTTTCATGTGTTCTTGTATAATTGGTTATATAAGGGTTAACAACCAATTTTAGGGCTGTTTTGTATTGATTTGATGATACCCCAATCTTTCAAGGTTATATCAAACATGCTAGTGATTAAACCTTGAAAGGAAAGATATCAATTTGGTTGATTGTGTTTTGTTTGGACAAAAGACCCTAGATTTTTGGTTTATGTTGGCTGAAAATTTAGGGTCAATGGGGTTCATTTTGGTTCTTAGTATGATGTATATGGATACATAATTTTAGTGCATAACATAGCCTTGACCATGGTTGTTTTGGGTTTGATTGATTATGGAATTGTCGTGTTGATTGTATTCTTTCTTTATGGGTTGTAGTAATTTCTTTTGTGTTTCCATTTGGTTTGTAATTTATTTATTCATTTGGCAATGTAATAAATAGATTAGGAGCATTTTTTTTCCTTTACTAGAAAATATGTATTAGGATGTATATATTTTGTAAAAGAAGATGCTCGGGAAGGAAGCACAAAAGGAAGACACAAAGGATGGACTTGAAGCATTTGGATGCAAGTTCAAGTGGGGGTCTTTGGAGATCTCATCGTTTGTGTTGTGTTGAACCCTTAGGAAAAGACCTTATGACAACACTTGTGATGGCAAACAAGTGTAGTCAACTTAGTGGCTATGGTTATGCACATATGTTTGTATGATTATGCTTGTTTGTTTTATGTTGATTGTTTGATATATGAATATGCTTAACAATCTAAATAAATTATGATAACAAGCTGAATTTTATGGTTCTAAATCATTAAGTAATTAATAAAAGGTTATTAAGAGGATTAATGATTTCAAAATAAAAGAGGTTTTATTAAAAGAGAACCATAGGGTACCATGTATTTGAAAGCATGCAATTACAAGGTACATAGTGTTTTCAAAGTCTAAAATTAATGGAAACTTAAAACCCTTTGGTAACAAGTCTAACACCATCCTTTTACACGACACTCGAATCACTTGGGAACTACTTGTGGGATAAAGGTCACCTAACCACTTGTAGGGAACTTGTGTCCTTGAGGTGAGTCTAACATACTTGTGGGATAAAGGTCACCTAACCGCTTATATATAAAAACTCACACGTGTGTGTAAGTAGGACGACTTGAATTGGAAACCATGTGCTTAGGGTCACCGAAGCATGGCGTACAATGGTGTTGATGGGATTAAACATGCCGACTAAACATATGATGTTTAACCGATCCCATAAGACTAGAAGTTGCAATAGGTTGCAATTGTCAACTGTTGACTACCTTGTTAATTTAAATAATGGGATAAAGGTCACCTAACCATCATTTAAATGTAACGTTGGATTCTAGATTTTAATTGTTAATTGTCTATGAGACATTTAAGGGTATTAACGATTAAAATAAATTTATGAGAAATACTAATATGAACTTTGTCAATTTTATAATAATGACCTCTAACTATAATGCTACCACCCCGATCGTCCCTTCCCTATCACTGAGACCTATTCTCGAGAGGGATAGTCCTAACCATAATTATCTTATGGACTCATTTTGAAACTTGAGAATCGTTCTCAAGAATGAGTAAAGGTCTATGTCCTTGACGATCCCATACCTCACCAACCCACGCTGTTGATGTTATGGCTTTTGACGATTGAGTTAAGCACACTTAGGATTCTGTGCAAGCATCCGATCTCATGTTGGGAATATGATTCCCAGACTCCAAAAGGGTTTGGAGCCTCATGGGGCACATGACATGTTAATCTAAAAGGGAAATGTTCCTTCCACAAACTTTAGTAAGATTGCTTTGAAACGGTTCAAGCACTTTATACATGTCACATGAAAAGACCCAATCAATATCATCTTATATATCCTTAAGATAAAAGCCATATTGATAGCCTCAAGATGCTTTGCTGTCCTGTCTCAAAGTAGTTGGCCAAGGATTTAATCCTTGATTGCCTAACTAAAGGTTTGAGACATTCATAATAAACTGTAATATGAACGGATGGGACAAGAGCATCGGTGAACCTCATGCAATGCTCAAAGCAACCGAGGCGGGAATAAGTAGAGAGGTTCTACCTATTCTCTCAATCAATAACGGAGGCTATAAGAAGTGGCCAATCCCGATCCTAAAGCAATTATTGCTAAAGAAAGGAATACGTCAAAGCAAAGGTTATAGCGAAACCTCAAAACCTAAGCTTATGAAGCCTAAGGTAACGGAGAACGATCCATGCTTTGAGTATGGAGAGATAGGACTATAAAAAGGGTATTGTCCCTTCTATCTCAAGGAGTTGAAACACAAGAAGGGTTTTGGGCAAACCTCAAATACAATTCCATGATTCATACGCTGTTTTAAAAGCCATTTCTTCAATCACATGGGTATTGGATACCGGATGTGAGACTCATACTTGCAATTGTTGCAAAAGGGTTCAAAAGAAATGTCCGCTTCAAGAAGGGAAACTCTATTTTGAGACCTTCAAATGTTTGGAAGTTGTTCTCAAAACATTTTGTATGCACCTAGTTTGACTAGGAACATGATTAATGTTTCCTTTTAAAACAATATGATCATGATTCAAAATTTGTAAATAATGGTATTGAGTTTTGAATGATGTATATCATTTTAAGGATATGCCTTTTAATGACATCCATGAATTGGTTCATGGTAGATCATCCTATTATAACTCATTGATACACATTTAGCATAAAGAAACTTAAAATGGGTTTAAGTTATTACTATCTTTGACATTGTCGCCTTGGTCATACTAACCAGAATTAGATTCAAACACTTCAAAAGAATGGTCTTTTGGAAACAAATGAAAATGTTTCATTTGATAAGTATGAACCAAAGACTAATTAGGAATGATGCATTTGGATGCATATGATCCTTTTAAGACAATGTCTAAGACTGGTGAAAGATACTTCATTAATGTTACCGACGATTGCAGTCGCTATTATTGTGTGCACTTGATGACACATAAGTATGAAGCTTTTGAAATGTTCAAAATCTTCAATAATGAAGTAGAAAATCAACTCCTCATAATTATCTATGCTCTTCATTCTGATAAAGGAGAAACTGAACCCTATTTGGATATGGTTCAATTTATTATGGCTATGAGCTTACCACCTTTATCATTTTGGGTTTTCGCATCGCTCTCTAAGGCTCATATTATGAATATGACCCGGACAAAGAAAGTGTGTATTCATTAGAATCCAAAGATACTGTATAAGATACCGTTTCTTTGACTCAACGAATCAGAAATATTTATTGCTCCAAAGTCTATGGTTCTTGAAACCAAGTCCTTTATGGAAGGAATGACGTATAGAACTGTGGAACTTGATAAGGATCAAAATCCACAAGGCGATACACATTTGATTGACACTAGCAATCAGCAGGAGGTTGTTGATAAAGATCAAGAGGTTGATCAACACACACAAAACGTTCACAAATCTGGTAGAGTTAGTATTCCATCTGAAGATAAGGATATTTCATGAATGGATGCTATGTGGTTATACCCTGTAGGCTAACCATACACCAAGATGTTATGTCCAATTTGGATTGGGACAAATGGCTAGAGGCCATGAACGTAAGGATGCAATTCATGTATAACAACCAAGTTTGGCAATTGGTTGAACCTCCACTTAACTCCAAACCGGTTGGATACAAGTGGGTTCTCAGGATGAGAACAAATATACATGGACACTTGAATACTTATAAGTCAAGACTTATAGCATAAGGTTTTCATCAAACTCAATTGGTTGATTATGATGAAAGTCTTACGCCCGTGGCAATGCTAAGGTCGATTAGGATGTTAAGTGCCATAACTGCATATTTTGAATATGAGTTTTGGCTAATGGATGTCAAAACCGCTTTCCTTAATGGACATCTCGTAGAGACTGTCCACATAGTTCAGCATGAAGGTTTTGTCGATCCGCGACATCCCAATAAAGTATACAAGTTAAAGTGATAGATCTATGGATTGAAACAAGCATCAAAAGGGTGTGTATATATGAAAGCTAGTGGGAGCAGAATTATACTCTCAGTGTTGTATGCTGATGACACACTGCTATTTGAAAAATATATTCCAACCTTGGAAGGTGTTAAAACCTTGCTTGGAAGATATTTTTCATAAAAGGATCTCTTTGAAATCACCCATATTTTGGAATAAGGATCTATAAGGATAGATCGAGGTGGTTGATAGGGTCAAACCAAAGTGCATATATAAAATCTTGAAAAGGTTCAAGATGGAAATCTCTTAGAAAGGTATGATACCCTTTCAAAGAGAGACCATGTTGACTACGTCTCAATGTCCAAGCTCATAGGATGAGCACAATCAGATGAAGGATATCCCATACGCATCTGCTATAGGATCCGTCATTTGTCTCATGATATGCACTAAACCGGACGTGTCATGCTTATCAGGTATGACAAAGTAGATACCAATAGAAATAACCATTGAATGGTTGTTAAAAGTATGTTGATGCACCTTAGTAAGACTAAGGATATGTTTCTAATATACGGATCTGTTGAAGTGAAAATCTGTGTAAAGGGTTGCACAGATGAGGACTTCCAAAACAGATCGATACAACTCTCGATCATAATCAGGTATACTTCCATTATGAATGGAGGTGTGGTATCCTTGAAGTGTTCAAAGCAGGACACGGTAGCATTATTCAGTCTAAAATCCGAATACATAGCCGCTTCATTGGCAGCTTTGGAAGCTGCATGGATAAGCTTGTCCATTGCTTATCTAGGGGTGGTCTCTACCATTCAAGACTCCCTAAAGATCTTTGGTAATTACGTGGGTGGGATTGCTCAAATCAAGGAACCCCGTACTCATCAAAGACTAAGCACCTTGAGCGGAGATTCAACATCATAAGGGATGGAGTTGAAAAGGGTAAAGATATGTATTCATAAAGTTCATAAAAGATCAAAACATTACGAATCCACTCACGAAGCTCCTTGCGAAGGCAAAGTATGAGGGTCATACTTGTGCCTTAGGACTTCGATATTCTAGTGATTGGAATTGATCTGTTTAGTATTTAATGTATGGAACAGTTGTAATTTTGACCTTTTGAGTCATGTTCCCTTTTAGCATGTTTACATCCATGAATATGTTTATTATTCTAAATGTCCGTAGTCGGTCATATTTGTGGGAACAGATATGAATGTAAGACTATTATGAACATGGATTGGTAGATATTTATATGGTATGAATATAGAGCAATTGGTTGCTACCAAGGTTCATAGATATTTGTGGGATACAAATATTGGACTGACCCGCATCTCAATTTTACTACATGGGATCTTCTAGATTGATCATAAGTAAATTTGAGTAAAGGCGAATGTCATTTGGTATCCTCTGACCTGAGATACATATTGGGTTTTGATATTCACCAAGTGTTATACCTTGAGCTAGTTCTTCGCTGCTCTGAAATAATGGTCAGTACATAAGGCTATGTTTGGGTACAACATAAGGTGATTGTGAGAAACGTATGTAGTCAAGATGGAATTTGTTCCTCTTATTCGTTGAGAGCATGATGTCTAAGGCCTGATTAAGTTAAATCAACAAGGAATGATCATTCTATGTCCTTGGATTTAACATGACATCTGTAACAAAAGGATAGATGATTGATTCACCTAAATCATTTCAAGTTGGATACTTGAAGGGGATGATGTTATTGAATGGCTTTAAGTCACGCGTATTAAGGGTAGTAAACCGTTGTTAGGCGGTATTTACTGCTTGCATCAATCTTCTATGTATCTTGTGCAAGTGGGAGATTGTTGGATTCTGTATGCCCAAGACACATAGAACATTGATGTGGTTAGTACGTTGTGATCCAAGTCGGGTCATACCCAATAACAAGCTTAGCAAACACCAATTAATATTTAATTGATGATATGATCATGCAATTAAATAATTACACCAATTTAGAAAATGGGTTTTCTAAATAAATTATATGTGAGAATGAACAAATTATGAGGATATTTTGTTCATGGATATTATTTGTTATGTTGTTTAAATTAATCAAGCAACATCAAATAATAAAAGTGTGTGTGTGCATATTTTATATAATTAAAGGTTAATTATGTAATTTATAAGTTTTAGTCAAATTAAAGGAAACTTAAAAAGGGGAAAACCCTAATAAGGGTTGTGAGAAATTCGGCCGCAAGGGCCTTCCCCTCTCTTCCCCTTTTCTTGTTTTGAAACATGAATCTCTTGATCAACATACATACACATCTGATCTCCTCCTCTTTCTCACATGAAATCGCACAAGAACTCGTTTTTCTCTTATGGAAGAGAAGTCATACGGCTGGAACAAAGCCATTGACATCTTCTTGATGTTTCACGGCTGAAAAGGGTTTTTCAGCAGGGTTTTGATGCGATTTTGGTGTCAAATCCTAGCAAATATGGTGTTTCTTGAAGGCTTGTGGGTATGTACACTTGAGGACACCTATCCTTGGTGTTTTGGCCATCCAAGGACAGCAACTTCTTCAACAAAATGTGATTTCCAGCAGCTCTAATGTTGGTTCTTCAAATCGCCCATAAAGGTAGTTTGTTGATGTTGTTTTGGTTGTTTTAGCTTGTTGATAACTAGTTTATTCACATACATATGATCCTATGTCTTTGGGTTTGTTAAAATAATATTATGAACTTTAATTTTCAGATTATTGAATAGGATATTAAGTTCACATTCCGCTGCGTTTTCTTGTTTAAAATGGTTAAACGACATTGTTTTGGTACAACAAACCCAACAGTATGCCGATAAACGACGCAGACCGATCGAGTTCCAGGTGGGTGACCGCGTTATGTTGAAGGTCTCACCTTGGAAGGGAATCATCCGATTCAGGAAACGAGGTAAGCTGAGCCTGAGATACATAGGACCTTTCCGAATCATTGCTCGAGTAGGAGAGGTGGCCAATAGGTTAGAATTACCAGATGAGTTAAGTGAAATTCACCCGACATTCCATGTATCTCATCTGAGAAAGTGCTTAGCTGATGAAGGTATGGTTGTTCCACTGGAGGATATAGAAGTAGATGAACGGCTCAATTATGTGGAGCAACCAGTGGCAATCATCGATCGTAAAGAGAAGAGGCTGAGGAATAAAGTGGTTCCTCTTGTGTGTGTACAGTGGAAGCACAGGAAGGGATCCGAATCTACATGGGAGACTGAGGAGGAGATGAGGCAACATTATCCTCATCTGTTCGAGGAATAACAGGTTTCGGGGACGAAACCTATATAAGGGGGGTGGACTTGTAACACCCGGTTACTTCAAAGAAAAGAAAGAATAATACATGAAGAATAAATGAAAGAAAAGCAATAAAGTCCAAGTAGAGGGACTAAAAGTGTCCAAAAGGACAAATGTTTGAAAAAGTTGGTGTAAAGGTGAGCATGGCCGCCCACCCTTACTTCACATCATCATCTTTCTTCGGTTTTAGAGAGAGAGAGAGCAGAGGAGTTCTCGGCTGAAGAAAAAGAAGAAGAAGAGAAGTCGAATTCAAGGTAAGAATTCGTGATTTTTATGTGTTTATAACGGGTTTTATCACGGTTATATGCTTATGTGCTTATGTGTTGTGTATGTGCTCGGGTGTGTATGTGTGGTGTTGTTTTTAGGTGTTTGAACTCATTGCAAGCGGGTTAGAAAGGAAGAAACACCCAAAGTTGCACCAGGTGAGTTTCTAGGCCCCGGTTTTCTACTTGTTTTAAACATCTTTGGGGCTGAAAATGTATTAAAACGTTTTTACAAGTTTATGTATGTTTACCCGTATGTATTATGCATGTTAAATGTTGATTCTTGAATGCTTATAGGTTGTTCATGTTACAATAGCCATGTTAAGTTTAGAACAGATGGGTTTAATGATTGGATTTGAAAACATACTAGGAACATGATATACAGAAGGTTCATACGTCTGAAAATGCCATAGAATGAATTAAGTGTAATCCATGCGCCTAAATAGTAGCCCATGCGCCTAAGATTACCTTAGAAATGTTCTAAGTATAGCCCATGCGTCCGACTGGCCCATGCGTCCGAATGGCCCATGCGCCTGAGTGGCCCATGCGCCTGAGTAATTCATACACCAAAGTGTCCATGCGACTGAATGGGTCATGCTCCCCAATAGTACCCATGCGTCCGAATGGCCATGCGACTAGGTGTCCATGCGCCTGAGTTCCCATGCGTCTGGAGTGTTCCATGCGCCTAAGTACCCATACGCCTGAACAGGGCCCAAGCGCCCGAATAGTGCTATGCGCCTAAACCCTTAGAATTTAATGCAGAATGTTTGGGAGTCTGTGCCTTTAGGGTTTTCACCGAGGGTTGACTAGGGCTTATTAATGATGGGTTTCATGCATGAATATGATTGTCTTATGATTGTCTTATGATCGTCCTTATTGTTATTATTGCTATTATTATTATTACCTATAGAATGTGACTTTACGTGGTATGTTTATTATCTTAACATAAAGTATATTGTAATAATAAAGTGAAAGAGCAATAAAGAAAAGAAGAGGAACATTAATAAAATGTTAACAAGTCTTGCAAGCTTTAGGAGGTACACGACCGTGTTGTCGTTAGCTCAACTGTGCTGTGGGTTAGCTACCCTATTATGCACACAGGGCCAGTCTTGGAGATTGGCAGGACCCTTGTAGCGTACCCTGGGTGATTGGGTCAGCCTTGTATACAGTACACAGCACCCTTTCGAGGGATACAGTTGACGCTTTCGAGGGATATAGTTTACCCTTTCAAGGGATATTGATGGCCCATCACCCGTTTTTCATCGCGCATATAGTTGGGGTATTGCTCATTGGTCCATACAGACAGTGAAATATAAAGAATAAAGAAAACAAAGTAAACAAGGCATACAGTAAAGAGAACGAACAATATTTGTTCATATAGTTAATGTGTGCTCGCATATACAGTAAAGAGTTGTATTTTAAAAGAAAAGAGTATTTTCATATACAACATACAGAAAGTATTTTATTACTATAAAACTAGAACTCACTCAGCAACGCGGACTTTTATACATTTTCAGTTGGCAGGTAATTATTGCTGAGGATGGCACGAGGGTAAAGCTACTGGGCAGGGAAAGATTGACATCCATTCATAACTATTATTTCTGTTGTTTTGTAATGCAATTAAACAGTTCTTTTGTATTCGATCAAACAATAGTGTATTGCTTAACAACAGGGTTTAATGAAATGAAATGAATGGTTTTTGTTAAAATGATTCCGCTGCTTAAGTTTGTAAATTTATAACGTTTAATGTATTTAATGCTGTGAATGACCAACGGTGAGGTCTCCGGGAACGGGGCCTTACAGGTGGCTAATGCCCTTAGCCGGAAAGAGAGGCCCGAGCCGATTCGGGTGAAAGCATATCAATTGATCATGACCTCTGATGTAATGAAGCAAGTCAAAGAGTTTCAAGATGAGGCATTGTAAGAAGATCATCTTAACTCTGAAAGAATGAGAGGTCTAGTTGGGGAATTGGGTGAAAACACACTCGGTGTTAGAACCCGATTCGGTCGTGTGTGGATTCCTCGTTTTGGGGATCTACGGGTGAAGATAATGGATGAAGCTCACAAGACTCGATACTCCATTCACCCAGGTGCCACGAAAATGTACCAAGATATGAAGAAGGATTATTGGTGGCCGGGTATGAAGCGCGATGTGGTGGAGTATGTGAGTAAGTGCCTTACTTCCTTACAGGTGAAGGTCGAGCATCAAAAGCCGTATGGGAAGATCCAACCTTTGGATATACCGGAATGGAAGTGGGAGCACATCACCATGGACTTCATTACGAAGCTGCCGCGTACCCCGAAAGGGTACGATGCCATATGGGTGATAGGTTACCGTTTGACGAAGAGTGCTCACTTCCTACCGATCCGCGAGACATATTTATTTGAGAGGTTGGCTGATCTGTTCATCAAGGAAATTGTAACTCGTCATGGTGTGCCGGTGTCTATTGTGTCTGATCGTGACACCCGGTTTACATCTAAATTTTGGAAGAAATTCCACGACGCTATCGGGACGAGGTTACATATTAGCATGGCTTATCATCCCCAGACTGATGGTCAGTCAGAAAGGACCATTCAGACACTGGAAGACATGCTTCGGGCATGTGTGATTGATTTTGGGGGAAGTTGGGATGACCACCTACCGTTAGCCGAATTCTCATACAACAACAGCTATCATGCCAGCATTGGTATGCCACCATATGAGATGTTATATGGTAGGAGATGCAGAACACCCGTTTGTTGGGGTGATAATGGTCAGAAGGAATTGGGGAGCGTCGAGGTAATCGAGGCTACGACTGAGAAGCTTGAGAAGATTAAAGCCTTCTTGAAGGCAGCCAACGACAGACAGAAGTCGTATGTTGATAAATGACGCAGGCCGATAGAGTTCCAGGTGGGTGACCGGGTTATGTTGAAGGTCTCACCTTGGAAGGGTATTATCCGATTCAGGAAGCGGGGCAAGCTGAGCCCAAGGTATATAGGCCCTTTCCGAATCATCGCTCGAGTAGGAGAGGTGGCCTATAGACTGGAATTCACCTGACATTTCATGTATCTCATCTGAGAAAGTGCTTAGCTGATGAAGACATGATTGTTCCACTGGAGGATATCGAAGTAGACGAAAGGCTCAATTACGTGGAGCAACCAGTGGCTATCATCGATAGAAAAGAGAAAAGACTGAGAAATAAAGTGGTTCCTCTTGTGCGTGTACAGTGGAAGCACAGGAAGGGATCCGAGTCAACGTGGGAGACTGAGGAAGAAATGAGACAGCATTATCCACGTTTGTTCGAAGAATAACAGGTTTCGGCGATGAAACCTATTTAAGGGAGGTGGACTTGTAACACTCGGTTATTTATTATTTTGAAGCCGACGAAGGAAGAAAAAGAAATAAAGTCCAAAGTCAAGAGACCAAACTCGCCAACGAAAGAAAGTCGGGTGAGTGGGAGTATATAAGGGAGAGGCAGCCCTTACCCTCTCCCCCACACTCACAAATCAGCCAAAGAAAGAGGGGAAGGGAGAAAGAAGAGAAAAAAGGGAGAAAAAGTCGGTTCGGGTTAGTTAGGGTCGCCAAAATCGTCATGTAGCAAGCCAAACCGAAGCTCTACTTCTTGGTGTCGTTTGTGTGAGTTTTAGGACCCCACTTTTACTTGTTTTCAACTGATTTTGGGGCAAGAAAGCATCAAAAACCTGTTTTTATATGTGTGTGTTTATGACCCATTTGGGTTTGTTGCGTGTGATGCGTTTAGAGTTTGTTTCCGGGCTTGTGTGTGCTTGAATGGTGATGTGGTATGCATTCCTAAGGTCTAAGATGGTTGATTTAGGTTTAGAATGTGTTTGGATGAGCTTGGAGGCCGAAAATGGCAGATTGGGTTCGGGATGAACTCCTTTTTGCATCAGCTAGGGCTAGGCGACCGACTGGAGGCCATACGGCCGATTGAGATGCGATTGAGGTTCATTTGCACGATCGAGGTTCATTCGCACGATTAAGGTTCCATTCGTACGATTGGGAGTCCAGTCGCATGTGGAGTCATACGATTGAGGGTCTAGTCGCTTATGTGCTTAGTCGCATGAGTCCATTTGCATGAGGTCAGTCGCATAGGTGCTCATTCGCATTAGTTCCATCCGCATGAGGTCCATACGCACGACTGGGTGTCCATTCGCATAGATGTACATCCGCATGAGTGCAATCGCATGATGTTCAGTCCCATGGAGGTCATGCGACTGAAGGGTGTCCATACGCCCGAATAGGGCTGTTGCACTCGAAGGAAAGTGTAGTTCGACTTCTGACTTTCGGGGGAAAGTGCAGATGTAAGTTTTGACGTAAAGGTTCCCGTAAGAGCATGTAAGATGACTGTTATGACCTTAGAGAGTATGTTGGGCATGATGATGATGATGATGTTGCATGTTTATGCATGTTATGTATGTATGATGTTGCCCTGTGTGATGACGATGACTGTGTATGATATGTTCCTTATTATGATGTATGTTTATCTTTCTTGTGGCTTTACGTGTCATGTTAATGAATAAAAACGAAGTATTATGTAACGTAAAGTGAAAGATAAAGAAAAGAGGAACATGAAGTAAGAATGCATGCATTAATGAGTAATGAAACTAAAGAAAGTCTTGCAAGCATGGTATGCACATCGGGGTCTTTCTTTGTGATTGACCATTTGTATAGAACTATGCTGCATACCTTAGGTACTATGACCACGAGGTGCGCCGCACCGTTATAGGTCTACGATAGGCCTAGGTCCAGAACCATGAATAGAAGGGTATTGCATATGGCATGATACACCTATACTCATACCTTAGGTACTGTGACCATGAGGTGCGGTGCACCGTTATAGAAGATCTATGATAGGCCTAGGTCCAGAACCATAAACAGAAAGGTATTGCATAGTACACCTAAACTTTATCCTAGGTGTTGTGGCCATAAGGTGCGGTGCATCGTTATAGAAGGTCTATGATAGGCCTAGGTCCAGTACCATGAACAGAAGGGTAAGGTTTATGGTTGATGGAAAAAAGGAAAAGTTGTAATGAATAAAGAATCTAACAGTTACTTTATGAATGAATAATGAAGATAATAATGATATTACCTGTGTATACGTATGTTGTATGATCACATGAGGAAACGAAAGGTTTTAATGAAAGTAAAGTATGTTTTATTATAAAACTAGAACTCACTCAGCAACGCTGACTTTTTATGTGTTTCCAGTTGGCAGGTAATGATTGCTGAGGATGGCACTGCGAGGCTACTCGGCTCTTTTGGAATGGCATCCATTTATCATGCTTTTGGGATGTAATGCAAACTTGTATTTTGTAACTGGTTAATGATGTATTATTTGGCAAAAGCTATTATATTGAAATGGAAGGATGTTTTAAATGTTTCCGCTGCAATATTTTATGAAAGTCAAAGGTATTATTTGTTTTAAGTGCGATGAATGACCAGCTGTAAGCGTCCCGGGAACGGGGCCTTACAATATACATATATATATATATATACACATATATATATATACGTATATATACGTATGTATACGTATATATATACGTATGTATACGTATATATATATACGTATGTATACGTATATATATACGTATGTATACGTATATATATATACGTATGTATACGTATATATATATACGTATGTATACGTATATATATATACGTATGTATACGTATATATATATACGTATATATACGTATATATATATACGTATATGTACGTATATATATATACGTATATATACGTATATATATATACGTATATGTACGTATATATACGTATATATATATACGTATATATACGTATATATATATACGTATATATATATACGTATATATATATACGTATATATATATATATATATATATATATATATATATATATATATATATATATATATATATATATATATACGTATATATATATCATTGTTATCATTTAAACACAATAATACGTATGTATACGTATATATATATACGTACATATGTAACCACAATAATATAATTTTTAACCATTGTTATCATTTAAACAGTATGTTTGTGTGCTCATATACAAGCCAGATTGGTTCAGTCTTTCAACAAAATCCTAACATCATTATCCGATAACATCAAACAAACATCAATAGTATATATTCTCGACAACATCAAGTTCCACCGTCACCACACCAGCAACACCTTAAATACTATATGCTTGCAACTTAATTTATAATATTGTACTAAAATTTTTACCACACATGTATGTCATTGTAATGCGATGTAAAATATTTTAATATAATAACTTAATGTAACTAAATTCATGTTAGTAAAGTATTGTAATGCGATGTAAAATACTGTAATATAATGACTTAATGTAACTAAATAAAGCAACTTATGTTCTTTGTTAATATAACAAATTAGGATGTTACAAACTAAAAGATCTCAAAGGGGATAGAACCTCAAATAAACATCTATAGTATATATTCTCGACACATCAAGTTCCACCATCACCATACTATCAACAACTTAAAATACGATATGCTTGCAACTTAATTTTATATTAGTGTACTAATATTTTCCACCACACATGTATGTCATTGTAATGTGATGTAAATTATTGTAATATAATAACTTAATGTAACTAAATTTATGTTAGTAAAGTATTGTAATGCGATGTAAAATACTGTAACATAATAACTTAATGTAACTAAATTCATGTTAGTAAAGTATTCACGAGATGATACGAAGGGCTTTATGTCTATGTGATAACCAAAAGGAGCCATTAATTGCAAACCAATATGCTCTTTAAACGAATGCTCATAATACCTCTAACTTCACACGTTCAATCCATCATCAACCATTGATATGATGCAAAAAAAATATTATTAAATAAATTAACATTAAACCTTGCATTACATTATATCATATTACATTACATTACACTACATTAGCGTAATGTATTAATCCAATGTAACTAATACAATGCTACATTTACATTAACAAAAAGTGAAATGTATTGTAAATACAATGTAATGTACTATAATAACTTAATAACAAAATGTTGCATCATTGTAACTAGTAATAATGGAGAGGGGCAAAATGTTGCATCATAGTAACTTAATAATAAAATGTTGCATAATGTAATGTAAACAAATTTTACATTATTGTATTGTAACTTTAATTCCAATATAGTCTCGAAAATTTTTAAATGTATGTTTCAGACGTTACTATTACATTACTGTAACTTATAGAGAAATGTATGGTATGGATGTAATTTCAATGTTACAGTGATGTAACACGATGCAACATACTTAGTTACAATTAATTATAATATGTTTATTTGAATGTATAATGATTTACATTATTATAATTCCTTATAGTGAATTACATAAAAGGAACATGTATAAAAAACAATAAAAATAAAACCTTATAAATTGGGTTCAAATCCTTTTGTTTTTGAAACTTTTATAGCTTTTTATACATTTTTTTATTTTTATAAAGATTGCACCATTAAATTTATTATATTTTTCTCTTTTATTCTTATATAATCTTTCCACATTTGTATTTTTTACCCGACTTAATTAAACTACACCGGTGCAACAAAATACTTACATTATTGTTACACCACTGTAAAAAAACTTCTACACCCAATATTACATCATTGAAACTATCAATAACGTCATGATTACAAAAACCTAACAACCATACGAAATTAAATCATGTAACTACATCAGTGTAACGAAATTTGAACACTGTAATTAAACCAAAATAACAATATTACACCACTGTAACAACAAAAAACCTTTGTAATTACATTATTGTAATAAAATAAACAAATAAAAAATATACTACTATAACAAAAAAATTACCATTTAATTACACTACTGTAGCGAAATTATACCAAAGCAGCTGTAAACATGCCTGAAAGCTTCTACAGCAGTTGTAACTGTGTTGGAGAAGAAACGAGTACCGGTGCAAATCAACATGTGAAATTGCATCACTACAAAAAAGCCTTGATCTACATAAAGCCTATAAACATACATGATTGCATTTGAGAAGAGATGTGGGTCAGTTAATGAAAGACATAAGTTGATTTGAACCAGATCTGAATCACCTTAGTAGGCTGGGTTGATTCGGTGGTGTATGAGAAACGAAATTAAACAACAAAACCCAAAAAAATTAACCTATTTACTTGTTGTAGTCTTGACTTGTGTATGAGAAACCCCACATCAAAAACTAAGATCATAAACAATTTAGACCTGCATCTCGTTATAATCTGGATCTAGATTGCAAACACGAAAACTAACACAAAAACCCAAATCAATAAGGGAGGGTGTTGATCGATGAAAAATACATTTGTAGATAAAAGCAAACAAAAGCAAACAAAAGCAAACACCCATATTCATCTGACATTCTTCGTGTTTTTGGTTTATTATCACGTTGGTGTTCCTGGTAAAGCTTGGTTCATAGGTTGGAAGGAGGAAAATATGATGAATGTAAGAAGTTTAAATTAGAATGAAAAATGAATATAAAGGAAAAAAGAAGATGGTAAGTTAAAAAAAATCATAAATTTAAAAAAATTCAAAAAAGGTACAATGTTCCATACGTAAATTATTGATGACATTGAAATTGGTGAAAAATGAGACTTGTACATCAATAGTACAAAAGATAATATAAAAAAGTACATGCATTAATGAAGGGGATTGTAAAAAGACAGATATACCCCTGGCAGATGCTTTTTCATGTTGCTAATGTGTCAATTGCTGATTGGTCCATATGGGTTAACGAGTTCTCACAATTACTTTGGGTTTTCACATGAACCCAATCCTATATATATATATATATATATATATATATATATATATATATATATATATATATATATATATATATATATACACGTATATATATATATATATACGTATATATATACACGTATATATATATATATACGGATATATATATATATACGTATATATATATATATACGTATATATATATACGTATATATAATACGTATATATATAGATACGGATATATATATACGGTATATAGATATATTACGTATATATCTATATAGACGTATATAATATATATACGTA